>CM028379.1:123039424-123072115 GCA_013146195.2 Codonopsis lanceolata | reverse complement strand
ACTCGCATCCATGTTTGGCTTTAGGAAGGGACCTGAGGTCTATTCCCCACATATCGAACGACCATGCCGCGATCACCGGTGTCTGTGGTATGGATGGAAGCCTAGGAATGTCTGCGAACCTTTGGCATTTGTCACACTTCCTCACGTACTCTGCTGCGTCCCTTCTCATGCTGGGCCAGTAGTATCCGTGAAAGTTTATCTTGTCTGCCAAAGTCCTTGCCCCCGGGTGTCCCCCGCATTCCCCTTCGTGTACCTCGGCCAGGAGGTCCTGCACTGTTTCTGGTCTCACGCACCGAAGAAGAGGCTTCGTATTAGATCTTTTATACAACATTCCCCTAATGACCGAGTACCGGCATGCTCGATTCCTTACCATCTGCCCTTTGTCTTTGTCCTCGGGCAAGGTTCCCTTCTCAATGTAATCTTTGATTTCATCGACCCAACACCCTAGGGCCTCCTCTATCACCATTACTTCTTCTTTGTCAATTGCGGGGTCCTTAAGAAACATTAGCTCGTCCCTTGTTTTCAGAGGAGGCAATCTTCGACAGGTAATCTGCTCGGGCATTGTTTTCCCTTGCAATCTGCTCCAACTCCCAGTATTTGAATTCCTTGAGTAGCCCCTGGATCAGTTGTTGGTACTTGGCCAATACTGGGTGATTTGCCCCGTACTCGCCCAAAACTTGTTTGACCACTAACTGGGAGTCGCTGTGCATCACAATGTTCTCAGCCCTGAGCTTTCGTGTCAATTCAACTCCTGCTGCCAACGCCTCATACTCGGCCTGGTTATTTGAGGCCTTGAAGCCGAACTCCAGGGCTAGACTTAACTCTCCCCCTTCTGGAGTAATCATTGAAATTACTGCCCCGCTCTTGCTGGTCCCCGAGGATCCATCCACAAATAAAGTCCAATGCTCGGGTGGTCTAGGGCTTGTTTGCTTATCCTCGGTCTTATCCTCGGCCACACTTGGTTTCTCCATACTTTCCTCTATCCCACCTTTGGCTGCTCGCTTCGTGAATGAAGTTTCGGCAATAAAGTCCGCCAAAACTTGTGCCTGGATAGCTCTTCTTGCCTCGTACTCGATCCCGAACCCTGATAATTCAACCGACCACTTTAGCATCCTTCCTGCCATGTCCGGCTTGTGTAGGATCTACCTTAAAGAAAAATCGGTGTAAACCACTATCGGGTGGGCTTGGAAGTATGCCTTCAGTTTTCGAGCAGCGATTACCAAGGCGAGCACCAATTTCTCGACCTCCAAATATCTTTCCTCAACCTCGGTCAAGGCATGGACACGTAGTAGACCGGTCTTTGCAACTTATCTTCCTCCCTGATCAACACTGCGGCCACTGCTGAGTCGGATGCAGCCAAGTATACATATAATTTTTCCTCGGCGATGGGAATCTTTGCGAGGGATGGCGACCAGAGGTATTCCTTGAGCTCGTTAAAGGCCTTTCTGCAGGTCATCGTCCATACAAACTTCTTGCCCCACTTTTCGGCGTTTTTGAAAAATAGTAGACTCTCTCCTAGAGCTTAGCTATGAGCGGTTGAGGGGCTAATTCGGCCGTTGAGTTTTTGGGCGTGGTTGATGCATTGAGAGGGATCCATGGGCGCTTGGGGCCTTTATCTTCTCGGGGTTGGCCTCGATCCCCTCTCGTTGACCATGTACCGAAGAATTTTCCAGCGCATTCGCGGTTTAGCTTCATCTTGTGTTTCCTCGGATTCGCGAGTCTCCTTTAGTCCTCGGCGTGGTTGCTGCCGTCTTGATTACCATGTCATCAATATCGCTTCCACATTTCTACCCAATTGATCTCGAAAACTTTGTTCACCATCGCTTTGTCGTGGCTCATGTGTTCTTGACCAAAGGGGCATCATGGTGTAGCAATACAACCCTCCTGCGACCACGAGCGTCGTGTGTATATGGTGGTCGGCCACATCCTTATTTGGTGATATCACGAATAGGCGTCGGCTGACTCAAGATCGTGCACGGCTCACGAGTCTCGTGAGTCGATCCTCGGCGAGATACCAATCATTAGGGTAGGCCTTGTTTAAGTCGGTGAAATCCACGCATTCTCCATTTCCCACTTGACTTTTCACCATGACTACATTGGCTATCCACGTCGCATCTGGACCTCTTTGATTATCTTCGCCTTGAGTAGCTTGGATACCTCTTCTTTAATTGCCTCTCTGCTTTTTGAGGAGAGAAAATCCTCGCCTTTTGTTGGATTGGGATGGCGTCGGGATCAATCTTAAGTTTGTGTCTGACCACGTCTGGGCGATTCCTTCCATGTCTGACCCCTCAGCGAAGACATCTAGACTTTCGCCGGGAGTTTAATGATTCTTTGCTCGCTTCATCCTCGGGTATTTCTCTCCCGGAGCCTTGACCTTCTGCTGCGGAAAGTCGAGGTTAATCACTATCTCACTTTAAATCTTAAATCGAAGCAATCTCAGTCGATCCACGGTATCCAGCTTTTCAGACACCTATGCTTGGCGGCTCTCTTTGGGTTCATTTGGGGGTTGGGTGCTTGTATATCGTGCTTTCCGGCGGTAGCGTTCCGTATTGATTCTGCTTTTGGGGATTTCAGTGGTCTTGAGTCGGCACGGCGGGGGCGATTTCCCCTCTGTGTTCTCTAGCCTCTTCGGCCTACTCTGTCGTGTGCCACCTCAGTCCCAGGGGCTGTCTTCAGCGCTCTTTTTGTTTTCTTTTCCTTGTAAATATACTCGAGACTATTCTTGGGTCGTTGTATCCTGTCCCATTGCTCGTGGGTACTTTACCCTTTGGTGAACCAGCGAGGGACCATCTGAAACCGTTTGGGATGGGGACAACTGCTCGCATTGTATGGAGAGGGGAGGTCAATCACGAGAAAGTCCACGTCCTCGGATTCGAGGCGTTGTACTTTCTTCTCCTAACCTGACTTTGAGGGTGATCGACCCTTTTCTGAGCACAGGGTGGCGGTGAATCCTTCCAATTATCTAGGCAGTGTGCGAGGTGGGCGTCCCCGACTTGGGGCAGAGAGCTACTGTAGTATAGGATGTCCACTTGATGCCCCAGGTGTCCTTGGGACCTTTTTCACGTCATTGTTGTGGATTCAAGGCCAGTAGGTTGCATTTGTTGCCTCATTGTTTCGGCTGATGGCCGGCCGCTGGCATGAATGTGATGCCTTCCTCCTCCTCTTTTCGTGGCATGGCATTTACTACGTGCTTCAAGTTGTAGATCATGTTCTTTAATCGGGTACCGCTTGGAGTGGCTTCTCTGATAGTGTCAATCACATTTCTGGGCCTCGCGTTGTCTGGCTGTGGGTCCTGATTTCGCTGCTGCTCTTTTCCTCGCTCCCCTCGATTATTTCTTTGCTCAAATCTCCTGAGCTCGCCTCTGTCTATCAGCCTTTGGATTGCCCGCTTTAGATTAATGCAGTCTTCGGTCAAATGCCCAATGTCTTTATGATATGCGCAGTGTTTGTTTGGATTTCGCGGGTACCGTGTCTCTTTCAGCGAAGGTGGTCGCCCAATCCTGTCTTGGTCGAGGAGGACATTCATAATGTGCTCGCGGCCGGTGTTCGAAGGGTCCATTCATATCATCCCACTTGTTCGGCCCAGGTTATCTTAATGCCTGGCATGCACCTCCTGCTATCCTTCCCCAAGTTGTCATGTGTTCGCTGAGATCCCTCATGGTCTTTTTTCTTCCCGTCTTTTTTCGCTTCCTCGGCATTTATGACCCGATGCGCATGAGCATACATTTCTCCAACCGACCCGTGATCACGAAGCATCATTTCCTGTCTCATCAGGCCCTGTTGTAGGCCGGAGATGAAGCACATCTTTATGGATTATTCTGAGATATATGGAATCTGATCGACCATGGCCATGAACCTGTCCATGTACATTTGATTTGACTCGTTGTGGCGCTGTTGGATGCCACATAGATCCGCAACTGCTTTCGGTTCTCTCTGCCGAGAGAAAATTGGGTCACAAACATCATGCGAACTCGCCCCAGTCCCTGCAGGAATGCGGTAGTAGACCCGATGTACCACTTGAGGCTTTTCCCTGCAAGGTACCCGCGAAGATCTTGCCCCAAGCGTCCTCGTCTTCGGGGGCTATAGCATTCATTTTGACCTCGAAACTAGCGATGTGATCAACCACGCTAGTGAGCCCCTGATAGGAGTCAAAGTTCGGCAACTTCTTGTTGGGCAATGGGGCCTTCCTCATTTTTTCTTTAAATGGCCCATTTTTGGATGGGGGGAGCATCATCGGCTTCCCTTTCTCAATGGCCTCTAGCCTTCCTCTAAGGTATTTTACCTCCTGCTCGACTTCCATAGGTGGGGATGGGGTTTCCTTTTGGACTTCAGTGGTCGCGTTCCGACCATTTTTACGCTGTCCCGTCCCCGATTGTTGAGGATGAGTGCAATGTTCGCACGTTCTGCTCTTAATTGCCTCTGTCCTCGGCCTTGATTCTCCCTCCTCGCTCCTTTCTCTTGTTCGAGAGGGAGGGCATCTAGATTCGTCGGGAAAGGTTAGTCGACTATGAATGCTTGGTCTTTGCCCATGCTCGACCATCCTCTTTCCTAACCTCGATTTTGCACTTGGGCGAGGGAGTGACATTCCTCTTTTCCTTACCTTTTGGCGAAGCTTCCTTGCTGGGGCCGGTTCCCGGGCGACAATCATGTTAGAGGTGGCCCCCACCTTTTTGCTTAGCTCAAATTTTTTTTGCTCTGCCTCTTGGATTCCTTGGAGGTAAAGTTTTTGGCGTTCCCAATACTTTAACTCCTCCAGATATCTTTCATGCTCGTTCATTGGCACCTCCTTATGAGCTTTAGAGCCCACGAGGTGTATCTCGTCTTCATCCTCCTCTCCCCCCGCGTAGGAGGTATCAGCTCAATTAAGGTCAGCCCCCAAGTTACGGGCTACGTCGGTGACTCCTCTCCCCTTGAGGTTTTCGAACTGGGAGTGGTTAGGTCTATTTCGGTGGGTCTATTAGTTGTTACAGGGGGTTGCATGGCCAAAGGGATGGCCTCGTTTGCTACTGGTTGGCTTTGTTTTGTGGGAGTGTTCTTCTCCATGGTTTTACAGTCAAGGCTAAGAAATGGGGAGTGAGGAAAAATTTCGTTTCCCGGCAATGGAACCACTTGATCACGCCAAATAATGGGTGACTACGCTTGGTGTGTACGTGGAGCTGGTCTGGATGGTGAGGTGTCACTGTGAGCGCTGGAAAATGGATATCTGGCTGGTTTTCCTGTTTCCCCGATTCTTCTTAAGACTCATATCCGTGACCTGAGAAACAAGAGAAAGCACCGGTTAGGGAGCTGGGAGGTTATCCCAGCTAAAGCCCTCCGGTGTGAGAGTCAGTGAAGGGATAACGTAGGTGAGCACAGGCGTTCCCTGAGATCACCGTCAATAGTTTGTGTGCTTTGTGCAGGAAGATTGCAAAGTAAGAATAGTGTCGTACCGCATGGAGTTGGCCATGTTCTCTATTTATACTCCTCTCCAGGCTTGGCTTACAAGTCAGGGAAGGATAACACGATGGAGACCAAATCTATTGGTCGGCCGAGTAGGCTGGGTCTCATTGGTTCTCACTTTTGTCAGGTATGTCAGAGTATCAGGAGAAAGTCAACTGTGAGTGGTGCGGCGGGTGCAGAGCACGTTGGTGTCTCTCCAATTAGGCTGATCCACCTGGCATGTTGGTACTATGGTGACGTCTCCTCGTTCAGGTCGTTCTAGTCACATGATCGATCATGAGTTCTCATGGTCGCTTTGGTCGGTTGGGTTCGCATCCTCGTCTTCTACGATGATCGGTCTCGATCGAGGACGGATCATTTTAGATCAGCCTAGCAATGCTCGGCTTGTTCGGAATGATTTTACTCGAACCGGGCCTGGTCGGCTTGATGGTGCTCGGATTAAAGGTGGTCCTCGGCTCGGCTAGATCGCTCTGGCTGCCACGTGTCGGCCACGTGGGGAGCGAATTATCGAGTCCTCTCAGGAGTCTTTACTCCTTATCGCCTCTATGCTATTTATACCCTCCTGATTCGTCATTCAAACAATTGACACTTTTATTTTCAGACCGTTTTATTTTTTATTATTATACAAATCTACAAATAATGTTAAGTTTGATATTTTTTAAGTCATTAATTCTACATTGTTTGTATATTTGTATAATAATAAATAAAAAATGAAACGGTTTGAAAATAAAAGTGTCACTTGTTTGCATTCTTCACCCACTCCCCTTTTTTTTCTCCTTCTCAATGGCTTTAATTTGACAATCAATTATAATTTTTACCGACACTCCAAAAATTTTGAGCGACGCCCAAATTTTTTTGCCGATGCACAAATTGAGACAATGATTTTATGTGCGCGTCTTTCATTCATTAAGGATATTTTCATCGTTTTCTCCCCAAAAGTGCACTATAGTGGATTTAAAAAACAA
Organism: Codonopsis lanceolata; assembly: GCA_013146195.2. Lineage (NCBI taxonomy): Eukaryota > Viridiplantae > Streptophyta > Magnoliopsida > Asterales > Campanulaceae > Codonopsis > Codonopsis lanceolata. The sequence goes on along the minus strand of CM028379.1, from coordinate 123,065,711 downwards.
TCATTGATTTTTGCGATAATAATTCTACCACATGCTATTGGCCCGATTACCACCCAAAATTCATGGGCTGACCTGTTTTTTCCAAGTCTTGACTTGACTTGGCTTAAGGCTTTACTAGATCTTCGTGCCCGTGCCATACCAGTATATCTGATTTCATCAATTGAAACGCCAACGTCTAAATAGAAAGTGCGATTTTAAAAAAATGTTACAGTTAAGGGGTACATCACTTCAAGTGGTAATTGAGCTCTATTTTGAGATTATATTAATGTAAGGTTTTGTAAGGGGTAATGGTTTAAAAGATTAATCTCAGGGTGTGACTGCTCATAATATTAATTGTAGGGGTTGACTTTGTAACAGGGTGAGAAAATAGAGAGTTAAAAATAAATAACTACTCTCACACATGTGAATGTGAGAGTGAATCTCAACCATTAAATTTTTTAAGATAATCTAATCTCAACCTCTAAATAACTTTAATCAATTGCACATGTTTGAGAATGAGCTCTATTGTAATATAGATTAGCTTATTCGATGCGTTTTGTGATTCATTATTTTTTATTTATAATATTTATTCTCTCCAATAAAGCATCTATCTTTTTATTTTTGTATACTCATCGAAAATTCATTTTTTAAAACTATGTCTAAAATTTTCAACTTTAACATCCAAATATACTTACACATCCATTAATTATTCTACTTTTCAATCATTGGTGGAAATGGAAGCAGTTCCACATTTATTTTATCTATCTTTTCTTTAGTCAAAACATTACAAAAAAAAAAAAAAAACCTGTTTCTATACTTTAGTTCATTTTCTTTATTTTAAGTCACTTAAAAGGTTTCCTTTCAAAATTTAAAAATGCAAAAACTTTATAATTTTTCAACTTCACCTCTGTATGAGATATAAGTATATTGATTTACATGTTTTTTTTTGTAATTATAATCAATATTGGTATATCATGTAAATATATAATTAGTTTTTTTGTAACTATAATCAATATTGGTATATCATGTAAATATATACAATTAATTATTAAACTTTAAAAAACACAGACTCTTTGACTTTGACGAAAAAGGAAGGAGTATTTCATTGCTAATAGTAAGGAGTAAAATTTCACCCAGCAAATCTGATCTGTCCATGATTTGATTTTCCCAAGTTTGTTTGACAAAGTTCACGGAAAACCATCAAGTAAAATTTCACTAACATCTTCAATATGTTGATTGCAGTAAAAACATAAATATTCAAGAGAAATGGTATTGATGTAAAAAAAATATAGGATTCACAAAGTATATTCATATATTCATCCAATTTGTGTTTGAAGAAATTACTGGAAAAACAAAGGGCAAAACATGGTAAAACAGTGTTACGAATATTTTTTGTAATATTGATGTCTTTACCCGACATACCGTATGTTGATGGTTAAGCTGAGAGTGATGCTCCGTCTTACCCGTAAGACTGTCTTAAGGGAGGGAGGCTACTCAAAACAAAGTAAAAAAAGAATCAAGTTGCGGAGGGCAAGAGTGGATCCATCGGTGTCTTCTTTTTTCCCTTCAAATATGAAACAAACCAATAAAGAAACCCTGAAGAGAAGAAACTGAAAAACCAAGCATTGTTGTAAATCATCACCAAGGAACCCGGAATTGCATTCACAATTCCAATCTTCTGTAACAGCCCCGGCATCACGGGCAAAATCCCGATTACCAGAGCTGCAATGGCTGTCAAATTGTATCCACTAGAGTAATAGTAATCCCCTTGTGGACTCAATGTGTACAAGTCCTTTATACTTAGATTTGTACCCTTTACAAGATAGTAATCAGCTAAAATGATTCCCCCTATTGGTCCCAACAAAGCAGAATAACCAACCAGCCAAGTGTAAACAAAGCTTTCACTTGATTGAAGTAATCTCCATGGTTGGAATGCAATTCCAAGTAATGCAGTTAGAAGCGCACCACTTTGAAAGGTGAAGTTTGATGGGCTAAGGTTGACAAGTGCATTGGCAGGGGCTACAACATTGGCTGCAATGTTGGTTGTAATGGTTGCTAGGCTGATTCCTAATATGGCTAGGATTGTAGTTGAGATTCCCCCGATTTCACCTAGAAGTTGGATTGGGTTCGAGATGACACGACCAAAAATCACTTTAGTTGATGAGGTTACGGCTAGGCCGACGAATGTGAATAAACCCATAAAGATTGGAAGGCCAGACTGACCGATGATTTGGTCAGTCTGGGTCTTTGCGTATCGGGTGAAATCGGGAATGTTAAGTGCAAGTGTAGCCCAAAAGCTTATGTTTGCAGTGAGGGAAGGGAAAAATAATGACCAAAATTCCGAGGAGGAGAGTCGCGACGTAATGGAAAGCATGTAACCAAATCCACCAGCATTAACATAAGCCCAGATTAGTAGGCAAGAAGTGAGAGCAATCAGAATTGGAGCAGAGTATTTTTCGAGTTGTCTAATTCCATCCATACCTTTCCACACAATTGTCAATTGGGCTAGCCAGAAGACAATGAAACATGAAAATTCAAGTGGGGAAGTGCCAAGCCAGGGTAAGGGTTGGGAAAATGATGATTGTTTGATGGAATTAGGCAAGAGGAGGAAAATGGCTTCCCCACCAATCCATGTCTCAATTCCATACCAACCACAGCCCACTAAAGCTCTAAGGAGAGTTGGAATATGGGCACCGCGAATTCCGAAAGATGATCTAGCCAAGACAGGGAAAGAAATTCCGTAGCGAGTGCCCGGGTGACCGGTGAGGATCAATGGGATTAAGAGAATAATATTGGCAGTGACAACAGTGGCAATTCCTTGCCACCAAGCCATTCCAAGATCAACAAGGCTGCCAGCAAGATAATATGTTGGGACACCCACAACAAGTCCAACCCACAAACTGGCCATTTCCCACCCGGAAAATGTCCGTTGACTCGGTTCCGTGGGCTTAAGATCATAATTGGTAAGGGTGGGATCTGGAGTGAAATCGTTAAATTGGGGAGTGGGTGTGGATTGAATTGATGCCATGGGTGGAGAACATTTGCATCTTCTGAGAAGAAAAACGGGAGCTTTAGTGTGGGTGATAGTTGATTTAGTTGTTACGGTGGATGAAAAAAGGGAAAGGGTATTGGGTTTGTGAGTTGAGTAGATTGCAGGGGAAAGGGGAAGGTGGGGATGAGGATATATTAGGAATTGAAGGAGAGCAGAGAGAACAGTGAAAGAAATGAAGAAAAACTCATATTAGAGAGAGAATTAAAAAGGATTCTTTCGTATTTCATAAAGATCTGATTAGAGAATCTTTATACAAATGAGGTATGCACCGGCCTCATAACAACCCTAGACCTCAGAGGGTACATTCAGTACCCTCTGACTTCATATTATTGCTATACTGCCCCTTTAAGTTATTTTCTTTGCTATCCTCACTGTCTGTAATAAATAAGGTGGCAGTCAATTTCTATGTGTTTTGTTCTCTCATAAACACAGGATTGGAAGAGATATAAAGAGCTGCTTGACTGTCACAAAATAGGTCAACTGGAGTGACAGAAGCAATGCCAAAGTCTTTGAGCAAGGCAACCAGCCAAGTAATCTCACAACTAGCATTGGCCATGCTTCTGTACTCTGCTTCAGCAGAACTTTTGGAGACTGTTTGTTGCTTCTTGGCTTTCCAAGATACAAGGCAGGATCCCAGCATTACACAATACCCTGATAAGGATCTTCTAGTAGTATTACAACCCCCCCAATCAGCATCACAATAGGCATGTAAAGTGAGAGGACTATCAGCAGCATAGAATAAGCCTTGACCAACTGAACCTCTGAGGTACTTTACAAGCTTTAAAGCAGAATCCAAGTGAGGTTGTCTAGGAGTAGCCATGAATTGACTTAAAACATGAACAGAATAGGCAATGTCAGGTCTTGTAATAGTCAAATAAATGAGCCTACCAATCAGCCTTCTGTACTGCTCTGGATTGGGTAAGAGATCACCACTATCTAAAGTCAAAGAATGATTTTGTTCAATGGGAATTTTGGAAATTCTTGCAGAAGACAAACCAGTGTCAAAAATGATATCTAATGTGTATTTCCTCTGATGTAGACATAAACCAGAGGGATTCCTAACCACTTCAATACCAAGGAAATATCTAAGTGCACCCAAGTCTTTTAATTTGAACTGCGTAAGAAGGAAGTCTTTCACAAGTTTAATTGATGTAGAAGAGGAACCAGTGACAAGAATGTCATCTACATAGACTAGGAGAGCCACAAAGGAAGTGCCAGAAGAATAGGTGAACAAGGAATGGTCATTAACAGATTGAACAAAACCATAAGACATCAAGGCATTGGACAATTTTAGAAACCACTGTCTTGGGGCCTGTTTAAGGCCATATAGAGACTTAACTAACTTGCAAACTACTGGAGATGTAGAAGTAGGAGAAAGATGAGAAACATCAGGGGTATAGCCAGGAGGTAAAGACATGAATACCTCCTCATCAAGATCACCATGCAAAAAAGCATTAGTGATGTCCATCTGATCCAAATCCCATCCTTTAACAGTGGCCAAAGCAAGAAATAATCTGACAGTAGTCATTTTGGCTACTGGGGCAAATGTTTCATGGTAGTCCAAACCCGCTGTCTAGGTGAACCCTTTGGCCACTAGCCTTGCTTTGTACCTGGCCAAACTACCATCAGCATTGTACTTGGCTTTGAAAATCCATTTACAGCCTACAGCTTTCTTATCAGGTGGAAGAACCTGCAAAATCCATGTCTTATTTTGTTCTAATGCATTAAGTTCAGTTGACATTGCAATACACCAATTAGGATCCCTAACAGCCTGATTATAAGTTTGTGGTTCATGAATGACAGAGATGTTACATATGTATTTAAAATATGAAGGAGATATATGAGAATAGTTGACTAGAGAAGAGTTAGTAAGAAGGGAGGGAAGACCAGTAAAGTCATTGAACTTGCTTGGAAGGTGTTTGGTTCTTTGAGGTCTGGAGGGAATGGGAGGAGCAACAGGGGGAGAAGGGGGAGTAACAGAGGAAGGTGAGGAGGGAACATTAGTATTAAGGGGAGGTGGAAAATTAAGAGGAATATGATCAGGGGGAAAAGATGAAGACAGAAGCTCATCAGGACAAGAGCTTGTGAGATCAGTGAAGAGGGGAAGATCACAATCAGGTGTGGCAATGGAGGAATCATGAAAAAGGAAAGATTGACTCATAAAAAATAACATCTTTGCTGCAAAAGACCTTTTGTGAAGATAAGTCATAGAGTTTATACCCTTTTTTTCCATAAGGATAACCTAGAAAGATACATTTGGAGGCTCTTGGAGAGAACTTATCTCTTTGAGACTTTAAGGTGGAAGCAAAACATAAAGAGCCAAAAACTTTCAAATGAGTATAGGAGGGAGGAGAGTGGAAAAGAAGTTCATAGGGAGATTTATTTTGGAACAGTGGAAGGCAACCTATTGATAAGATAAGTAGCATGTAAAACACAGTCACCCCAGAACCTTATTGGGAGATGAGATTGAAATCTTAAGGCCCTAGCAAGTTCTAGAATGTGTCTATGCTTTCTCTCTACCCTACCATTCTTTTGAGGGGTCTCTATGAAAGAACTCTGTTGTTCAATTCCTAAAGATTGAACAAATTGAGAAACAACATCATTAATTAAAGAATTCAGTGCCATTATCAGATCTAATTTGTTTGATAATGGCATTGAATTGAGTATGTACCATGACAGAGAAGAATTTTAAATAGGCACACACTTGAGCTTTTGATTGAAGTAAGTAAGTCTAAGTGGACCTAGAGTAATCATCCACAATAGCAAGAAAAGAAGTATGACCATTATAAGTGCCATGTCTATAAGGACCCCAAACATCCACATGAATAAGGGAAAAAAGAGAAGTACAATGACTAGTACTAATGGGAAAAGGAACTCTTGTCTGTTTAGAGAAGTGACAAACTTCACAAACAGGTATATGAGTATCTGGCTTACAAGATAGAGAAGGAATTAAAGATAAAGATTTAAAAGGAAAATGCCCTAGTTTTGAATGCCAAAGATCCATAGTAGAGGTACTTGAGGTAGAAACAGCAACATAGACTTTTAGAGAAGAAGTGGATTGAGAGCCAGGAAGAATGAGCTTGTAGAGACCATGTTCCATTCTACCAATCCCTTTCAAGACCTTGTGATGCAGGTCCTGAAAAAGACAATAGGTAGGAAAGAAGAGAAGACAAAATTGATTGTCAGAAGTCAGCTTGCTGCCAGAAAGGAGATTAAAATGGAAATCAGGGACATAAAGGACATCATGAAGGACAATGTCTGAAGTGAGATAGACAGTTCCTTTAAAATTAATCTTAGAGGCCTGACCATTTGGGAGATGGATATTTGTATTAATAGGAATAGGATTAACAAGTAAATTAAATGAATGGGTAAGATCATCTGAGGCTCCAGTATCTATGATCCATTCATTAGTGTTATGCATTGAGAACTGAGCTAAGCAAGTAGAACTAATAAGTTTTGGACAAGGTATACCTGAAGTGTCTGTATTGAAATCAACAGCTGGAACAGAAGAGTCATTATTGAGGATGGCCATAATAGACTTGTATTGCTCAACAGATAAACCAGCAGGTGTCACAGGATTTGAAGCAACACAGCTTACATGGCCAGCAACAACATTAGCAGTAGATTTTGGCTTGAGGTTCTTGGGCATTTTTGCAGGATCAGGCTTGACACCATGAAGTTTATGCCAATCAGGGAACCCCAATAAGAAGAAGAAATTATCCTTCCCATGACCAGAGCCACCACAATGTTCACAGATCAGATTATGCTTAGCAATTTTATCAGTCCTGTCATATTTCCTTGGGGCATTGGATCTGTAGTTGTGGTTGACTTTTGCTAAAAGAGCAGTGGCATTATCACTAAGAGAAAGTGGCAGACCAACAGAGCCAACTAGGGAACATGTCCTCAATTTCTCATCCTGTACCAGGAGAGCCAATGTCTGACTTATGTTTGGCAAGGGAGTCATAGCCAAAATAGTACCCCTTATAGCCACAAAATTATCATTCAAACCCATTAAAAACTGAGTCAATTTCTGTAACTCATCATACTCATCCATTTGTTTACTTGCACCACAAACACGCTTACAAAAACATCTTGGAACATGACTAAAATTATCTGATTCAGCCCAAAGAGTTTTAAATTTAGTGAAGTAAGCGGTGACATTCATAGATCCTTGAACTAGAGAACTAATTTCCCTTTTAACATGAAACAACTGAGGTGCATTACCTTAAGTAAACCTATGTTCTAGATCAATCCAAATGTTTCGAGCAGTTTTAACATAAACAATACTCGATCGGATTTCAGGAGAAACAATATTTAAGATCCAACTGATTATCATATCATTGCACCGATGCCATTGAGCATAATATTTAGATATAGGATTAGGATGATTGTGAGTACCGAGAACGATCCCTAATTTCATTTTAGAAGACAGAGCCACAGTCATAGATCTTTTCCATTGATTATAATTTGAATCGGTAAGAAATTCAGTCACAAGGAGCATACCGGGATGGTCATTTGGATGCAGATACAAAGGATGGGAAGGGGCCAATTGCAGATTCAGATCGGCGATGTCATATTCATCGACAACGATTTCAGATTTAGTGCGAGGACCCAAATTTGTATTGGTGTTTGTATTGGTATTGTTAGCTGATGAATCGGAATCTGTTTCGGAGCTCACCATAGTAAGAAAATTATGAAAAAACTAGAAGAAGTTAAGAAATGAAAACGAATAGATCGAGGTTGCGATAATAATCGAGCTAAAATTGTTCTGATACCATATTAGGAATTGAAGGAGAGCAGAGAGAACAGTGAAAGAAATGAAGAAAAACTCATATTGGAGAGAGAATTAAAAAGGAATATTTTGTATTTCATAAAGATCTGATTAGAGAATCTTTATACAAATGAGGTATGCACCAGCCTCATAACAACCCTAGACTGAAGTACATTCAGTACCCTATGAGTTCATATTATTGCTATACTGCCCCTTTGAGTTATTTTCTTTGCTATCCTCACTGTCTGTAATAGGATGGAGGCTGAAACATTTGGATACCATGATTCAGGAAGAAGATGCAGATAGAGTGGGGTTTAGAAATGGAATATGTGGTATCTGTTTTGGCCACAGGGATAGAGAGAGAGGGGGTGGTGTATATATTTTCCAACGTCTCTATCATGTTTTGATACAATGTCCGAAAGCAGACTAGGCATGTGGTGAAGACTGAAGACTTTGTGATATTGGATCTTGAGCTACAGACTACAGCCTACAGGCATGACAGATATTGTCAACACTATCATGTTTTGACAGTGTGTGTAAGAGAGACAAAGCCAACTATGCACCAAGTGAGGAGTTCTTAAGCAACAGGCATGACATATATATAAACATTTTTTCTTTAACTGATCATTTAATTAATATGAAATGATACATGTTGTATAAAATAAATAGATGTTTAGTTTTCAACTTCGTCAACTTACTTTTACATAAATTCAGTTAAGCTTACTCTATAAATTAATTTTTTTTACATTTTAATAACTGTACTTTATTAAATATGTCACGTTAATCATCCTGTTTAATTTTTAGATGAAAAACTTAAGTTAATTCTAAATAACCAAAAATACCCCTAATTTAATCTCTTTTTTTTTCTTCCATAACCAAAAACTTGATTTTATAGCTATATTCGATTGAAATCATGAATGAGACTAAAATTTATAAGGAAATTTGTTGAAACGAGCACTGTGTTTGCAAGTAAATTTACATTAAGAACCAAAAATAGATGTAATTTATGACTCAGGATTGCAGACTCCAACTTCAAGAAAAACTCCTTCCTTCACTCGTGTCCCTCATATGAAGACTTTGGATATTTCATAATCCATACCTGTACCTTTTGATTCCAAACAGGGGCCTTCACATTTTGTTCTAGTTGCTAGAACACTTGTGCCAAAGAAGCCCAAAGCAAAGGATCCTAATAAGAGGGACATGACTTATAAAAAGAAGCAAAAGCTTAGCACTAACCTTCTGAACTTACCTTCAAAAAAGCTCAACAATATTGTGCACATCATTAAGAAGAGTGTTGAGGGAACTGGCCTGTTTGCCTGGACAATCGAGTCATCCCATTCTCAACAGTATTTTTATTGGACTACGGATGTGGCCAAAAAGTTTAATATTCTGAGGCTTGTTTACCATGGGACTGAATACTTCTCTCTCTCTCTCTCTTTCTCTTTCTCTCTCTCTCTCCTGTTTAGACTCTGATCACGCCACAAAGATGGGGTGACTAAGCTGGTAGTCCGCGTAATGGACCGGAGCTGACGTGTCTTATGACTGATGACCACGTCGGTGTATGTGGGTACCGGAGGTACCAAGTTTGATAGGATATCTGGGCTTTGTGCTTGCTCTTTGATTGTTGGTCACCTGAAAGGAAAACTACCATTAGGGTACTGGGGGTTTCCCAGCTGCAACCCTCCGGTGTGAGAGTTGGTAATCAGGGATTTATGTGTGTGCCGGAGCTAGGCGTTCCCTTAAGCTTCCGGTGGTATCTTATAATGAACTTGTCTCTGGACGTAGTGTGCAAAAGCTTTATAAGTCTTTTGAATGCAAAGTAAATCATACCTTTTCTTCAAGGGAAAGGTTTCCTTTTATAGTAGTTTGGGTTTGGGGTCATGATTGGCATGGGGGTCCCTGATGGTGGGACTTGTTCCCTGGTCGGCTTGCTGGCAATTCCTGAGTGGTTAATAGGTAACGTGTGACGTGCCAATTGTAGGCGGTTGATGAGCCGATAAGATATGGCAGCTTGCATGGCTCGCCCGGCTCCTGTAAGGAGGACATCTGGAAGCTACTTCCAGGCTATGGGTCAGGTCTATCATATCACAGAAGGATTGTCAGCCGAGCACAAATAGTCCTCGCCCGTGTGGTCGGGTGTTGCTCATATGTTTGGAATGGTCTAAGATTATTATCGAGGATCAGGGTTGATCAGTTGATGGTCGCCAGTGGTGGTCGGCTAATTGATGGTCCTCGGTTCTGATGGGACCGACCCAAGTCCGAATGGAGTCCACGTGGTCGGGCCACGTAGGGGGACCCAAGTCGGGTCCCTTCAATAGCCCCCGAGTTTCCAAGTGTAAGGATTTATCCTTAGCTTGGAAAGTATAATCGAGTGTTTTGCTCGGTCGAATGTCCCTGATCTTCGTTATGGTTCCTCGGCCCTTCGTTCATCTCTGTTTGTAGTCGCTCCTCGACTTTGACAATTTGTTGCTCGTTCAGCTAAACCCGATCACTTTGATGGCGAGGACGCGTTTCAGAGTTATTAGTGGAATTTTCCTAGGAAATCGGTCCGCCGTATGCATTAAATTCACGGTAACCGAGGAGTCGTAGGTAATCATTTCACTTACTGTTGATAAATGTGACGGCGCCCATTTTGTCAAAACGTCGTCGGTTTGCAACCATTTATGTGCATGCAGCTCGCCACGTGTCGGACAAGGAGTGGTTAGGTAGGATCCGCATGTTTTTGGTCGGGTCGACCCGATGTCTTCGGGTTTGTATAAAAGGCAAAAAATTCCTGGCTTGTTATTCACTCTTTCTTCTTCCCGAATCTTCCCTCTCAACCTGTGAACTCTGTGAAGACAAAAAATTCCGCTTCTGCTTCTTCTTTCATTTCCGCCTTTTCCAGTCGTTCCTTTGTCTTATAAACTTAGTTTCCAGGTTCGTATTTTTCTTCTTTCATTTGGTACAAATTTCGTAGCTTTTGAGCCTGTTCTGAGTAATTTCTGGGTTTTATTGCTTTTTCCAGTGACTACTGTTTTTCCCGGTACACCGGAGCTAACCACAGTGATTCTCTTCTTTCTCCAGATCCTCGCCTATTTTCTTGCTTCTTCCTCGCTCCAGCTCAACTCATACTCCCAGGTACTCGTTCCTTCTTTGCTCGCTAACTTCCGCTTTTACTTTATAAGTCTAGGGTTAGGCTTTATGATACCTACCTCTTCTGTCCCTGTCTTTACTCCAAGCGAGACCTCTTCTTCGTCCTCGTCCAGTTCTTCGACTACTTTTAAACCGAGTATGAGGACCAAACATGTTAGCTCGGACCTAGTGTATGCTCGATCGCCGACCACGAAAAGAATGTACTCGCAAACCGACAGGGCTTGGTCACTCGTGATGCCGAGCCAAACGATGCCATTATTGATCGGTGGTGGGTACAATATGGCGGATCTACCCACTCTTTCCGATGATAAGTATGCAGCCGAGGATATCCCAGCTGGGGCGCATATGTTGGTCTGCGGGGACACGACGAAGGCCCTTAGGTACCTTTTCAATCAGTATTACCGGGAAATAATCGCCCAGGAAGTAGTGGAGGTGAACAAGGCCCTGGCTAAGGAAAAACGAGGAGAAACTTCCTCGGCTGCCGCTCCTGTCGAAGAGGGCTCGGTAGAGGCCGATGATGCTGCGCCTGCTCGGAGAATACTGAGGGAGTGGAGAAATAACGTATGACTGAGTGACGTAGAGGGCTGGGAGGAGAAATACAATCATAGTCAGAAAAGATTTCGGGGATCTGCCCCTACAACTTGATTGGCATGGACGAGCTGAGGGGTATGAGGGATAAAGTAGGTTTTTATGTTTCCTTTTTTGAGGCGGGTCTTCGACTGCCCCTCGATCCCCTTATTTGCGAGCTACTCGAAGAGGCAGGTGCCCATCCCCTCGACCTCTCTCTCAACTTGGTCAGGTATTTGATCTCATTTGCTGCCTGTCTTCGGATACTCGGGTTCGAGCCGACCTTGCCCCTGTTCAAAACTTACTTTGTAGTGACCAAGTCCCTGAATTGTCTTCAGTGTAAGCATCACAATCGAGGGATCAACTTGTTCGCCAAGCCTCCTGGGAAGACGGGGCATTGGGACGAGAATGTTTTGTTGGTTGAGAGTAGATACGGGTGGAACTTCCCGATACCTCGGCTTTCTGCCGCTCAAATTAAATCACTCTCTCCGGCTGGGACTCTGGACAAATACGAGGATTCTGCCCGGACGGCCATCGAGAGTTTCCTTGGGGTCAGGGGTGTAATACCCTGATAATTTTAACTAATAATAATAATAATAAATAATTTTAATTCATGTTAATTAAAATTATAATTGTTTTGGACCTATTTAATTAATACTATAATTGTTTTGGGTTAATCTGATTGTTTTGGACGTATTTAGTAACCAATTGAATTGGGTTGGGCTTGGCCCACTTTTGACTAGGACTTTAATAATAATTCCCTATTAAAGTTACTTAATTTATTTCAGTCAAATCATGTTAGGTTTTGGTTAGGGTTGAAAACCTAGTAGGGTTTTATATAAATAGGATACTGAGAGAAGAGAAAATCTTTACCACACAATAAAAAAAAAAAAAGAAACTTAGTGCGGCCGCGTGAAAGAGAAACAGAACGAGAGCAGTTTTCATTTTTTCGGAGAAAATCAATGTAAGTCTTCATCCAAATTTTCCTAAGTAACAGTAATTAGTTGTTGTGTAACTGTTAATGAGTAATTGAAAGTGGGTGAAGAAATATTCAAAACAAAAAAAAATAATGATGTGAAACAGTAAATGGGAGAGGGAAATCAAATTACATGTGTTAGAATATATTGTGAGTTAGTGTGTGTTGGAACAGTGTGTTTATGTGGTGTGTGTGTGTGTGTTGTGCGTGATTGTGTGTGTTGTGTGCGTGAGATACAACATTGGCATATTATATATAATAGTTAATTGGAGTAATGATTACATATTATATATATAATATGTATCCAAATGATGATGTGTGTGTGATTGAAACTTTTAAGAATTTCAAAAAAATTGTAATGGGAGTTGGTAAGTGCTTTAGGGGGTTAGGAGAGAAGTCAAATAAAGAAATATATTACTAAAAAGATATATTAATTGATACTATATTACGATAAATGTTAGTTTCTGAGGAACGAGCGTGAGACGATTGTGCGCGTGACAAGAATTATTTTGCTAAGCATTTTGAGGTAAGAGATTATACCTCATTTAGGTCTTTTGAATTATTCGTTCTATGTTGTTAGGCTTCCGTTATTTATTTGATAAATGTCGTTCCTTGAAAACGTGTGCCGATTTTGAATCGGCATTTGATTTTGAACTCCGTCGATTTCGTTCATTTGATTACTCATGATTATGCTCCTTCGTTTAATCTCACATACCTATCATGTTTTATGTGAGATATCTATTTGATACATAAATGTGTTTGTAATTCATTTTGTAAAAATGTATTTGATTATTTAAAAGTTTCTACCTTGATCACTAAGTCAAACAACCTAGTCACGGGTAAATGTGATCTTTCGATTTACCTAGTCACGGGTTAATGTGACCTTTAGATTTACCTATTTACGGGTTAATGTGACCTTTTGATTTACCTAGTCACGGGTTAATGTGACCTTTCGAAACCCTTTAACCATTTAACAAATGGTTAATTATCCGGATATACCCTTTAGAAACCTTTTCCCTTATGGGTCTTTAGAATTTTTTTGGAACATTGTTCGAACAGGTCTTTGACCGCTTATGTGATCTTGGTATCTGTGAGTCGCCCGTTGTCTCCAGTTGGTATGGGACGACGGTTTGTGACAATTGAACTACTCGAGTCGTCCTTTGCATTATTATCTTTCGTTTGGAATCCTAAATATTTATCTGTGAGTCGTCCGTTGTAGTCAGCTGGTATGGGACGGTTGGTGACAATTGGATTACCCGAGTCGTTTGTTGTATTTTTATCCTCCACTTGGAATCCTAAGAATATATTTGAAATTTGAATATTTGAACTTTGACTATTTGACTTTTGCATTACAGATATTTGAACTTTCGATTCTGATTCCTTGATTTATTTCGGTCAACTCGTCCTTAGTAACCGGAGGGGTTGTATATGAACTTGATGAGCATTGTTCACTCACCCTTTCTTATTCTTTCTCTTCCAGGTGACATTTAGCTTGGCTAGATGAATTGTTTCGAGTAGATGAATGAAGATGGTCAAAGAAGTTTTAGACATTTTTAGTTAGTTTTTACTTTGGAAGTTTAATTAACTTTGATCAGCTTTATTTTAGATTTCGTTTAAGATATTTTGTGGTTGTATTTTAGTTACATTTGGAGGATATTAAATTTATGAATTATTACCTTTGGGAGTTATTATGAATTTTAAGTATTGATTGTTGGTGACGTGGCCGAATTGTGGGTCCAAATGGTCGGACCTGAGTTTGGGGCGTTACAGAGTGGTATCGGAGCTTAGGTTTCAGATCCGGATGGTTTTGGGATTTAGGAATTAATAAAAATTAGGAATTGATTGTAGTGTAAGGTTATAATTTTGTTTATACCATTAGTTACGTACCCAATAGCTTTAAGTGTACGATTGTAGTTTTAAGTTTACGATTATAGCTTTAAGTTATGATTTCATTTATTTCTATTGGAATTGATACACTATTGGTTACTCGTAAGAGTTTGTTATATTTTATTTTATTAGACTTGGAATACACGAGGTGTATCCAATTTTTGAGACATTGGAATAAAGTTTGATATTGAATAAATTTGAAGGAAAATTTTTATTCGTTTGATATTCCTTTTGAACTATATCTCGTGTTGGTGTATTTCGAGTGCATAAGCTTATAAGATAAACTTTGGAAGAAATCGATGCTACGTAACAATTATGTAAATTGTTTCCATTTATGCCATGCCAGTTAGCGAACACCATTTTAGTATGATAAAATTTTAGACATCAATTGATACTTCCTCGTTTTTGTATCAGTACCAAATGGCACGTAGAGGAGGACATAACGCTAACCAAGGTCGTGGTCGCAACTGAGGAAACATGGGAGGGAGAACAGTAGAGGGCTCTAGTTTCGAGAGTGTAGTGGAGCAATCTGAAAGCCAATAACGTGAATAATGAAAACCCTGCCCCTGAAGCGCCTCAGCCCAACACGGCAAATCCCGCCTTAGTAGACCATGTGCTTATAATGAACCTTCTACAGAATTTGACCCAAGCTGTAGAAGGATTGGTCAAATTGTTCAACTGTAGCCTCAACCTGCTGCACCGCAACCTCAGCCTGAAGCATCGCAACCTCAGCTCGAAGCACCGCAACCTCAGCCTGCTGTATTGCAACCTCAGCCTGTAGTTCCTCAACCTTGACCAGTGGCAAAGGACCCACTTGACATCTTCCAAAAGAGAAGCCCTAAGCCCTTCTCAGGCGCACCAAACACCATTAAGCAAAAAGAATGAGTTGAGAGTATGAAGAAGATCTTTAGAACTATGACCCTCACGAGTGAACAGAAAGTCAACCTCGCCACGTTCAAGTTCGAAGGAGAGGCCGATGAGTGGTGGCAGTCTGAGATGAGGATTGTTGAAGCTAATGGGGTGGGAGAGTACATTTGGGAGACTTTTCTCGAAGTCTTCAATACGAAATATTTTCCTGAGAGCGTGCATGACAGTAAGCTGGTTGAATTTCTCAATCTAGAGCAAGGAAATATAACGGTAGATGAGTATGCTGCCAAGTTCACAGAACTATCAAAGTATTCTCCATGTCTCATTGAGAATGACAAACAAAAGGCCAGGATGTTTGAAAGAGGCCTCGATGGAAAGATTAGCCATCGATTGATAGCCTTACAGTTGAAGACTTATGCTGAAGTTGTAGACCGAGCCAGAATACTTGAACGAGTGTCAGCAAACTACCAGAAGAAGAAGGAAGAGAAAAAGTGAGGTTTTGAGAATCTTGGAAGTAGTTCTCGAGATCAGTTGGGCTATCAAGGAGGAAGAGCAGAGTGTTGAAGAAGTGTATGCTCGCGCCCCTGTTGCCAAAAAGTTGAAGGCCAAGGCTGTGTCCTCCTCGGCTAGCGAAGAGATTGTCCCGTGGCACAGGGACGATTTTGTGGTACCGACCACCAAAGCTGCCGGGATCCAGCTCGCCAAGGACTTCGCAGATATCCCGGCTCTGCAAAATTTTGATGTTTCCCGTCGGGACACCCCTACAGCCCTGACCGGGCAAGGGATAGTTATTCGGGCTCAAGTGAGGGACATGGTCGGCGTCGCCAATTCCTTGCCGACCAATGAGGCCATAGGACGCGTCGGGCTTTGCGTGAGTGAGGTAAACTTATCTCTTTCTTCTCTTTTTCTTTTTATTTTGGGTGTATTGTTTCTAATTTTTGCTCTTTCTATTTGTAGCTTTGCTCTTTTGTGACCTCGTTGAGTGCCGGGTCTGATCAAGCTGCAGCCGAAGTTAGGAAATTGAAGGCTTAAGCCCAGGCCGATCAAGACGAAATTGAAATCCTCAAAGGTCAGCTGGCCTCTTTGGAGAGTGAACAGGCCAAGAGAACAGCCGAACTTGAAGAGTCTTCGGCCAAGATGGCCGCTTTGACCAAAGAAAAAGAGTTGGCTGAAGCTCGTGCTGGTGACGCTGAGAAGAAGGCCAGTGAGGCTGAGTAGAGGGCTGCTCGGGGCGAGCAGGCAAAGGTCTCGACCGAGAAAGAAGCGGCTGAGTCAGCGACCAGGGTTGCTGATCTGGAGAGGCGGGTTGAAAAGGTGAAGGCCTCGACTTTTGAACTCTTCAAAGGAACTGATGTCTATAACAAGGAGGTCCTCCCCTATTATGACCGAGGAGTTCGTCACATGCTCCGAGTAGCTGCCGCCTATGGTATGACCCTTGGCACTATTATTGAGTGGGGCAGCGAAAACTTTATTGGGGATGCTGCTCGGGAAGGTCACGAGATGATCCCCTTCGATGAAGATGAGCTGAAGATGTTGCACGCCAAGGATGCCTGGCTTGGTTTTGAAGAATGGGAGCCCCCGACCCCCTGGTCCCTGGGCGTTCCTTCTTTAATCAAAGCCTTAGAGCAAGGCAAGGAGGTGGATTTCGATCCTGAGCTAAAGTTGAGGCAATTTATGGGCGAGGGCGAGCAGTCCAATCGTGCTGAATTCGAGGACGCGTCGATAGCCGCCGAGCAACGTGGTCTACCCTCCCCCGCTCGTGATGCCGAAGTGGTTGATCTTCCCGAGTAGTTTTTATTTTATCCTCGCTGCGCCGAGTTGTTCCAGGCGTGTGTGCCCATACTTCAAAACAATTTCTTCTTGCTAGCTTTTTTGAATGTTACTAACAATTTTTTTAATTTTTAACGTCTTGATCGTTTTACTATTGGATGAATCATACATGTGGATGAATGCCTTTTAAATTTTCGTTTTTATACTTGTTATTTTTGTTTGTTTCTAGCTATCCTCACGTACCGAGGACAAGTAAACAATTTTCAAAAAATGGTCGGCTCTTTCTTTGGTGGCCCTCCTCGGAACTCTCCCACCTCCGTACGAGGATGGGAATGAGCACTTGGCTCATTTATCATTTTTTATGGCCTTCCTCGTGTTCCGAGGATGAGGTCTTTCTCCCACCTCTATACGAAGATGAGAATGAACACTTGACTCATTTATCATTTTTATTGGCCCTCCTCTTGTACCGAGGACAGGTTCTATTCTCACCTCCGTTCGAGAATGGGAATAGGTAGGAACAGACACTCGTTTTTTGATAAGAACAACTTGTCATTTATTCAACTTCTGACCTTTACATAAATTACATCAGTGATAATATGTCTTGAGATGATCTGCATGCCAAGGATTCTTGAAAGGTGTACCGTCTAGTTCTGCCAACCTGTAGGTTCCTTCATTCACAATGCTAGCTATTCTGAATAGACCCTCCCAGCTTGGGGATAGCTTATTTCTTCCAATCTTTCTGCATGTTGCTTCAATCTTTCTTAGGACCAACTCTCTAATTAAGAATGTTATTGGTTTTAGTGTCTTATCATGGTGAGTCTTGGTAAGCTTTTTGTAATTGATCATTCTGAGTCGGGCTTCTAGTCGCCTTTCTTCGAGGTTGTCCAGGTCGAGCTGCCTAGACAAATTGTTTTGTTGTTGATCGAAGAAGGTAACCCAAATTTTAGGGAGAGCTAATTCAACTGGTGCCATTGCTTTTGAGCCATACGTTAGTGCAAACGGGGTTTCACCAGTAGCACTACTAGAAAAATGACCTTTAGTGACAGAATTTTCCGTCGCTAGGCAAAATTCCGTCGCTAATGGCCCCCAGCGACGGAATTTTCCTTCGCTAATCCGTCGTCGCTGATGTCCGACGGACCGATTTCTGTCGCTAAAGGCAGCCTTTAGCGACGGAAATTTCCGTCGCTAAAGGCTTTTAAAAATTAATTAAAATTGAATTTCAGCGACGGAAAATTCCGTCGCTAAAGGCGTTAAAAAATTAATTAAATTTGAATTTCAGCGATGGAAAATTCCGTCGCTAAAGGCTTTGAAAAATTAATTAAATTTGAATTTCAGAGACGAAAAATTCGTCGCTAAAGGCTTTTAAAAATTAATTAAAATGGAATTTCAGCGACGGAATTTTCCGTCGCTAAAGGCTTAAAAAAATTAATTTAATTTGAATTTCAGCGATGGAAATTTCTGTCGCTAAAGGCTTTTAAAAAATAATTTAATTTGAATTTCAGCGACAGAAATTCCGTCGCTAAAGGCTTTTAAAAAATAATTTAATTTGAATTTCAGCGACGAAAATTTCGTCGCTAAAGGCTTTTAAAAAATAATTTAATTTGAATTTCAGCGACGGAAATTCCGTCGCTAATAATGGAAAAAAAATTAAAAAAATACACAAAAATACTATCATTATAATTTTTTGTACCTGATAATATAACAATTAATACAAAACTAAAAATACAAAATAAACAATAATATAAAACTCTAAATGTTATTACATCGAACTCTAATTGTTATTACATTGAAGTACCAAATATATACATACAAAATCAAACAATATCAAATATCAATGTTTCAACTTCAAGCAGCACTAATAATCAAAGTGGGGGAGGGAGGCCGATCTTGGAAGAGATTTTGGATGAAAAGGGGACCCAATCGCTAGAGGGAGTACTTGTGCTCGAAGACCCATGCATCCGGTGTGCCATGCTTTGCATCGCCGCCATCATTTCTCGCAAATCGTTGCTCTTTGCTCTCGATATTCCGCAAACAAACGTTCGCCAACCAAGCGTGCTTCCAAAGTCTCTATCCTCAAAATCGCGAGCATCGGCCTTCTATTCATCTTATACTATGAAACCGCATAGTTCCAATGAAATAACCAAATGCTACCTCTGTCATTAAGAATACAAAAAAAAAAACTCGCAATGAATGGACAAACAATTTGAAGAAGTTTACAACCAAACAAATGCGCAACCTTTCTACACAAAAGGTTTCTTTTTACGCATAAGTATCATGAAAGAAGCAATAACTTTATTAATAATATGAAGAAGCTACCAAAAATCCAACATTGCTACTAATGTAAAAATCAAATATAATACACCAATATAAACAAAAAAAACTAAATAACTCATAGATACACTTTAGAGGGCCTTCAAGTAAAGCTACACCCTTTATGAAACCAGGGGAATCTCCAACCAAGTGAGCATGACCTTACAACAAATCATCACCAATAAAATAGTCGAACACAAATGACTATTAGTACAAGAACGACCAAAAAAGTTATCTTCGATAACTTGCCTCATTGATTGACTATTAGTACAAATGCTGGTAGGGTCCATTCATTGATGAACCCAATAACTAACATCACAAGAGGAACATGATGCAGAACCAATCCATGGATCATATTCACTTCAAATTCTAGTTACTTATAATAGTTAGGTAGGCTCTACCCACCTTTAAATGTACATTTGACTCCATCCAACTCAGTTGAACCATCAAGTGAGAGAGGAACAAATCTTGTTTCTTAAGGTTAGGGTTTAGGGTTTAGGTGTAAGAGTTAGGTTGAGGGTTTAGGGTTTAGGTTTCGAGGGTGGGGTGGGGGTGGGGGGGGGGGGGGTTAGGTTTAGGTTTTAGTGTTATGGTTTAGGTTTAGGGTTAAGGGTAGGGTTGAGGGTTTAGGTGTAAGAGTTAGGTTGAGGGTTGAGGGTTTAGGGTTTAGGTTTTTGGGTGGGGGTGGGGGTGGGGGTTAGGCTTAGGTTTTAGTGTTATGGTTTAGGTTTAAGGTTAAGGTTTAGGTTTAAGGGTTAGGGTTTAGGGTTTAGGTGTAGGAGTTAGGTAGGTTTGTTGAGGGTTTAGGGTTTAGGTTTTCGGTTGGGGGTGGGGGTGGGGGTGGGGTTAGGTTTAGGTTTTAGTGTTATGGTTTAGGTTTAGGGTTAAGGTTTAGGGTTAAGGGTAGGGTTTAGGGTTTAGGTGTAAGAGTTAGGTTTAGGGTTTAGGGTTTAGGTTTTGGGTGTTGGGGTGGGGGTGGGGGTGGGGTTAGGTTTAGGTTTTAGTGTTATGGTTTAGGTTTAGGGTTAAGGTTTAGGTTAAGGGTAGGGTTAGGGTTTAGGTGTAAGAGTTAGGTTGAGGGTTGAGGGTTTAGGTTTTGGGTTGGGGGTGGGGTTAGGGTTTAGGTTTTAGTGTTGGGTTTAGGGGTTTAGGTAGGTTTGTTGAGGGTTTAGGGTTTAGGTTTAGGGTTGGGGTGGGGTTAGGTTTAGGTTTTAGTGTTATGGTTTAGGTTTAAGGGTTAGGGTTTAGGGTTTAGGTGTAAGAGTTAGGTTTAGGGTTTAGGGTTTAGGTTTTGGGTTGGGGGTGGGGGTGGGGTTAGGTTTAGGTTTTAGTGTTATGGTTTAGGTTTAGGGTTAAGGTTTAGGGTTAAGGGTAGGGTTTAGGGTTTAGGTGTAGGAGTTAGGTAGGTTTGTTGAGGGTTTAGGGTTTTAGGTTGGGGTGGGGGTGGGGTGGGGTTAGGTTTAGGTTTTAGTGTTATGGTTTAGGTTTAGGGTTAAGGTTTAGGTTTAAGGGTAGGGTTTAGGGTTTAGGTGTAAGAGTTAGGTTTAGGGTTTAGGGTTTAGGTTGGGGGGTTGGGTAGGGGGTGTGGGGGTGGGGTTAGGTTTAGGTTTAGTGTTATGGTTTAGGTTTAGGGTTAAGGGTTAAGGGTAGGGTTTAGGGTTTAGGTGTAAGAGTTAGGTTAAGGGTTGAGGGTTTAGGTTTTGGGTTGGGGGTGGGGGTGGGGGGGGTTAGGGTTTAGGTTTAGGGTTATGGTTTAGGTTTAAGGGTTAGGGTTAGGGTTTAGGGTTTAGGTGTAAGAGTTAGGTTTAGGGTTTGTTGAGGGTTTAGGGTTTAGGTTTTGGGTTGGGGTGGGGGTGGGGGTGGGGTTAGGTTTAGGTTTTAGTGTTATGGTTTAGGTTTAGGGTTAAGGTTTAGGTTTAAGGGTTAGGGTTTAGGGTTTAGGTTTTGGGTTGGGGTTGGGGTTGGGGGTGGGGGTGTGGGTGGGGGTGGGGGTGGGGTTTGGGTTTGGGTTTGGGTTTAAGGTTGTGGTTTAGGTTTAGGGTTTGGGGTTTAGGTTTAGGTTTGGGGTTGGGGTGGGTGGGGGTGGTGGGGGTGGGTTTTGTTTCAAGGTTCAAATAGAAATAAAATTAATCAACTTAGTCAACATTTAAATTAAGACAAATTATATGATTTTAAATGATAATTAACATTATACATTAATAAATAAGGATGTTTAGTTGTTAACTAGGAGAAGCACTAAAAATAAAGTTACTTCTCCTGTAAACAATACAAAGTCACAAAAGTATAATTTCCAACAAGCAGCAGACAATACAGCCCATGTACAATATGATTAATATTGAGGATATGGTCATTTGGAGAGGAATTGAAGAGTTTTTAATAATGAGGAGAGGGTTGTTTTCTGTTTTGAAGAATGAAGTTCTTCATTTGTTGTTCTTTTGGTGGCACAGATTCAGGTGGGCATTTGGCCAATTCTTTTTTCTTTTCTTTTTATTTTTTTGTAGAGTTTATGGATAGCTTTAGTATTTCGTAAGGAGTATACGAAAGGGACTAAAATATATATACTACTATACTAGTATATATATATATATATATATATATATATATATATATATATATATATATATTATTTGCAAATTCCAGGTTGTGCAGATGTGAAGCTCTATGCATCCCCCACTGGGACTGGGCCAACATAATCTCTCACCTTCTCTGGCACATGCCAACACACATGCATGTGGAGAGGTAGACAACCAAATCAGGGTCAGGGTGCACCTAATGCTCAACAAGAATAGAATGCAAAGGATAGAAGCGCTTTTGGTATTGAACCCAAGGCATTCTAAAATCTGATACTATGTCAATGCACCAACTTTTTTATAAGCTTTTAAGTATTGGCAACTGGTTTTGTAATCAATATAACAATCATATTGTAGAGAGGAAAGAGAGGACCCAAAGATCAAGGGAGAGGGAAAGAGAAATTGATACTAACCAATTTTCTTATTTTCTCTTATTAAAGTTAACGGATTACGACGTTATAAGCTAACATCAATTCCAAACCCTAGTGGATTCCAACTTTAGCACAAATAGTAATTGTGTCCAGCTTGTTAATAGTGAAAGAAAATCTTAAACCAAAGGATGTGTACGCAACTCTCAACCCTCCATCTTGACCAAACTGTCAATTGGAGCACCAAAGTTCCAACAAAAGAAACTGTACAGAATGACCAAACTTCTATGCCAACCCTCCAATTGAACAATATGTCGATTTGATCACCAACAAGCTCTCCAAGTTGACCAAATTATCAACAGGACTCTTCAACTTGACCAAACTGTCAAACAGTCTGCATATTGATGAAACCGTAAATTGGACCATTCAAATTAACCAAACTGTTAATCTGACCCTCTTACTTGACCAATCGGTCAATTAGATAGAGTCCCAAACTTCCTGAACCTTGCAGGACACACCAAACTTCCTTCTTTTTTCTTTTCTTTCTTTAGTATTTTTTTGTAGAGTTTATGAAAAGGCAGTCAAGTTACTCCTCTCTCATTTAATCTTATGGACCACAATCTCTGTAATCTACCACCTAGTTGCATTATCATCATACAATCAGTATTGAGGAACTCAGAGCACTCAATGAAATGAAAACCAGAACCTGAAATTAATATCAGAATTATCATCATATAATCATACAATCTACCACCCAGTTGCATTATCATCATACAATCATATATCAGAATGCTAGCAACATTAATATCTCCAATTGCATCCCCAACAGCCAATCGATTAGGAACATCAAAAGAATCACCATTTCTCTATAATGGTACAAAATTAGGACGCAAATTGAAAGTC
This sequence comes from Codonopsis lanceolata, assembly GCA_013146195.2. Taxonomy (NCBI): domain Eukaryota; kingdom Viridiplantae; phylum Streptophyta; class Magnoliopsida; order Asterales; family Campanulaceae; genus Codonopsis; species Codonopsis lanceolata. The sequence goes on along the minus strand of CM028379.1, from coordinate 123,042,559 downwards.
CATTCAAGAGGGGTAGGAGAGCAATACCTATGATTCTGTGAGGGCCTGAGGGGCACTGAAGCTGTGGCGGTGACTGTTGATACAGTGACGTCACCGGAGGAGAAGAAATCGGCGGTGGCGAAATCGGCCGGAGGAGAAGAAATTGGGCACTGAAGCCGTCGGGATCTAGCTGGAAGCAGGATGGTCGGATGGGAGACAGAGCTTGGGATCTGACTGGAAGAGAAGACGGAGGGGGAGACGGAGACGGAGACGGCAAAGCTGGAGGAGCAAAGACGGAAACTGAGGAGCAAAGCTGAAGGAGCAAAGCCGGAAACTGAGGATGCCGGAACCTGAAGACGCGAATTGGTGAATGAGAGAGAGAGTGATGATGGAGCTGTCGTTGAAGTCGGGATGAAAGAAGACGAAGGGATTCACCGGTCTGTTTGAACAGGGAGTGAGTGCCGTGAGTTTAGAAATAGTGTGTTTGAAATTTTGGGAAAACCTATATAAAGTTAGGAGGGAATTTGGGGGAAAATGTGAGGGCGGGAGAGAAGAGCGGGAGAGTGAAATTATATGTTTCCAAAAAAAGTGTATTTAAATATATTTGTTTTACTTGAATTTGTTTTATTAAATAGATAAAATAATTTTATTTGAATATTTTCTAAATTTATACTTTCAATTTATAGTTTTTATTTTGCTTGAATTTAATTTAATAAAAACAAAATGTGAGCGCGTTCTACGCACGGGTGTAAAACTAGTTAAATATTATTATATTTTATAATATAATATTATTAAATTACTAAATCCAATTTATTTTAAAAATCAAAATATTAACTACCACGATTATTTTTAAGTAAAAAATTAAAAAATATTCAAAATTATTTTTAAGTTACGTTACGTTACATTAAGTTACATTACGTTAAGTTAAGTTGTAATGTGAATATTTTAATTTTTGTAAATTATATTGATGCTAATCATTTTAATTATTGATATTATATTATTAAATTAACATTTCAAATATTAATTTAATAATAAAATTATCATTCATTAAAATGATTATAATATATATATATATATATATATATATATATATATATATATATATATATATATATATATAATACAAAGGGATTTTACAAAAACACAAATTTTTCAAAAAAATATTTATTTTAAATTTACAAAGGGATTTTACAAACGGATTTTACAAAAACAAATATTTCAAAACATTATTTATTTACAAAAACAAATATTTCAAAACAAATATTAAATTTACTGTGTTGCATGTCTCTAGCACATTCCGTCGCTAAATATTTTCATCATTTAATTTCAATTTAATTCCAAAGAACGAAATTTTTTTCGCTACATATTTCGAATTAAAAAATCATTTCACCGAAATTTTAGGCTACATATTTTAGAATTTATTCTGTTCTGAAAACAATAAGTCGAAAAGAAACATAACACTTGATTATTAACAAAGCCGTAAAACTTATGTAAATGTGCACTCTGTATCCTGATTCACAATGTACTTCTTGGGGAAGAAAGTTGTTAATGAGCCAAGTGGACGAAGTGAGCAAACCAGTTTGGTTGTATGACCAAATCTAAGAAAATCCGGACTAGCCGACATCAGTAAAACTGAGGCCCGAGGTTGAGACAAGTGTTTTTATGTTATAATGGTCCATCGTAGTCCATTATATTTCCATTTCATAATAGGCGTAGCGTGTTTTCATGTTATGTTAATAAGTTATAAGTTTCAAGTTAAGTTCGTTAAGTTTAAGTTACGTTACGTTACGCTAAGTCGTTAAGTTAAAGGTTGTTAAGTTAAGTTACGTTAAGTTCGTTAAGTTGTTAGGTTAAGTTAAGTTAAGTTAAGTTAAGTTAAGTTAGCTAAGTTACGTTAAGTTAAGCTTAAGTTAAGTTAAGTTAAGTTGTTAAGTTAAGTTAAGTTAAGTTAAGTTACGTTAAGTTAAGCGTTGCTAAGTTAAGTTACATTAAGTTAGAAGTTAAGCGTTAAGTTAAGTTAAGTTAGGTTAAGCGTTAAGTTAAGTTAAGTTAAGCTAAGTTAAGTTAAGTTAAGTTAATTAAGTTAAGTTAAGTTAAGCTAAGTTAAGTTAGTTAAGTTAAGCTAAGTTAAGTTAAGTTAAGTTAAGTTAAGCTAGTTAAGTTAAGTTAAGTTAAGCTGTTAAGTTAAGTTAAGTTAAGCTAAGTTGTTAAGTTAAGTTACGTTAAGTTACGTTAAGTTACGTTAAGTTAAGTTAAGGTTAAATTAAGTTAAGCTAAGTTAAGCTAAGTTAAGTTATGTTAAGTTACGTTAAGTTAGGTTAAGTTATGTTAAGTTACGTTAAGTTAAGTTAAATTAAGCTAAGTTAAGTTACATTAAGTTAAGTTAAGTTAAGTTAAGCTAAGTTAAGTTAAGTTAAGTTACGTTAAGCTAAGTTAAGTTAAGTCACTACTAAAACCGTGCCTTCGGCGAAATTCGGCTGGACGGAAATTTTCCGTCGTGATTAGCGAAGTCGGCGGACGGAATTGAGCTTTAGCGGCGGAATTGAGCATCGGCGGCCGAATTTATCACGGAATTTACGTTTGAAGAGTGTTTCTGGCGACGGAATCAGACGGAATTGAGCATCGGCGACGGCAATTGAACATCGGCCGGCGGAATATTTTAGTAGACGGAATTTAAGTTAGTCATTGAATATTGATTAATTAAACATGATTATTTTCGGCGGGTATTTAATGGCAATTTAAGGCTAAAGTGACAGCTTAGCGGCGAATTTGGGTACACGTCAATGTGTCTAATGAATGGTCATCCCAATCGGTGACAAATCTCGATAAATAAAAACAACAACTTTAGCGACGAAATTTTCCGTCGTGAATATTTCAAAATTTAATTTCAAATTACTTCCACGACGAAATTTCCGTTGTCGTTGAACCTAAGCTTATACCTAAAAATTCGTCGCTAAAAATCTGAAATTAAATTCTAATTAATATAAAATATCAATAATATATGAAATTAAAGGGTTAATATCATTTTTGATATCCCAACTTTACTCATTTTTCAGTTTTCATACCCACTGTTTCTAGGCAATCAAAGTTAAGCCAAACTTTTCAAAATCCATCACTTTTAAGCCCAATCGTTAAATGGTTTTACTAACGACTCAC
>CM028379.1:122984487-123039324 GCA_013146195.2 Codonopsis lanceolata | reverse complement strand
TGGCGCAATCTCCCAAGATGGGTGGAGGTTCCCGCACGTGGATCAGTAGGGGATCTACCTCGATCTCGCGCATCACCACCTGCCCGACCAAACACAAATAACGCGGATTACAAACCAGTTCCTTCCAGTCAAATAAGAAGGAATTGCCGGCCGCAGCGCCTCTCATTCTCCTCTATCACGCCAACTGCGGTCTTCAACGCGACTAATGTTCAACGCGATTTCTGCCCGAGCTAAAATCTTGTTTGGAGGCCTTGGGATTTTATTTCGTTAGTTGCCGTGGGCATGAACGGCCAACCAACTCGGGATTCGATAAACAGGACCTCCCTGGCCCCAAGACTCCACCTTCCCAGGGGACATCGGACAACAACCGCAAGAAATTGAGAGCTTCGCCCTCACTCCGATCCTCCCTCCTGCTTGGGGCAAAGATGAATAACTTCCGGCAAGTACATATCCGACTAAATCCTAACATGTACCTGCTTCGCCACCGTGAAAGATGTGATGGCAATGCATGCATTTAACATCAAGTCGCAAGGGACGGCCTTAGTCTCGTATAAGAAATCCACCAAAAAGGCTATAACTGAGGCGAGTCCACGCGAAGAAATCGGCGAAGAATAAGAGCTCATTCCCCGGCTGGAAAGGTTGACCCAAAGTGCTGCCCATTTTGCTTGCCCGATAACAAGCGTGATCAACACCGGAAGCAAGCCACGCCGTCACCTTGTCCGCCGTGTCTGGGTGGCCAATGAGCAAGATAGCGGCTTTCATCAGATTGACGCACCAATCGGGCTCCTCTTCTTCTTCTTCCGCCTCCTCGACATTTCCTCAACGGAACCTCTACTTGAGAACCACCTATCCCGGAGAAAAACGGGCAATGGAACTTTGTCCCGCCATTTGTTTCTTCCTCATCAGGGCCACTTCCACCCGAGAGCGGCCAGCTTCTTGAAGCGCCGGCAAGCGGCAAGTTATTCCCCGCCTCATCGGCCTCAAGCCTCTCCGCCAAATGTACCCGCCAACTCTTACTGCCCAAATTGAAGTCTCCAACAGGGGCTACTGGTCGAGGCCTTGCCCGACACAAAGCCACCGTCACACTCTCCTCGCTGTAATCTTCCTCGCTAGAGGAATCGACTATGTCACCACCTGGATCCATCAGACGCTCGAACTGGCCCGGCCACGGATCTCGGCTCCCTCATCAACACTAATCGAGGGGGACTTTTCGCCGCTAAGCGAGTCATTCCTCCCACCATACGAAAGCCTCGCTGGTCATTCTGACATGTCGACATCTACAAAGAGATCGAGGAAGATGGCTATCGAAAATCTCCAAGAACTGGCCCAAGCAACTAGCAAAGAAAAGGGAAAATCCTAAGTCTAGGTCAAGACGTGAAGTTCCCCGGCCTAAGTTTAGCCAGAACGCGGGTTCTATTCCTCGATCTCTACCTAAGGGCGGTCCTACCCTCTTAAACCCTAATGTAACCATGTAAAGATGAAGGAGAGAAAAGCAAAGACCTCCAAAAGACCAGAAAAATCAAACACATAATTAGAGAGGAGCCAAGAGCTTACTGTTATTTCTGGAACAATGGGCCTCCACTGAGAAATCAAGGAAGACGATCTGGATTGGCGTGAGTGCTGCAAACGCCGAGGGATGAATGAATAACCGCCGGAGCTTTTCGGAATTTGGGGAAAATATAGCGGCAACGACTGGGCTTTTCGAATTTTCTCTAAAAACTCCTGAGGCGATAAAAGAGAGAGGGAGAGGGGCTCGCTTTTATAGGCCGGTCTCCAAATTGGTTTGGGGGGAAAGCTCGGAGCCCGAAACGGCACTCAAGCTTGGCGGCCCATCATCACAGGGCATTAAATGCGCCTCTTTCGTGCTTTGTGGCCCCGTCCCATCGCCTCCACTCGACGGCCACGCGCCTTTTTTCGCCCACTGCTCGTGCACGCCCACAACAAAAGCTTCCTTGACACGCCTCGAGTCTGCCCTGCTGAATTCCTTGCCTTCTTGAAAATCCTTGCCTTCCTGAAAATTCACAAGTGTTGAAGCCCGTGCGAATATCAGACTTGAACGCTCCCCGCTCCGAGCATGAATGCCCACCAGACAGGGAGCTAGGGGCCACTGATATACCCGGCCCAAGCCGGGTCACGAGCAATGCACGAGTTAGCACCACGTGCCAGTCACGAGCACAATGTATATGGGACCCACAAATTCAATGGACAAAATGATAGAACCGGCGAGAGCAACAACCCTCACACAAACCTGGCGAGCAAAGGCCACCTGTCCAGGCCAGGCCATGCCCGAGAAACATCATACGTGCTTAGCAAAGGAATCAGACTCATCTTGTCCAAACCTGGTCGAGCGTTGGCCTTGCCCGCCCGACCAGGGGCCGCTCCTAGGACCTACAATAAGTTCAAAGAGCAATATAAATAGAATAGCCGTAGGGGTGTGCAGGATTTTTTCGGAACCGGACCGAACGAATCGAACCGGACCAAACCAATCAAAACTGGACCAGACCAATACCTTGGTTTGGTCCTGGATCTGAATTTTCATAAAACCGGACATTTGGGTTGGTCCCGGTTCTCGAACTAAAAAAACACGGAACCGGACCGAACCGACCCAATATGTTGTTTATTTATTTATTTTATTATATATATATATATATATATATATATATATATATATTGTATTATTATATAAGTATATATATTACATATATTAATTCCTAATACTTTCTTTATTCTACTTTTTAGTTGTTACTCTTTTATTATTTTGTTTCCATCGATTTGTTATGCTATGAGTTTATGATTTCGACATTTTTTATTGTTGAATGTATTTTAATCGAATATTTTTTAATTTTTTTATGAAGTTTCAGTCTTAAAAATTTTAATATGTATTTGTATTAAACAGTTAAAAAGTAAAAAATCATAGTATTGGTCCGGTCCTGGTTCTCATACATCTTTGATTGGTTCTGGACCGGACCAATGTTTTGGTTCTTATACATATTGGGTTGGTTCCGGTTCTAAATTTTTTGAGAACTAGACTATTGGTCTGGTCCCGATTTTCTCTTTTTTTCCAAAAAACTAGACTGAATCGGACCAAGCTCACCCCTAAATAGCCGAGGCGAGCCGCTCACCCTGCAGCGTCAAGCGAGGGCGGCGTGCTCTCCAAGGCCAGTCAAAGGTTTCCATGTTTAGGCAGAACACTTGCCTTATCTACTCCTACATCTACGCGGCCAACCGCCAATCACACCTAAAATCAAGGGATCCTCCCCTTGATTGATTCGGCAGTTATGGAAACTGAATCCTAGACGGATTCAAACACCTTGAAGGCCTATAAATACGACTTCATCATCATTAACAAGGTATATACACTTTCTTGAGCCTCGTTACTCTGTCAATTTATCTTTTGACAATCACACTCGAGACTTACTCTCACGCCGGAGGGGTTTCGCGAGGCCCTGCCTTGCACTTCCACTCAGGTTTGTTTGTGATCTTAACAGGCTCAAGGAGGACGATATCTAAGCTCAGATATCCTACCCATCTCAAGGACGACCCAAGCTGTGTTTTTGCCACATCATTTAGATTTCTTCTTTGAATGGCATCAGGTTTTGGGACGTGCAATTGAATTCTTAAGCTGTTCGTACTTATCGAAACAAAAACAGAACAAAATCTCTAGTTAAAACAATGTTTCCCATATATAACTATTACATTTTCATCACTCCCAAATGTAAATACGAAATTGAACAGCTCCCATCAACCATAGTTATACATACAAATACACACAGTAAACAGATCTTATTCATGGGAGATACGATCTTGTAAGAAAAACACTCACATTTACTTGCTTAGAGCGAAAAGATAACGGTTCTTTTGCTCATTTATTTAACCCTACTACTCTACTTCATGTGTTCAAAATGCTAGACTTGCCGGTCTTTCTCACCAAGGTCATTCTCAAATAGCCTCCCTCTGAGCCTTGTCGCTCATCTGTGTCTCGTTCTGGTTTTCATCCTCACCCGAGATCTCCTCCAATGACCGCCCTTTAGTCTCCGTCACCAAGAATGTGAAACAGAATCCAAGCGCATTTGTAATGGCTAAAATGATCATGGCACGTTTAATCTTAGGTGTTTCACCATTCACTGTATAACCTTGAATTGCGAATGCACTAATCATCGCCCCAGCCTTCCCTGAAGCTGCACTCAGAGCGTGACATGTGGACCTCACGCGAGTTGGAAACAACTCAGCTGGGAGTACAAACGTGGTGCTATTTGGGCCAAAGTTTGCAAAGAAAAAAGTAAGCCCATAAAGTGTGGCGAAAACCCATTTATGGTCTTTGTTCCTGAGATACTCATATTTGATCCCAATCGTGAACATGAAAACGGACATCATGAAGAAGCCAATGAGTTGTATTTTAAAGCGACCAATTTTTTCAATGAAAGCCACTGTGAACCAATACCCTGGGAACGTACCTAGTAAAGCGACCACGAACATGGCACGTGACGTCTCAAACATTTCTCGAAGAGCGTTGACTTGAAAATCTTTCTTTGTGAGGCCCATGACTGGAAATATGTCCTTTTGGGTCAAATTTTGGCTGTAAAAGGCTATGTCTAACAAAAACCATGTGGTCATGGTGCCTATTAGGTGAAGCCCATGTCTGTTGAAGAACTGTCTTGAGAGTAAAGGGTAGTCGTTGTTTGCCTTGAATTGGGCCAACTTGTCTTGCTCCGCCTGAATCTCCATATCCAGGACCCGTCCCATGTCTGACGCGGCCAGTTTGGCATTCCCTTCGATGATAGCTGTGTAACGGCCTGTTTCGGGCATTTTCATTCTCCAGTAGTAAGTTAAGAGGGCAGGAAGAGCTCCGATCATGAGAATGATTCTCCATGTGTAATCTGCATTGGGCTGCGTGGACAAGATGTGATTTTCCTGGAACGACGGAGCTGGATTGTTGTCAAGAAAGATTTTTGAAATAGTCATAGAAACTAGACCAGCAAAAATTATGCCAACACCTTGCATAGCAAAGACTGCGGCTATAAATGCCCCACGCGTTTTCTTATTAGCATATTCTGACATGATGGTGGCTGAGAGAGGATAATCTCCACCGATGCCAAACCCAAGCCAGAACCGGAAAAAACAAAGAGTCGTCATGACAGCTTTTGCACTGTACCCAAAAGATAGGCCAGAACAAATAGCACAAAGTACCATGAGGATTAAAGTGATCCCATAAACTTTTTTGCGGCCGAGTTTGTCACCAAGCCAACCAAAGACCAGTTGCCCAGAGAAGGTACCGACTAGGGCAACACCAATAACAAAGTTGTTAGTTCTGAGAGGGAGCTTCCCCGGCTTTCCAGTCGACGGGTCATAGTAGTAAAGCCGGCCCAATAGTTTGGTGATGGTGGAGATGCAAAAGAGATCGTAGGCATCAGTAAAGAATCCCATACCAGCAATCACAATTGCTTGAACATGGTACCATTGGGTACGGGCATTATCGAGTGCAGTGAGAACCGAAAGACTGTTTGAAGCCATTCTAGCTCGAACAATGGTGGTTTAGCTAGCTTTCCTAGTTGTTTGATGATTTTGTTTTGTGGTTTGGTTCATCACATTATATAGAATGTAGATCTTGGGACGAAGGGGAGTCAAAAGGACGTTTATAACTAGAGTTTTGGGTAATGAGTTGCGACAAATAAAAGTTGGATATGTTAGGATATTCTTTTTGTTCTTGTAAAACTCAAGAATATCTTTTATGAGCTTCATGCAAGAAGGTTGAAATTCTTGCTTTGCCTTATTTATAATATTATGGTGTATTTGTTTGGAATTGTCGAGGTCTATTCTAAAAGGATATTAAGTTGGTTTGATCAGCCATAAGCTGTTCTGGGAATTTGTTGGTTTTGTTTAATTCCTAAAGTAAATGATGTTCTTTGTTTGAAAGTATATAACCCCCACCTCCTTCCCATGTATGAATGGTCCGATGTTGTTTTCATCTTTTCTTGTATTTGAATGTCTCAATCAAACATATTATAGTATTGATTTGTCCCAATCCAACAATCTATGAGGTTCTTGTCTATTGTTTCTACTACTATCTAAGTTATAACAGAGGTATGGGGTTAACTGGTGGCCATTATGCGGTACTGATAAACTTTTTGTTGTGAGTTTTGTTTGAATTACACCCTTTATAAATTACAGATAAACACTTCGATTGTGGGTTTTATTTGAATTGCTTATCCCAAACATTTATTGATGATCATATATCAACACCGTGCCTATAGCACGGATATAAAGACGGACGCACCCTTTGGGGTATGGGAGCAGTTACCCCCACTTGGCTTTTTTTTGGGTTTATTAATAGTAACGTCTTATCACAATCTATTATATGAGTTAATTTTCGGGAGAGATTATTTTAATTATAGATGTTAGTAAACTAATACTCCCTCCATCCCTAAATAATCGTTATAGTTGATCGGTGCATAGTTTAAGAAAAAACAATTGACTTGATGATTTATATTGGTTTAATGTGTATTTCTTTTAAATCTCAAGTGTATGTGACCCATAATTAAAATATAGTGAAAAAATAATGGAAAAGTGGTAAAAGTGATGTTTTAAAATAGTAAGTTTCAAACTGAACAATTACTTTAGGATGAACAAAAAAAAAAAGAGGAGGACGATAATTTAGGGACGGAGGGAGTATTATTACTCGGTCACTAGGCTTAATTTAGATAACATATTTTGTCTTTTGTGTGGCAGCCGCACGCCGTTGAACTGTTGGTTGCTACTTGCTATGTCTGATTCAATACTCATGAATCATGAATAATATTTCCTCCGATATTCCAAAGAGGGTAATGTCTTATACTAGTACTTTTTGGGTTTGTTTGGTAGTCGGATAATGATAAGAAGTATTATTAATCTCAGTACTATTAGTGCTCTCGCTATTAATCCTCATTTATATATCGAGGGTAATTTTGAGATTACAAATGTTAATCCAAATTTTTTTTAGTGAAGACGCTAATAATACCACTCTCCCCCTTGGTATTAATAGTGAGGGGATAATGACTTTATCTGGATAACTCGTACTATTAGTCCCGACCACCTATTGCATACCAAACATCAGACAATTCGGCTTATTAATCATATATGACCTTAATCCTGGCTACCAAACGACACATTTTAGTCTTTTCAATCGTAAAGAGATCGGCGCTTTTTGATATAAAAAATTTATATTAATATATACGTATAAAATTTATTTATGTTGAGTTTTTAGTCATTAAACATTACTACTCTACTAAATATAAATTTTTCAACGCACTATAATAACTTATTAATAGTGTTATTCATGTTAATTTGTGTAAGTTTAAAACACGGGTTTTTAATTTTATTTGACTTTTGATTTAACAAAAATACCTTAATATTAATATATTCGGTAGTTCTTTAATAAGGATGGAACAAAATCTGAATATGATCTAAAATTAAAAAAAATTAGAATATAGATCGAGTTATAAAATATCTGAAACATAATTCGATCCGATCCAATAATTTATTAACTAACTGGATACGAATTTAACTAATCCAATCGAATCTTATCCAAATCTGATCTATGGCCAGACCTGGTTCAAATGCAACTAAGAATTCCCGTACCTATATCATAATTTGAGACATTTTTAACATTTGGTAACAAAGTCAAAGAACCGTTTACAATCTTCTCGTAAAATTTACCAATGGTCACATTTTTAGGTCACTAGATGAAAATTGACATTTTTAGAATTGTTAATAAATGCTTCAACAATTGAGATTCAATACATACCCATTATACTTTTTATTCATGTGATGAATAAAATCTGAATATGATCTAAAAAAACATAGTTGACTTTTCAATAAAAAGTATATATTCATCACATGTTTTTAGATTTTAGATTATAGATTTTACTCCCTCTGTCCCTAAATTATTGTCCTGGTTGACCCGGCGCACAGATTAAGAAAAAACAATTGACTTGATTATTTGTATTAGTTTAATGTGTAGTTTCCTTTAAAGCCCATGTGTATGTGGCCCATAATTAAAGTAAGGGTAAAGTGATAAAAATGTTGTTCTAAAAAGATAAGTTTCAAAGTGAGCAATTATTTTGGGACGGACGAAAAAGGAAAGGAGGACGATAATTTAAGGACGGAGGGAGTATAATTTTATGATTGATTTCATTTCAGTCGAAAAGGCCAATGGCCTGTGGGCCCAATACATGGTTGGACTGAGTTAGCTTTTTGTGGGTCCATTAAATTTCAAGAAGGTCCGACTAAATCAAAAAATAGGGTGAAATTCGGGTTAGTCCCTTTTTGAAAGTTTATTATCGCTAAAGTATCATCTTTTTTTATTAATTAGAAAAAATCACTTTTAAACGCCAAAAGAATATGATACCGTAATGAGCAAGAGACTTGCTACGAATAACTACAGAATGCACTGCGGTTCGCAGATTTATATACCGCGGTGCAAACAATCAATTTTATTTATTTATAGTAAATTTTTTGAAAAAGATATATCGCGGTGCACATATTTTGCACCGCGGTTCACATATATTTTTGTATCGCGGTTCATAACCTTTGAACCAAAAAAGAAAAAAAGAAAGTGCCGTTCTTATTAATTATAATTATGGTTTGCTGTTTCATAATTTGCTAAGTTGAGTTAATATGCAGAACATTCAGCATTACTCTCTTGTGTCTTTGAAATGCAGCGAAGATGTGGTGCTTTTGCCGAACAACTTACATATCCATGTCATATTTGTACAGTAAAAAATATCATGGGCCCATCACGAATCTCATTCTATCACTGAGACAAGAAAATCACCCCATTGCCTACGAGAGTATAGATTGGAATTTGGAACAGACAGCGTCACAACTGTTGTGAGGTTGGTACCAAAAAAGAAGAAGTAAATATTCATTTAAATGGAGGAGTATTACAATTAGCAACATATAGTAGTGGTACTCAAACTGTAACGACCCAAGCACGAGAGCTTGGTCTATTACGTGTAGCACCTTGGGTCATCAGGTCCACCATAAGCCGACCCAAAGGTCCAACACAAACAATCTAAATTTTTATTCACAGGAAGATCTCTACTATGTTCATACGTTTGTACAAGATCTTCTATGGGATACTCTTCACTACCTTAGCGACCCTATAATTACACGCTGGCCTTACAAGAAGAAACGAGAGAGAGGCATTCGAAGGGCAGTTGAGTTGATGCGTTATGGAGCAGAAGAGACCAGATATATAACACTTGGATGTGTTGAAACTGGTTCTTCAAGTAAAATAGAAGCTAGCTATAAATGGTCCGTTTATATTTTGGTGTTGTCTAGAAGTGATAACATACGTTGTAGCATGTGGTGAGGTAGGTTTAATTTAAGTTTAACATGGGAAGGGGGGGGGGGGGGTCAGTTAGCATTATCCAAAGAAAAAAGAAAGGGTGAGATAGTCATTCAAAACAAATTATTCGTGGTGTAATTCAGTTCTGCTTGTTTCTATCACTGATCATTACATATTTTTTGAAATTTCATCCATTTAGTTCACCATTGTATAGTATCATCAAAATGTACCATAGTTACTAAATATTTGGTTTGATCAATATAGAGTTTGCAACTCATGTGCTGGTGGGCAGAGAATCCAAATGATGAAGAGTTCAAGCATCACTTCGCTAGAGTTCCCGACTACTTATGGCTTGCAGAAGATGGTATGAAAGTCCAAAGTTTTGGTAGTCAATTATGGGATTGTTCTCTAGCAATTCAAGCAATCCTTGCAACAAATATGGAAGAGGAGTACGGCGATTCTCTTAAAAGGGCTAACTTGTAATATACCCTAATTTTGAATAAAAATATTGATTATATTATTAATATTGTAAATTGTTTTGGGTTGAACATAATACATTTGGGCCTATTTTGTTTGGGCTTCTAACCGGTTAGTCTGAGTCCTTTGGAATTGGGCTTGACCCAATGAACTCTTTTAATTTGATTAATTTTGGTTACAGTTTTTTTTTTTTTAAGAAAAGAAAAAAATAAAACAAATGAAGAGACGCAGACTGGACGGGAGGTGTATCGATGGAATGGGAAACAGAGGAGGCAATCGGTTGGAAATGGGTAAGCTCTTCCTCTTATATAAAATGGGAGGGAGATGAGAAGAATCTTTTTCCCAAGCTAGGCACGGAGAGAGAGAGAGAGAGAGAGAGAGAGAAGGGGGGGGAGGGAGAGCCGAACATTCTGAGAGAAGATTTTTCGGAGAAGACGAACAACAGGGAGACGACAAAAGAAGAAGGAAAGCCCATCGGTTGTGACACAGCATTTGATCGAGGTAAGGTCCCTTCCGAATCCGAATGCTTTGTTTCGACTTTCTGTTGTGTCGATATATATTGAACTCCTTTGGGAATTTGGTCAAATAAAGATAAAGATTGAATAAGCAACAAAGTAACAAAAGAAATTTTTTTTTTGGAATACTAGGGAGGATGTTGGTCCGCAATAAAGCTCAAATAAGCTAGAAGGGGGGTGAATAGCCTATGATACCACATTAAAAACTTTTCTTTTGGATATACATGAAGTATAGGTTTTAGTGGCATAGACGGTAGACTGGTCGAGCATGTCTGCTGTCGGTTTGGAACAGAACAGTGGAAAAGGTTTCCTTGGCAAACTTCAAATTTTTCCTTGGCATTTGCTCCCTCAGTAACTTTGCTGAGGAACTGTAATTCCTTGTTAAATTGCCTAGGATATTGCCAAGGAAGTTGTCTTTGGTAATTTTGGATCCATTATTTAAAAAATGAACCAGTTTTCCTTGGGAATACTTTCCTTACGAAATTACATGCGAATTTATTTCCTTGGTATTAATAAAAAATTGTAATATATATATATATATATATATATAATTTTTTTTTAATTTTCTTTCAAAATTTCCTTGGCAATATTTATTTTATCAATGAATATTTCCTTGTTAAAATTCCTTGGTATCTATTTATTATATTTAATATATTTATATTTTTAGGAATTCCAAAGAACTTTCCTTGGTAATGTTCCTTGCTAAATTAGACTAGTTGAGAAATATTCCTTGGCAAAATTCCTATGTAAAATAATGTTATATTTATTAATAATTACAAATATTGTTTGTACCTGAACAAATATCCTAATAAACATTAAAAACAATATCTAAAACATATATTCATTTGAAACAATATCGAACAACCAATTGTTCATTCAAAACGATATCTAAGTATCCACATTTGCTCATAAATCTCAGCGATCAAAAAAGAACGCCATACAAAGATCTTGAATCTAGTGGCATCTAAATACCATGCACTTGCCACTGAATACCAGGCTTCGTGTATAACTTCATATGAATACCCAGGCCATTCATTACCCTACATATTACAAAGTAAAAAAGAAAAATGTACAAATTAGAAAACTGGGAACGTAAGAGTTTTCTCGAAAAATTAGAACACTTGGCATATATACCTTGTTATCCTTGTGAGGCCCCCCAGTAGAACCTAGCTTGAAATTTACATTTATAACATATAGTGAAAATTATTATTCTTAAGCAAAAGATAGATAATGGGTGCAAATAGAAATAACAACTGCATTGAATCCACCAAGCCAAATAAAATGCTTCTTTCTTCTATGCTTTTATTTCCATGAACAAAAATAAGAAGGGAAAGGCAAAGATATCCTACAATCCAGTAAAAAACAAACAAGTGGAAAAAAGATGCAGCAACCAAGGTGAAGAAAGGCCTGTTGGCAAAGGGAAAGTTCTTGCTATCGACAGGATTCTTCTTCAATTCCAAAACTTTTTTAAAACTGGATAACCAATTCCAAAACAATCATGATAACCAATTCTCTTTATCTCATAATCCCTCCATCACTACTGTAAAGAAAGCAGGGTATAACTGAAAATTATGTATGAAGGATTGCCAACTTGAAATTACAATTATTCTTGAAAGGCTCAAGTGAAATCAATACTAGTAGAGAACAACTTAAATGAAGTGGCCAGTTGCATTAGTTGTTTATTTTGTAAACAAGAAATAATTAAGACAAGATTAATTCGAGAATTGTGTTACTATTCAGCCAAAAGGAGGATAATTAATGAGTTCTTCCACAATGAAGTAAAATTAATCACAATGAAATAAAGATAGTGGCATCATCTTATTGGAGACAAGTTACCTAAATTCATGACTTAAAACCCTTAAGGGCAAAGCAGACCACTTAATTTCAATATGATGATGAATTGCCTCATTTGGAATTCCTCTATTGGATATTATTCATAAGTTAGTGCAGATCCTACTATTTTAATGATCTTATTTGAGTGGGATCTATTTCTTAGGATCTTACCTCTATATATTTGATTTCAAAGGAAACTGGGTCCGTGTCGAGAGTAAAAACTATGACTATGTAATCACACCATGATAAACAACTCTGGTTTCTTGATCATCAGTGCAGTAGTGATGGTTTTTAGCCTTTTTTTCTGCACTGGTTGGGATGATCAGTGCATATGTGTGTGTGCAGTGTGGAAGAAGCTGCCAATATGACTTATAAGTGGGACTTACATTTTGGGCCACAAGAAGCATGGTAGAAATGGATGAGCTCACTGGTTCGGGTTTGACATTGGTGTCTAGCTTCATGTTGCCTACTCCTTTGACCAAGTAAATAGAATACAGGCGTCCCTTTTGAGTTCTAATAAAGTGATAGTCTCATGAAAGCCCCAAAACTGATTGGGATTCAAATGTCATTATCTACCCCGCTCCTTCTCTTTTCTTCCCCATCTCCTCCGGGTAATCCACGCAACTACGTTCCTCGGATTAAATAAAACCCCAGCTTAGTGCCCTTTAAATCATTATTCTCTGTATGGTCCCCCACCCAAATCCCCACATACTCACATGGAGACATAGTAATTAAATATTTATAATTGACCATCAAATTACTTGACTACATCTAATTTTATATGAAGACAGAATAAAAAATCAATCCCAATGACCAAATCAAATTTTATATTTTAAGTTTTTAAAACTGTATGCAAACCCCTCAAATAACAAAATAAGAACCTTACATCTTTCTCACTCATACCCAAAATAGCCATAATCAATCAATGGTATAAAACCCTAACTAAATCTCAAACAAGAATTGAAATCATAGCTAAAGTGTTGAAGGATTAGAGACATACTGAGCTCAATTTCATAGAAAGCAAAAATATTTCACAAACCGTGCAAGGGAATTTCCTGGAATGCAGAATGCAATAAATATCTCACTATATTTCATGAAATCCCAAATTTTGCAATCGAGAGCGAGCAAGAGAGAGAGAGAGAGCGCGAGAGTTACCTGTTGCCGCCGGCGCCTTTGTGTGCGTAGGAGGGAGAGATGAACCGAATGCTGAAAATAGAGGGGTTTGAGTTTGACTGATTGTTTTCTTTGTTTAAGGAAGGAAGTATTTCCTTTTTTTAAAAAAAGGCTATCAATATTGCAGACTATTTTTTTACATAAATTAATTACTAGTATTTCTAAGATTTATTCTTTTAAAAATAAATTAATAAATGAAACTTATTTTATTAACTTTTCGTGAATATTTAAATTGCTTAAAATGTTAGTGAAACTTATTTTATTAACTTTCCTTTATCACATGCCCTGGGTTACACGAATATTCTTTAGAGATAAGACTACAACTGTCCTCCTCTTACGACACTAAAAATGAGATTTCTAATGGAGTATTAGTCTATATTGACAAAATCAAAGATGATAGAAATCTGATGGAGTTTCCATTCTATTCTCTTACAAAAACACCAAGTTTATCTATCGGTTTCCTTTTGTATTCTGTATGTACTTTGAATTCGAATTTTTGACAGTTGCAAAAATAAAATCACCCAACATTTGCCAAAAAAAATTGCTAGAAAAACTTGTCAAAACCGAATTCAACAAGCAAAACAGGTCACACCGAAAGGGTTATTTGTTGCGAAACGATAAATCGAAAAGAAACAATAAATACTTGATTATTTACACCCACAAGCCCGTAAATACTTATGTGAATGTGTATTCCGCACCCCCAGCTCCACAATATAGTATCTCGTGCTAACCCATCTTTGAAACAAAACCCCAATTACACCAAATGGCCAATGATTCCACTTAAATCATCAACATAAAACATTCGATCAATTAATATATATAACTGACTATTATTATCCTTTAATATTTCAAAAATGCAATCGATCAAATATTATCATTAAAACTAAATATTAGTAAAAGAAAATGTTCATTTAAGTGGCCCGTCAGGGACGCTGTTCTAATCGATACCCATTGACCGGCCAAGAGGACCGTCGTCGTTCTTTTACGTCTCATGTCAGATATGGTCATATAAAACTAGAATTCATGTTTATCTAACAAGGATACCAATTCGAACAATTCAACTATCATTCGGCTACATCTTCTTTACTTATGCAATAGTGTCATATCACGCTCTTATCTCATCAAGTACTCTCCATCCCGTGAAGCATGTTGATACGGAGACCATGCTTGTATATTTATGGTCATGTGCCCAATTGAGTCATTGAAAACTAAAGGTTAATTATAAAAGAAATTTTCTTTTAGGTGGCTCATTAGGAATGCTGCTCTGAGTGATACCCATTGATAGGCCAGCAGGACCGTCGTTGTTCTTTCGCGTCTCATGTCAGATATGTTCATGCGAAATTAGAGTTCATATTTATCTAATTAGTATACCAATTCGAACAATTCAACTATCATTCGGCTACATCTCCTTTACTTATGCAATAGTGTCATATCACGCTCTCATCTCATCAAGAACTCTCCATCCCATGAAGCATGTTGATATAGAGACCATGTTTGCATATTTATGGTCATATGAATAGCCTCTTAATATTTATAATATAGTCAATTATATATTCCTTAATTTACGTACTAGATCAAACATGATACTTTTTTAAGGAAATGATAAGAGGCCATACGCTATAATCCATATACAAATTCATACTGACTCTACTTAATTACTTTGTTAACTTTGTATTATAAAAAATATGAAGCGAACTTGAAAATTTTATACATGAATCATATGTTATTGGAAATTGATTTTTGTTAGCATTTTTATAAATACTTATACATGGCCATCTTCGATCAGTAATTAAGATATATGTAATATATGTAAGTATGTATGTGTGTGTGTATATATATATTAGTGTTTAAAGATATTTAATAATAAATATGATTATAAACTTATAGTATTTTCTTACTGAGAATAATTATAATGTATTTACTTAATATATATATGTAAATGTTTTTTACATACACACACACACACATAAATATATTATATATATATACACACATAAATAACACCAAGGATTTCATAAAGGAAATAAATTCCTCACCATTTATTCATAGGTAATTTCCTAGGCAATTACGGCGGGAATCTTCCCACCAAATTATTTTAAGGCTTTCAATAATTGCCAAGGAATATAATCCTTGGTAATTTTGGAGGGAAGTTTGGTGCTCAAAAAAATCCAATTCACCGAATTTGCCAAAGAAAAATATTATACCTTGGTAATTTCGAAGGAATTATTTCCTTAACAATTTCCTTACTAAATTTGGAGCGAAAGTTTCCCCCCATATTTTTAGAGGTCAATATAGGTTGCCAAGGAATTTAAAAAGGAAATTTACCTAGGTAGTATTTGCCTTGGTAAATTCCTTGGAAATTTCCCAAGAAATATCTTTCCTTACTAAATTCATCAAAAATGGCATGGAAATTAATTTCCTTGGTAATTTCCTTGTAAATATACCTAGGAATTTTTCTCCTAGATAAATCCGTCAGAGTTCGCCAAGGAAACTACTTTCCTTAGTAATGTCCTTGAAAATTTCAAGAAAT
The DNA here is from genome assembly GCA_013146195.2 of Codonopsis lanceolata. Classification (NCBI taxonomy): domain Eukaryota; kingdom Viridiplantae; phylum Streptophyta; class Magnoliopsida; order Asterales; family Campanulaceae; genus Codonopsis; species Codonopsis lanceolata. Next base: position 123,023,471 of record CM028379.1, on the reverse strand, counting down.
ATAATTCCTAGGTAAATTCCTTAGGAATTTCCTTGGATTTATATTTCCTTGGTAAATTGGCCTTGCTAACCAAGAGTTTTTTCGTAGTACTTGCTCTCAGCAGAGTTATGAACTTTGCTGGTGAACCGTCAGTAAAACAAAAGCTTGTTTAGAAAGAGTTTAAGATCGGAAATATTTAGGCTTAGGTTTTAAGAAGTCTTAAGTAGCTGTACACGATTATATGATCAGAACAACAGCATATTTAATCTTTTTTCCAAAATGCAGGTTTTAGGAAGTCATTGAAATGTGGCTTTTCAAAAGGTAAATCAGTTTATTAAAAGCACATAGAGAGAAAAGGATTGGAAGATGAATATTTGAAAGAACATCTGAATTTATTCAAGGATAAATTACAGATTACATCAACCTAGACTCTCTATGAAGATTTCTGTTCTCATCTTCATCAATCCCCAAATCTTGTACTTAATCGTTTATAGACAAACTCTTAAATACAAAGGACAATAGGAGACGAGATGAGAAACAGTAATGAGAAGACACTATTGTTATTCGTTCAGATAATAAATATCTAAACGAAGGAGTGCAAAGCACTCGCCATCCTAAGATGATTGATTATTACACAATTAACAACATTTGTATCAAAGTACAAATCTGAAGATATGAATGTAATATGAACAGACAGCTCTTCATCTTCCTTGGGCAACATCTGGGTTCAATCTTCAAATTGATCAACGATTTGACCTTTAGCTTTAGAAATAGATTTCTGAAGCTTCAGCTAAAGGCTGAGTTCTTCGAAGAAAGATGAAGAACTCAAATCAAGAACTGGGTTCTTGACCAAGATGAGAATCTTGACTGTTGATAAGCTATGATCTCTCTTCTCTTCTTCAAGGTAGATCTTCCTAGCAATTCACAGGATGTGATTTGCTAAGGTCTGGGTAAGCTCACTACAACAAGGATGTAGAGATCTGAGATGCGTTGGTGAAGACGATCTCGTTTTCAATCTCTTTTCTTCTTCGAAGTTCTTGGTGCAGATTCAGAGACTTTTCATCGTCGTCGTCGTCTCCTTTTTTTTTCGTTGACGTCGTCTCATTTTTCTTTTTTTTTCCGTCACTTTGAAAAGTAGAAGAGATATCCTTTTTATATTGATCATTGTCAAGATGATCGTTGAGATTTTGAAGATAAACTTTCTATCCGTTAGAGATGTTATATAGTGAAATCCACTGGATAGAGATGTTTTGTTCAGCTGGACCTTTGACTAATGGATAAAGACTTTGTCTTCAAGATCCTGAGTTGGTTGCCCGTCAGACTGTCATTGATAGCTTTCTGAAAAGTGAGTCTGACGTCTGATGCACTGTTTAAATGATATGTCCAATAAAGTAGATGTTTTTTCAGATCACATGAGAGAGAAAAGATCTTGCAGTATCAATGGTGTCAGGCTTCAAAGACTTTGATGTTTTCTTTCGAAGCTTGGGCACTTTTTGTGTTTGTCTTGATCTGCTGCAGTCTTGACTTCTCTGAAGCACGTGCAGAGTAAAGTATGTTGGTATGATGTTCAAGGATGAGTCTATCTTTGAAAGAATGACTGATGTTCGTTGATGTGAACATTCAAACTGTAACAGGTCTGCTGGTGGGTCTTCAAGGTGTCTTCGAGATGCACTTGACAAGTTTGCTGGTGAGGAATTCTTTGAAACTTTGTCACTGTAGCACGTCTGCTGGTGGCGAGTCTTCAAGGTGTCTTCTAGTGCATTGAACAAGTCTGCTGGTGACGAGTTTTACGAAGAGCCTTTTGAGACTTCAGCAAGTCGATCTGTTGGTGCTTGTGCATATGAGGTGTTGTTCTGTTCAATCATCTTATGAGGAGGTTATGACTAGACTAGGATGACCTAATCTAAGACCCATGTGTTATGAAACAAGCTGCCACACTAACCGGTACGCAGACCTTTTAGCCACTTGTTATGATACACAGTAATGGGAATAAGCAAATCAAAATATTAGGGATATGCAACAAGATAATTTGATTATCAAGAAGCATATTTCAACAGAGGAGTTGATGTACTGTGTTCTTGTTTGAAGGTGTGGGTTCCATGTGTGTGGGGTGTTTGAAAATAGAGGTAGGAAGAATTGAGGAATGATGAAATTGGGTTTCATTTGATGCATCCTTGATTTCAAAAAAAAAAAGAAAAAGAAAAAGAAAATTGAGATCAAATATCTTACTACCTATATATCGGTTTTGAAAATTTTGGTAGTGGGTTTTCATTTGGTTGTTTTCAGTGAAGTAGTTTGAAACCAAGTAGATGGATTCTAGTTAAATCACCATTAAAATAGGCACATAGTTGAATTCTGTGAAACATTTGAATTGGTGGAATTGCCAGCGGTGGTAATGTAGGAGAACAAATAAAGAAAATATAAATTGTTTGAGTATATGTTGTGTGTGTTCGACAAAGTGAAAGAAAAGAAAGAAAGAAGAAAACAGAAGACAAAATGGCTAAGAATGAGGGAAAGAAAAATATATGGAGTACTGGAACAAAAAAAATGAGAGAGAGATATAGGAGGAAGAAGGAAGTAATTTATTATTATATGAAATTGGAAAAGTCAACTTTTCCAAACCATAAAAAAAAAAGGAAATCTGAGATAGATTTTGTGGCAGGTGGGTGATGAATCTGTTTTTACAAATTCATCCCCTATTTTGAAGTTTTAATTAATAAGTTCTTATACTTTCAGAAACTTACCCTCGAATTACAATAGTTAGAAATAGACCTTAAATAATTATAATAACGTTATATTTAGGGTTTGTTAATTATGTTTTGAATTTTAAAAGTTACTGGAAGGTCTCTAAATCCATAATTTGTATTTTTATTATTATAATTTAGATTTGGATAAGTACGGGTAACGGTACGTTGTGCTCAAGTTAACTTTTCGTCGCATCGCTGAGCTAATTAAGAGATTATGCATCGTTTAGGTTATTTGAATTCTTTATTCCAAATTGTTAGGCTTCCACTATTTCTTTGGCATTGATCTTTATTTGAAAACGTGTGCCGACCTTTGGTTGATATTTGAATTTGAAATCTCGTCGTATTCGTTCTTCCGTTATTTTCAATTGTGAATTGCTTATGAATCTCACAAAATTGTTTAAACTCGATGTGTGATATTTTATTCGGTTACCTTTTGTATTTGATTTTGTTGAATATGTAATTATTTTTGAAAAACTCTGTTATGATCACTAAGATAACAAGAATGACCTTTTTGTCTGTTTAGGCGACACTACACCATATGAACTATGGTGGGGTAATCTGGATATATAATCCGGATTACCGTATTCAACGCGCTTTTTGACAGCACCCTTTCCGCATTTTTAATTTCATCTTCCCCTAGACAAGGGAGGATGGAATGGAAAGCATGGTGTCCGCATCCGCACGCCGCATTCCCCTAACCAAGGGAGCGCGGGGCGCGAGGCCGCAACCCGGGGCACACACAGTGGCGACTCTGGTGGGGAGATCGTATTTATTTTAAATAAAAATGGAGGGCAAGACTCAGTAAAAAAAAATTCTTTTTTTTCTTTGTTTCTGACTAAAGTATGCTTGTTATATTTTTTTAAGCATTTGAATATTGCGTTCCTATACATCCGTATCTATATTTGTGGATATGATCCTCCATCTTACAGCAGTTTTGTTCCAGTAAGTGTTACATGTATGTTTAAAAATATGTATTTTTCAAATAAATAAATAAATAAATAAATAAATAAATATATATATATATATATATATATATATATATATATATATATATATATATATATATGCAATAAATTTCCGGGTAGCACAAAAAAAAAGGGCCGGGGATTTATTTTATTATTGTTTTAATTTCGGCTCTATATTATTATTCCGTTCTGCTTTATTTTTATTACGCAAATTTGTACATTTATTATTTCATTCTGCCATTTTATTTTGGGGATTAGGACCAATTTGTAATTAATAGGAATAGATAGATTCCCCGTTTTTCTTTCTATTTCTTGATGTGATTGCTTGCTTGTTTGCGCTCAAACTAAAAAAGCCGAGAAAATCCACAAATAACAGCAAGACAGGCCATATCTGTTTTATTTTCTGTCTTATATCTGAAAAAAATACTGCTTTTTTAGATGTCGTACACACGCACACGCATGTAAATATATTCTGAATTGCTACTCTACACCATGGCTAGCTTACCCTCTGCATAAGTCATCGTTAGATTGCATATAAATTTTCAGGACATTTCAAAGACCGACCGGTTTTTGCATCTTTGAATCGTAGGTAAGCCCCTGTAAAAAAAAAAAGAAAAAAAAAGAAAAGATCGGAAAAAATAATGATATAAAAAAATGCACAAGTAAAAAAAAATAATGAAAAAAAAAACGCGCAAGTAAAAAAAAAGAAATAATACACATGAGCTGATTGATTATTCTCTGATGCTCGACCTAGACCATTTTGAATGGTGGATCCTAGAAAGAGTATAGGCCCTTCGCCTGGATCAGTCCGATCTTGAGGAGTCAAAAGACATGTGGAATACGAGGGTCCTATACTCTGGAGAAAGAATCCACTATTCTAGGAAAAGTCCTGAGACTGTCAAAATAAAGCAGATGCTTATCTGGTCAATTGTAGGAAAATGAATAATAATACTCCCTCCGTCCCTAAATAATCATCATAGTTGACCCGGCGCACAGTTTAAGAAAAAACAATTGACTTGATTATTTATATTGGTTTAATGTGTAGTTTCCTTTAAAGTCCATGTATATGTGGCCCATAATTAAAGTAGAGTGAAAAAGTAAGAGTAAAGTGGTAAAAGTCATGTTCTAAAAAGGTAAGTTTCAATCTGGACAATTATTTTGGGACGGATGAAAAAGGAAAGGATGACGATAATTTGGGGACGGAGGGAGTAATAAAATATATTAATGAAGGCGTGCTGTACTCCTAGCCCAGAAAGCCTTTAGCTAGCCTTTCTGATACCTTCAAACCCATTTTCCTCATAAACATGGCCCGAATTTGGAAAGGCAGAGATAATAATGGCCGGTTGATACGGGAAACAAGCGCAGAAATCAAATAAGAGAGTATCAGAAACAGATCAAAAAAGTGCAGAATCAGTTCAGAGGGTATAGATCCGAGCAGTATGGCAGCAGAAAGTGAGCAGTTCGCTATGGGTACAGATATAGGGGCTCCAGGGTACACTCCAACTCCAGCTATGCAATAGTGGCTAGACCAAAATCTAGATGCACGACATGATCGCTTGCTAAGTCAGATAGCAAGTCTCATACAATGTCTAAAACCCAGTGGTGAGTGAATCTATTCCCTTGCAGTCCCCCAAGAAGCATCAACCTCCCATGTTCCTCCAAATCCAATCTCCCAGCCAAACACCAACCCACCAAATACTACCGTTATCCCAAATTCAAATCCTCCACCAAAACCTACTACCCAAATATTAACCATTTCTCACCCTATCCTCCATATCCTTTCCCAAGCACTAATATTCCCCAGAATCCAAATGACCTTCCTTTTCCCATCACCAACCCGCTCCAAAATAGCCCGCATATGAACCCAAGAAGCTATAACCCGCTAGGCCAAGTTACCACTTATTTGCCTCCTGATGATCCTGGCCGCCAAACCGAAACCGCCAAATAACCTACCTACCCAAAATCCATATCCAACCCAAAATCTTTACCAGATCCCCCAGCTAGAAATTAACCCAGCCTTCCCTAATCCTGCCAGCATATACCAAAACCCGACTCCCCCACCCACCAAAATGGAGGCTAACATGGAAAACATGAAAAACATGATGCTCAAACTTCTAAACAAAGGGGAATTTTCTACGCGGGCACTGGCATTACAACCTTCAGCAGTATTGCCTTCAAAATTCAAAATGCCCGACATAGAAAAATTTGATGGGACTGGATGCCCTATATCGCATTTAAAATCCTACTCCACTGGTATGCAGTCAAGGGGGGCTAGCTTTGAAGCCATGGCCTTCAATTTTCACCTCACCTTAATAGGGGCTGCCAAGCAATGGCTAATGTTGTCAGATAGTAGCAATATGAATACTTGGGACCAGATAGCTGAAAGGGTTCCTCGAAAGGTACAAAGGCAACACCAGCCCTAAAAATAAAAGAGACCTTGAGTCATGCACCCAAAGGGAAAAAGAAGCATGTGCTAAATTTGCAGTCAGGTGGAAAAGAAAGTTGGCTTAGACATTCGACGTGCCTGATCCGGCTGAGTCTTCCAGGATGTTCATTAAAAATCTCCAACCCATTTACCTGGAACACATGCGGTATCTCCCTTATAGCAATTTTAAAGAAATAGTGGAGATAGGAACTCGTATTGATGAAGATATACGGATGGGTCAATTAAAAGTCAATACGCCTCCCAGCTCTTTCCGTTTCTCTAAAGGAAAGGCAGCCGCATTAGCACCAACCGTCAATATGGTAGGAAATGCATCAACCACTTTTCCTACCCAAAACTATAGCACTGTCCATGGTCCTACGGATCAGACAGGTCTGTCAACGCAGTTGGAGGGAATAATGGCCCGAATAGAAATTTCAGGAATCAGAACAGGGTGAACCGGTATTATGATAAACTGCAAGCTCCATAGTCTGTGATACTGCAAGGACTAATGGCACAAGGAGTGCTAAAGCCTTTGGAAGGCTATAAACCACCAAACCCCCTACCCAGGACTTGGAATCATGCCCAGTATTGTGAATACCATCGCTGCAGTGGTCACCTCACCGATAAATGCTATACACTCAAAGATGCTATCCAGGACCTAATAGATGATAAGGTTATTGAAAAGCCTCCTCCTAGACCAAATATAGTCAATAACCCTCTACCTCAAATCAATATGATTGAGGTCGATGAGAAAATTTGTGTACCCAAGTTTGAAATCAATAAACATCCCTTACCATTTATCATTGTTCCTTTCTCTCCATCCCTATCCATAAAAGAGCCTAGTTGCAATATGCTCTCTTGGGACACTATCCTGGGTAGCCAAAATACCTGCAATATTGAAAAAGTCACTTGGGTCGGTGGAGATGTTAGCCACCTTACTAGATCTGGCCGAGCCTACCAACCAAACCTGGAAAGAGGTGACCACTCTGGCAAAGACCAAGAAGCAGATACTGGGGCTAAGACGGTGGAAGATACTTTATTAGCTCAGATGAAGAAAACTCAGGCCAACATATCCATCTGGGGCTTGCTTTGTGTGCTTCTAAAACCCACCGTGATACACTGGCTAAGTCTTTAAGTCAGGTAGTCGTTCCTATTGAAACCTCCTCGAATGAGCTCACTTAAATGATCGGAAACATTCACTTTGGGAATGTGATCATGTTTACTGATCTAGATCTGCCAAGGGAAGGAACCAACCACATTGGTGCTCTCCATATCACTGTGAGAATAATGGAAAAGCGGGTTCCCCGAGTTCTGATAGACTATGGGTCTTCTCTAAATGTATGTCCCACTAGCACACTAGCAAAATTGGGAACGAAAATATCAGAGCTTGCTCCTTCATCGCAGACAGTAAGGGCATAGGACAACACCAGTCGATATGTCCTAGGGGTGGTCATTTTAATGATGACTATTGGGCCCTTAACCATGTCGGTAGAATTCCAGGTCTTGGACATACCGACTACTTTTAGTTTGTTGCTGGGACGCCCTTGGATCCATGGGGTAAAAGGGGTAGCCTCTTCATTGCACCAACGTGTCAAATTCATCCACGATGACCACATAGTGATTATTTTGGCTAACAAGATCGTGGAAAATAAAGAGAGCGAGGACATCCCGATCCTCGAAATAGAGCATGATGACACTGGTATATTTCTCAGTGGCTTTGAGGTTATCTCCCAAGTTGTGGTCAACGCCATTGAATATGGGCGAGAAACTGACATCACCGGAAAGAAAACTACCTCCCTAGGAAACATGGTCCCTTTAAACATGTTTCGAAAAATGAATTATATGCCTGGTCTGGGTCCTGGCAGAAATCAGCAAGGACTTGTTAATTTAGTCCAAGATGAACTTAAGGAATGTATCCCTCCTTTTGGTCTAGGATACAAACCCACTCCAGCTGAAGTTGCCTCAGTCATGAAACAGAAACGTGAGAAAGCTAAGGCGGAAAGAGAAAAACGCCCTTATAAATATCCCCCTCTCAAACCATATAGAAAAACCTTAAATGGTTACTTTGTGAGGAAAGGGGAAACAGAAGCCTACCTCATGTTTCCTGAGCCTTGGTTAGACCAGAATAGGAAAAGACGCCCTGGTTGGGAGATTTTTGAAGATGTCAGTATTCTCACCGATAAAATAGAACAGGTTACCTTGGAGCCCCTTAACACTGCATAAAAGACTGTCACTATTGAAAACACTTGGTCTATAGACCAAGATGATTATGCTCTGACCCTATTAGATGATGAAGGCTTGGGAGACAATTTTCTGGGTATGATAGACGGAGGCACTGATTATGAAAAACTCCCTGCTGAGTTTGAGTCTATTACTGATAAGCCTCTGCAGAATTAGTATACTACAACCGACCCGCTCTTGACGACCGCAAATCTGGTGGACCGCTTCGGATATACTATTCCCCTTCCTTCTCTTAGCTTTACAGATTGGTCATCTACCGATCCGCTCCCTAAAATTGAGGATCTCAAACCCCAAGTCCTCAATAATGTAAATAACCCTGTACAGTTTGCTAATAATGATAATCTGAATGTCTTTGCTTATTCCTTAGTTGCACCTACATTAAAAGACGCATTAAATAATTACAATAATGAGTCATTTGATGAAATGGACCCAAAAGATAAAAATTATTTTCTTGAGCTTGTAAAGTCATCCGAGCACCAGGAAAAATATCATTCATCAACAGCAAATGAAGACTTGTCCACTATCAATCTGGGGCTGAACAATGAAACAAAAGAAGTCGAAATCGACAGCTACCTGCAAGGCCCTGAAAGGGTAGCACTCATTAACCTCCTCAAAGAGTTCATAGACATCTTCACCTGGTCCTATGAAGATATGCCGGGGCTAGACGCAGCCATTATTGAACACCGGATCCCCATATATCCGGATGCTCGGCCAATTAAGCAAAAGCTCCGCCGAATTAAGCCGGAATGGTCACTACAAGTGAAAGAAGAAATCATGAAGCAGCTGCACGCCAAATTTATTTGGGTAGTAGAGTACCCGATCTGGCTGTCTAATATAGTGACCGTTCCCAAGCCCAACAGGAAGGTCCGGATCTGTGTAGACTTCCGCGACCTTAATAAAGCATCGCCCAAGGATGACTTCCCTCTGCCTAATATAGATATTGTGGTAGACGCCGTCGCTGCACATAAAATCGATCAAATCCTTCGTCGACGGCATGCTGGGCTACAATCAAATCAAAATGGTAGCAGAAGACCAGGAGAAAACCTCATTTACAACTCCTTGGGAACCTACTGCAACAATGTTATGCCATTTGGGCTAAAGAATACTAGGGCTACATATCAAAGGACTACCACCACTCTCTTCCACTACATGATCCATAAAGAAATGGAGGTCTATGTTAATGACATGATCATGCACTCCAGCGATGCCAACGGTGCTCATATTAAAGACCTTCGAAATTTTTTCGAAAGGTTAAGAAAGCATCAAATGAAGCTTAACCCCACCAAATGCACATTTGGGGTTACCAAAGGCAAGGTCCTGGGATTCATGGTGACCGAGTACGGCATCGAAATTGAGCCGGCCAAAATTAAAGCCATCATAGAAATACCGCGGCCAAAAACTCCAACCGAAGTCAAAGGCTTCCTAGGCCGATTGCAGTATATCAGCCGTTTCATCAGACAGTTGACATTTATATGTGAGCCCTCTTCAAACTCCTAAAGAAAAATACTGACCAAGTCTGGGACGAGAAATACCGACTAGCCTTCGAAAAATAAAAGCCTACCTTACCAATCCACCCGTGCTAGCTCCGCCCTATACACATAAACCGCTCCTCCTATATTTAACCGTCACAGACACGTCAGTAGGGGCTATGCTCGCCTAAGAAAAAGAAAATTCCTACGTTGAAAATGTCATCTATTTCATAAGTAGGAAGCTGCAAAGAAGCGAGCTAAATTATTCAGCACTAGAAAAAAGCTGCACCGACCTAGTCTGGGCAACGCAAAGGCTCAAGACCTATCTGCAAGGACGGTCCATCAAGGTCATTTCCAGAATGGACCCTATAAGGTACATCTTCGGCAAGCCATCACTTTCCAGCCGACTGGCTAAGTGGTCATTTCTTTTCAACGAAGTTTGACATAACTTATGTCACACTCAAATCTATCAAAGGCAACGTAATTGCAGGACACTTAGCCAATCTGCCCTTAAAAACAGAAGATGCAGCTGAGCCTAGCTTCCCAGGTGAAGGTGTCTTGGAAATTACTGACCATGACACCAGCTGGCAAATGTTCTTTGACAGAGCCGTAAACAAAAGAGGTTTTGGCTTAGGGATCTTGCTAATCGACCCAGCAGATTCCCACACTCCGTTGGCCATAAGGTTGGAGTTTGAGTGCTCGAACAATACAACTAAATACGAAACCTGTATTGCTGGCCTAGAAGAAACTCTCCAAAAAGGAGCCAAAGACTTGGAAGTCTATGGAGACTCCGCCCTGATCATAAATCAAGTCGAAGGGAAGTGGAAGACCCAAGATCCCCGGTTGTAGCTCTATCATGCCAAGTTAACAGCACTTATCACTAAATTTGATTCTATCTCGTTTCACTATTTATCAAATGATTCTTCTTTTTTTTTTCTTCATCTTTTTGACATTATGACACATTTTCTTTTGTCATTTCTCTTATTTATTCATGGGTGATAACGAAACATGTTACAAATTTACTTAATATCTCGATACTCACCAACAATTATATTATTATAGATACATTTTTTTCATATAAATCTAATAATGTCTTTCCCGAACATATTTAAGAAAATAAAACCATATTATTTTTTAGTTTTGAATAAAGTTTTACTGACTCGACTGAATACATGTGTTTTTGTCATTTTAGAAAATATTGGGCGACATTTGTACAATAATGCTAGGAGGCGGAAACTGATAAGAAAATCAAAATATAAGACCAAATGAATAGAATTAAAAAATGTAGGATGTAACTTTAAAATAGGTACAAGTCAAGGGATCAATTTATTATTTAATTATTCATGATATTAATTTGAATATGACAAATATACTCTTTTGGCCTTAATTCTTGGTAATTTTTTTCTAATCATTATTGTTTGGCATGATAAATTTATGTATATTGTCCTTAACAAAAGGTACAAATTCATCAAATAGTTCTTTTTTTATATATTTTTTTTAATCTTCTTGACATTATGACACATTTTCTTAACTTATTTCTTTTATGTTATTCATGGGTAATAACTAAGCATGCTACAAATTTGCTTAATATCTCGACACTTACCGACAATTCTATTATTATAGATACAATTTTTTCATATAAAAATCTTATAATGTCTTTCCCAAACATATTTAAGAAAGTAAAACCATATTATTTTTTAGTTTTGAATAAAGTTTCAGTGTCTCAACCGAGTAAGGTTATTTTTGTCATTTCAGAAAATATTGGGGGACATTTGTAACGATCCTGGTAGGTTGGGGAAATTGATAAGAAAATCAAAATACAAGACGAAATGAATAGAATTAAAAAATATAAGACCTAACTTTAAAATGTGTATAAGTCAAGGGATCGAACTATTATTTAATTATTTATTGAATTAATTAGTTTATGACAAATTTACTCTTTTGACCTTAATTAATGGTGAGTGATTTATTAAGTTAAATATATGTTTGTCCATACATTAAGTTCTACGAGACAACTTAGACTTTTATAGGTAGTTAGAGATAGTGACAAAATTGCATATATCTTTAAAAGTATAATGACAATTTCGCTCGAAACATAGTACAGTGGCAAAATGTAATAATTAATCAAACTACAATGGAAAAATTAACCATTTTTTCCCGAAAAAGTTAATTTTTTTTTGATTTGATTCATTTTTTAATTCTTTAGTCCTTCCTTCAAAATAACTAATTTACAAAACTCATCATTTATAGACACATCACCACACAACTTTGAATTTAACATTTTAAAAACCCAAATTCAATTTTTTGAATTTTCAAATATTCAAATTGAAACCAAAACTCATGTGGATATTTGAAAATATAATGATTTGGAAAGTTCACAATGTTGTATTTCATCTAAACCACCACTGCCATCCTTATAATTGCCGCCACCACCGCCCCTAACACCATCATCCATAAAGTCGTCAGTATTATTATCACCACCATCAAGAAATGCATTCACCTCGTCTTGTTCAAATAGAGACATAATCTTTTTAGCTTCTGATTAGTCGAACTTTTTTTTTAAAACGTCTCTCATTTCTTAGTTCCTATCCACTTTCGGTGTCAAATTACTAAGTAAGGAGATAATCTAATTAATTTTAGAATAGACTACTTGAAAAGATATCGGTTGGTGGCAGTATCTTCCAATAAAATGAGAGTTGCGGTCGAAGAAAAGAAAGTTGATAGCCAAGGGAGGGGAATTGAGAGATTCTCATACATAACTACATCGGGTCCTATGAAGAGAAGCAAGAAAGTTAAGAGCAAAAGAGATTTGAGGTTTGGAACGCAGTTATAGAGAGGAGTTAATTATTTGAACTCAGTTATTTGTGATTACTACAATTGGTCTTGTTTGTAATATCTTTAAGTTTGAGACCAATATGATAGTTTTTAAGGATGCTTGTAGTAGTCTGAAAATTCAAAAAAGTAAACTGTAGATTTTAGTTTTTTTTTCCTAACAAAACACACAGATTTATCAAATGGTTATTCATTTTTTTTCATCTTCTTGACATTATGACACATTTTCTTTTCCTATTTCTCTTATTTTATTCATGGGTAATAACGAAACATGCTACAAATTTGTTTAATATCTTGATATTCACCAACAATTCCATTATTATAGATACATTGTTTCATATAAATCTAATAATGTCTTTCTCGAACATATTTACGAAAATAAAATCATATTATTTTTTAGTTTCGAATAAAGTTTTAGTGTCCCAACTTAGTAAGATTATTTTTATCATTTTAGAAAATATTGGGCGACATTTGTAACGATAATGGTAAGAGGGGAAAACTGATAAGAAAATCAAAATACAAGACGAAATTAATATAATTAAAAAATGTAGGACCTAACTTTAAAATAGTTACAAGTTAAGGGATCAAATTATTATTTAATTATTCATGGAATTAATTAGTCTATGACAAATTTACTCTTTTTGTCTTAATTAATGGTGAGCGATTTATTATATTTATGGATTTTTTCCCAATCATTATTGTTTGACATGGTAAACTTATATGTATTGCCCTTAACAAAACAAATGGTTCTTCATTTCTTTCATCTTCTTAACATTATGACAAATTTTCTTAACCCATTTCTCTTATTTTATTCATGAGTAATAACTAAATATGCTACAAATTTGCTTAATATTTCGATACTCACCAACAATTTTATTATTATAGATACAATTTTTTATATAAATCTAATAATGTCTTTCTCGAACATATTTAAAAAAGTAAAACCATATTATTTTTTAGTTTCCAATAAAGTTTTACTGACTCAACTGATTACGGGTGTTTTTTTTTCATTTTGAAAATATTGGGTGACATTTGTAACGATAATGGTATGAGGGGGAAACTGATAAGAAAATCAAAATATAAGACGAAATGAATAGAATTAAAAAATGTAAGATCTAACTTTAAAATAGGTACAAGTCAAGGGATCAATTTATTATTTAATTATTCATGAAATTAATTTGCTTATGACAAATTTACTCTTTGACCTTAATTCATGACAAGTGATTTATAATATTTTTGGCAATTTTTTTCTAATCATTATTGTTTGACATGATAAATTTATGTGTATTGTCCTTAACAAAATGTACAAATTCATCAAGTGGTTCTTCATTTTTTTCATCTTCTCACCATTATCACACATTTTCTTTACTTATTTCTCTTATCTTATTCATGGGTAATAACTAAATATGCTACAAATTTGTTTAATATCTCGATACTAACCGACAATGTGTGATAATGTTGAGTGATTTATTAAGTTAAAGGGTAGGTTTGTCCATAAATTAAGTTATAAGAGACAGCCTACACTTTTATAAGTAGTTAGATTAGATTAGATTAGATTAAGTTGTAAGAGACAACCATATATAATTTTACTATAGATACAATTTTTCATATAAATCTTATAATGTCTTTCCTGAACATATTTAAGAAAGTAAAACTATATTATTTTTGTAGTTTTGAATAAAGTTTTAGTGTCTTAACCGAGTAAGAGTATTTTTGTCATTTCAAAAAATATTGGGCGACATTTGTAACGATCCTAGTAGGTTGGGGGGAATTGATAAGAAAATCAAAATACAAGACGAAATGAATAGAATTAAAAAACGTAGGACCTAACTTTAAAATAGATACAAGTCAAGGGATCAAACTATTATTTAATTATTCATTGAATTAATTAGTCTATGAAAAATTTACTCTTTTGGCCTTAATTAATGGTGAGTGATTTATTAAGTTAAAGGGTAGGTTTGTCCATACATTAAGTTGTAAGAGACAACCTACACTTTTATAAGTAGTTAGATTAGATTAGATTAGATTAAATTAGATTAGATTAGATAAATAGATTGATGAACTTTTATCCCCACACTTATTAACTATGTAAGCAACCCATTTCACAACCCATATGATTAGATAAATAGATTGATGAACTTTTATTCCCACACTTCTATTAACTATAACTAAAACAGAAGTCGCTGCTGCCACATGGCGGCTTTCTGTTAAGTGCTTAATTTTTTAAGTAATATGGTACTGCCACATGTCATTATCTATGAATTATAAAAAAAATACCGTTTTTGAAATTTTTAAAAAATATTCTAATCTTAATTTAAAAAAATGTGATAAATTTTAAAAATTTACTTTTTGATAACTACAAATGTGATAACTAAATTTCTACAAATGTTATCAAGTAATTTTTTAATTAATTTAGTTAATATGATAAAAGTTTACAGTTAAGTTAGGATAAATTTATCACATTTGTAGTTATCAAGTAGATTTTATCACATTATCAAATAGGTTAGGATAAATTTTATCACAATTGTAGTTATCAATTAGATTTTATCACATTATCAAGTAGGTTATGATAAATTTTATCATATTTATATTTATCAAATAGATTTTATCATATTATCAAGTAGTTTATGATAAATTTTATCACATTTATAATTATCAAATAAATTTTATCAATAGTTAACCCTTTTTTCTCTCTATTGTTTTTACACATACTCTTTATCTCTTTTCTCAACTAATTTAGTTTATGATAAATAAGACTAAAGAGATTTGTCTACAATAAAATGCTTCTAAAATAATGTTTCTTAAATTTTAGACTCCCCATTGAATCAGGTCACCTCGAGTTTTGGGACGGGCAGTGTTGTTTTCCCCTCGGTAGTCGGGAAGTACGGTTTGATTTTTAGACCAAGTACAACGGATGCTCATATGAAGATAAAATGGGGTTTATCCCTGTTAACAGGGAATCATATCCATGTATCACCAATGATCTGTCAGAGCCAATCTCATTGCAGGCGACTCCCTATTTTCCGGAAATTTGCAGAGCACTTGATTTACAAACTTCTCCCATGCTGTTTTGATTGATTCTCCCATGCCGTTTTGATTGATTCTCCCATGCCGTTTTGATCAATCCGGCTTAAAAAAAAAAAGAATGGCCGACAACTTTGGCAGTGATTTATTACACGTGTCATTTTGTGTGCGGTTCCCTTAATTTTTAATTTTCAACCCGTTTTTGGCCATTTTCAACCAGTTTTTTATTTTTATTTTTTATTTTTTTTAATTAAAAAAATACACATTTTTTTCTATAAATAGAAACTTGGTTTGCTTCATTTGGACACCAATACAATTTTCTCCAAAATTTGTTGTTTTATCAAATATATTTCTCTCTTCCATCTCTCTTCCAATTTCATGTTTTTAGTTAAGTTGTTTAATTACCATATTATTTTTATTTACCATCTAAATACTTATTAATTTTTTTAATATTACAGATTATCATAATTTAGATATTAATCTATTTATCAATATTGTTATTTGTTTATTATTGTTAATTATTGTTATTAATTATTCTTATTATTGTTATTAGTTATTAATATTATTGTTAATACTACCATTAAGTAATATTAGTTGTTATTATTGTATAATCTGAATTGATAATTTTATTTTATTTGCAATTACATCATCTATGGCTTCACGTTCGTTTTCACGTAAAAGCAAAAACTCTCAAAATAAAGGTAATTTACCCACACCTATACCAAATGAACCTTATTCTCAACAAATTCCTCAACCCAATTCACAAAACCAACCATCACCTCATCATAACTTTTCTGATATGCAAAGTTTTCCAAATGTTGGAGGGTTTCAAAATTTTCAAAACTCTAACTTTTCTCAATTTTTAAACACGCCGATGCTTCCTCATACATCATTTCCTATGCCACAACAAAACTTTCCGTCTTGGAATACTCAATTACCTTGAACTTCTCTCCTTTTCAACACAACAATCACAATTCAACCAAGGGCATTTCCCCATGGGAGTTCCAAGAAGTTCTTCAGCTGAATATGTTCCAAGTAGTCCTCTACCTTCGAATTTACCTCATTTTTCAACACAACCAGAAGCAGACAATGAAGATGAGGTAAACGTTCATGATGACTTTCTTGATGAAACAACTCCCCAAAGTGAGAAAATAACAAGAACTAGGTGGTCATTACGAGACCGTAACTTTGTGTAAATCTTGGGAAAATGTTAGTTCGATAATTACGTTGGCACAAACCAAAGTTCTACTCAGTGCAGGGAAAAGGTAACACGTTGTTACAACGAGTTTCGTGAGGAAGGTATTGAGAGAACTTTGTGCCAATGCAAAAACCATTTCTCCAAATTGTCTAGGGCAGTTTCAAAATTTTCTGGAGCTTTCAATCAAGCATTAGCTTGCAAACAAAGTGGATGGAATGATGACGATGTGATAATGCGGGCACATACTATTTATGAAGCTGATGAAAAAAAACGTTTCATATACATGGATGCATGGAAAGTCCTCCGACAAGTTCCCAAGTGGTGGGCACAATATGTTGAAGTGGAGAAAAATTCAACTAGTAGTGGCTCAAAAAGACCTCGTATTGATGAAGCTGTTGATTTACAAAACACGTCCTCAAATGCGACCACACCTTCAACGACATACCCAACTCGACCTCCTGGAAAAAAAGCTTTAAAACAAAAAGGGAAACGTGTTGAAAAAGAAGGTTTTCAAGATGAGATACGTCAATCAAACCGTGTCGATGAAGAGTTCAATGAAAGACTTGCGCGATATTGCAATATCGCAGAAGAGAGACTACAACAATCGAAGAAGAAACAAACTATGCGACAATTGGAATGGTTGACCAAGAAAGAAAACAAAACAGTTGAAGAAGAAGAAGACTGTGCAAGATTGTATCGTGAACTGTTTAAGTAGATTTGTGTTTAATTTGTCTTTAATTGTCATGTATTTTGTGCTTAAATTTCCTATAATGTATCTTTAATTGTTTAAGTAGATTTGTGTTTAATTTGTTATCCATAAGTTGAAAAAAATAAAGACCAATCCCGTAAAGTTGCATGTATAATCAATATGTAGATATTTTTTTTTGCCAAAAAATAGATGTCAAGTCTTATCAAGTACAAAGTTGATAAAGACTTGTTATCCATATGATGAAAAAAATAAAGACCAATCCCGTAAAATTTGCCTACATAATCAATAAGTAGTTTTTTTTTTGTTAAAAATAGATGTCAAGTCTTATCAAGTACAAAGTTGATAAAGACTTGTTATCCATATGTTGAAAAAAATATCCCGTAAAGTTGCATGTATAATCAATATGTAGTTATTTTTTTGCCAAAAAATAGATGTCAAGTCTTATCAAGTACAAAGTTGATAAAGACTTGTTATCCATATGATGAAAAAAATAAAGACCAATCCCATAAAATTTGCCTACATAATCAATAAGTAGTTTTTTTTTTTTTTTTGTCAAAAATAGATGTCAAGTCTTATCAAGTACAAAGTTGATAAAGACTTGTTATCCATATGTTGAAAAAAATATCCCGTAAAGTTGCACGTATAATCAATATATAGATATTTTTTTGCCAAAAAATAGATGTCAAGTCTTATCAAGTACAAAGTTGATAAAGACTTGTTATCCATATGATGAAAAAAATAAAGACCAATCCCGTAAAATTTGCCTACATAATCAATAAGTAGTTTTTTTTTTTTGTTAAAAATAGATGTCAAGTCTTATCAAGTACAAAGTTGATAAAGACTTGTTATCCATATGATGAAAAAAATATCTCGTAAAGTTGCATTTGCCAAAAAATATCTCGTAAAGTTGCATTTGCCAAAAAAGATATCCGTATATATAAATTTACCATAGATCATCAATCAATCATCTCAAACATCTCTAACACTTCATAAAAAAATTAACTATACACCGACAATTATGTCTTCGAGTTCTAGTTTCAATTCTCACACTGAAGATGAAGATGAAGATGAAGATAATTTCAATGAAATGTCAAGAGAAATGCAAAAAAGTTTGGAAGAACATATGTTTGACATATCCGGTCGGCGTCACAGCGTCAAATCATAAGAAAACTAATATCTCAACAACAAGAAATAGAAGTTCGTCAACGTATCTACATAGATAGAAATCGTGTTGATGGCCATCAACGCCTGTATTCAGACTACTTTGCGGATAATTCAACATACACCGACCAACAGTTTCGCACCAGATTTCGGATGCGAAGACATGTCTTCCTCCGAGTAGTGGAAGCTCTTGGTGCTCATACTCCATATTTTCAACAACGATTTGAAGCCAGTGGGAAACCTGGTTTATCACCGCTTCAAAAATGCACTGCTGCTATAAGAATGCTTGCTTATGGAATGTCCGGTGATGCATGTGATGACTATGTCCGTATTGGAAAAACCACAGCAATTCAATGTGTGAAGAAGTTTGCTGAATGTGTGGTTAGTGTTTTTGGAGAACAGTACTTAAGAAAGCCAACAGAGGAAGACCTTCAACGTTTGCTTCATGTTGGGGAGACACGCGGTTTTCCTGGTATGTTAGGTAGCATAGATTGCATGCATTGGGAATGGAAAAATTGTCCAGTTGCTTGGCAAGGTCAGCACGCCCGAGGGGATGGAAAGGCAACCATTGTTCTTGAAGCAGTCGCTTCTTATGATTTGTGGATATGGCATGCATTCTTCGGTACTCCAGGTACATGTAATGATATAAATGTCCTTGATCGATCCCCAGTTTTTAACGATATTTATAATGGCGTAGCCCCAGCAGTAGCCTTTACTGTTAATGGTAATCAATATAACTTGGGTTACTATTTAACCGATGGTATATATCCTCCATGGGCTACATTCATCCAATCTATTCGTCACCCGCAAAGTGAAAAACATAAGCTTTTTGCTCAACATCAAGAGGCGGCGAGGAAGGATGTTGAGCGTGCATTTGGGGTACTGCAGGCACGATTTGCAATCATACGAGCCCCATCACTTATGTGGGAGACATCTATGTTGGGAAAAATTATGAAAGCTTGTATCATATTACATAATATGATTGTCGAAGATGAACGAGATACTTACAGCCGTGTGCCAAATGTTTCCGACTATGATCAGACTGACATTACTGATGGTAGCTTGGCATGACAATATTTTAACGAGCGTATTCCAGAGCACGAAAGGTATCTTAGAAGAAGGTGTCTCGTTCGAGATAAAGAATCACATCGACGCCTGCTTCATGATTTGATTGAAAATATATGGAGACTTTTTGGCAATTAGTATGTTGGTGTTTCAATAATCCTTGATTTTATTATTATTGTATTTTTGGGTATATGGATATTGTGGTTTGTTTGTCGTTGTATTTCCATAATTTTATTTTATTATAGTTGTTGTATTATTGTTTGTAGGAATTTCCATTTCAATCGTTATATTTCAAATTATTGTATTTATTTTTATATCATAAATAAACAATATTCGAATTATAGGTAAGTAGTTAACAATATTAATTTAACTCGTCAAATTATTTTTTTAATATATCGAATTATAATAAATAATATTCGAATTATAATAAATATTATTTGAATTATTCGAATATATTATAATTAATATTCGAATATTACAATATTATATTATAATTAATATTGAATTATAATAAATAATATTGGAATTATAATAATTAACTAATATTTAATAATGAATATTAATATAATTTCCAATTTAATAATTTATGCAATATCAAATTAATTTGTTAATATATATTGAAAGAAGATATAAAATTAATTGAGATAAAGATTGTGGGGTATGTTAAGTTGTTGGAGATAATGGTGGGGTATGTGAAATTATTGGGGTTTGTGCCAAACTGTTGTATGAGTTTTTTGTTTGAGTAGTTTATGAGTATCAAATGAATTTTTATATTCATTTTTAATAAGTTGGGTAGTATATGGGGATCTAATTAGAGACATTGTTGTACATGCTCTTAGGAACAAACTAGCAGTAGCAAATGCTGAATATTTAGTACTCCTGATTTAGTCAACTCCAGCACGCAAAAAAATCTCCACTTTTCAAGAAAAAACTGAGAAAATAGTGGAGCTTCTGTTATTTCATTCATACCCACAATCCCAAGTTACAGTCCAAATACTTACATAGCTTTCCGTACGTCTCTCCATCAGTTCTTGTGCTCCACCACAGACTCATATTCATCTTTCTTGCTCATTTGGGTTGGGTACTTTCTTTATTTCTTGCCCATGCAAAGAAAAGGATATATAATCGATTTAATGGGTTTTTGACAGTAGTTGAAGAGAATCATTAGGGTTTGTTTCGTTTTGGGTTTTGGTTTTTTTCTGTTAATGCAAAGAAAGGAGAATAGATTTATAGATCTAAGTTGATCAAATTAAGGAGGTGGGTGGGTGGGTGGGTTTTGAATTAAGGTGTGTGTGGGTGTTTTTAATTTGGTGTAATAATAGTACGTAAATGACAATAGCTTTTACGGATTTAATTCTTCTCCGGCAACTGCAAGTCATCAAGTGATTACACCTCCGGCCCTCATCTTGGATACCTCACCGGGATCCGATAACATTCCCGAACTTGTCATTCTTTCCGTCAGAAAGTTTCGTAAAAGGTGCGTCATCTATCTAATTCATTCATTATTATCTTTCTCAGAAAATAAGTGTATTTTTGGTTTTTTTTTTGTACTTTAATTTAATATTACAGATACATGTATCTTATATAACCAAGTTAGTACGTAGATAAGCTGGTACCTGAGTCATGCAAACTAATGAACACTCATTTGAAATCCTCATTCTAGGAATGGATGGTCATGGTAACTAGCATGACCATGCAACGAATATATCCTCATTCTAGGAATGGATGGTCATGCGAAAACTACCACCAACACCACCGCGGCGGCGGCCACCAACAAATTCATGCCAAAGTACGTGTTTGCTAGGGAGAAGTTGAAGAGGCCATTACGCCGTGAGGAGGAGGAGAGAGAGAAGAAGAAGACGAGGAGAGAAAAAATGGTGGTTTTGTGAAGCGATTTTGCAAGTTCCTCAACCATTTTTAATTTTGATGTATGTATGTATATATATATATATATTAATATATGTAGAAGCTTATGTATGAATTTTATTTTGAGTTTTGATTTGTGTTATGTAAATCAATTGGCATCCGTTTTTGAGATGTGGAAGAAGGATTATGTGTGAAAGAGTATGCTTTTGTGTATTTTGTTTGGGCTTTCTCTATGCATATGTAATATAATCTACTGAACATTATCAACTTATGATCTTGTGTTCATCTTCATCAGAGCTAGAGCGAGCTCTGATTTTCTTATGTGCTTTGCTTCCACTCGACCTAAAAATGAATCATTTCACAAGTAAATTTATGATAGGAATTAAGGATTTTGTTTTTATTTTTCTTCAAATATCGCTTAATTAAACTAGATTTTATCTTATCTAATTTATACAAATTTAATTTGACTAAAACTCTTCAATTTCCATTTCTTTTAATTTTCATACTATTTAATTAATGCAAATTATTCACAAGACAATTTTATGTTATTTGTTCTGCTACTAATCTATATATATTAATTATTAATTACTAATCTATTAACTATTATTAAAATAGAAGTTATTGCTGCCACATGACGACTTTGTGTTGAATGTACAAAGTTTTAAAGGAATTATGATTAATTGTGAATATTTACCTTATTTTTCATTTTTTTCAAAATTTTCAAATTAAAATTTTAGCTATTTATTACAAGTTTAGAAAATAATCTTATTATAAACAACTTTTACAAAAATAAAAATAAAACACTAAGACTGTGCATACGGTATTATATATTTAAATTCTTTTTTTTTTCTGCTAAAAATTAAAACCGGATAAATTTTAAAACTGATGTCTCCTTTATACATGGTAAAAAAATTTATTTTACCATTTTTTGTTACCAAAATCGGTTAAAACCGAATATATTTTATCACATTTGATTTTAACTGACTCCAAATTTTCATGGTAATTTTTTTTGGCAGATAGATTGTATCAATTATCATTGGTTTTAATCTTTCAATTACATACTCATATGATCAATTTTGAATATTTACCTTATTTTTCATTTTTTTCAAATGATTCTAATTTAAAAAATTAATTATTTATTACAAGTTAAAAAAATCATCTTATTATAAACAACTTTAAAATAAAAAACACTATTTACCTCAATTCTCATGGTAGAAGTTTTTTAATTTTTATTATTTTACCAAAACTTGGTCAATTTAAAATAGATTTTATCCAATTTGATTAAACATTTTCCACCAACACCACAAACAACCACTACGAAATAGCTTGTAAATTAAATCTACAAAATTCGCATGGATTTTCGGTTTGATGATTCAGTGTGATCTCACTTTTTTTTTATATTAATTATGTGGACATCTTGCTGTTGTTGGTTCATTCAAATAGCTTACAAATTCTATCTACAAAATTAAATTTCATAAATAATACTAAGTCAACCGTGCATCACACGGGTAATAACCTAGTATTAACTATGTAAGCAACCCGTTTCACAACCCATATGAGATACCCTAACAAAAACAATATCAATACAAGTGTAACAAACAAAAACACTTCAAATACTCATATGGACTTCCCACGTCTGATTCTAAGAGGGTTAAAATAACCATAAAACTCCTAAGAGGGTTAAAATCCCCATTCCCCAATGATACATCAAATCCATGGACTTCCCACGTCTGATTCTATTTCTCATCGTTGTTTAAACAATTCTCCATGTGGTTTCATGGATATCATATGATTCACCCTGCAATTTTCCTTTATATTAAAAATGAAAACCACATAATAACATACTAATATACTCCGTCCGCTGCGGATAAAAAGTCTCGTTTGAAAGTCAAACTTTGATAAGTAAATGCAGCTTAGTGGTAAGACGCTTCACCCGTACCTAACAGATCGTGAGTGGACTCTTTAAGTGAAATATCAGAATATAGAATAATATGGATTTTTTTACCCGGAACGGAGGGAGTGCATTCTTGGATCCTAATGTTACTCAATAAAAATATAATTAGTGGTAATTAATAATGCAGTAATACCAGCTGCTTATAAGCTTTAGATTCGATTAAATTAATATGCCATGCTTAGCACGTCCTTCCAGCAAGGCTTTACCAACTTGATTACTTAGGTGCTTAATTATATATGAACTTGTCTTTAGGATTTCAATTTCCTCAAACAAAATTTCTTTCATCAATACACTTAATCTTGTTTCTTCAATGACAAATGGGACTAAGCTATGTTCAATCTTACTATTATTCCTCTTCAACTTTCCCATATTTATACTTAGCTCACCACTAGTTCCTTGTTACTTCATTTTCGGCGATTCGCTTGTCGACAACGGAAATAATAATGAACTTCAAACCGATGCTAAAGTTAATTACCCACCTTATGGAATCGACTTCCCGGACGGACCAACGGGAAGATTCAGCAACGGTCGAAATCTCGCCGACTTCATTGGTAATTGGTTCTCTTTCTTTACTGTATATTTAAACATCAGAGTTTGCTCATAAGAATGAATTCTATGCTGACAGACTGACAGCTGACACAAATTTCATTTCAGCGATAGATCTTGGTTTTCATGATTATATTCAACCCTTTGCAACTGTGAAAGACAAGGATATCATTAGAGGCGTCAACTATGCGTCTGGTGGAGCTGGAATTCTTGCTGAAACAGGACAACAATTGGTGATAATTTTCTTTAATTTATGTCATTATCTAAAGAGCAGAGACAAAGTTAGGGGTGAGATTTTTAATGATTTTATAGAATCACGTCATTAGTTGAGTGGTAATCTAAAATTAATGGACGTCTTTTTTGACTTTTAAAATTTTCAAAATATGGACTTTCTTTTTTAATCACAGAAAAGATTTGTCCACTTCATTAGTTTAACAATCTCTTATTAATTCTGGAGCACCACATCACGATGTTCAAGCTTTACCAAATATCTTCTCATAATCTCATTATTTTGAATACACTTTCTTAGGTGATATTTGTTATAGTAATTGATTGTGTAGTATTTAGGTTATGTCACTAAGTGATGAGAATTACTCCCTTAGTTTTCAAATTTTTGTCTTCCTTTCCTTTTTTATCCGTTCTAAAATAATTATCTTCTTTCAAAACTTTTATTTTAAAAATTTTTTTTATGACTTTACCCTAATTTTTTCTGTACACTGTAATTATGACCACATACTCAAGAGCATTAAAAGAAATCACACATTTCAATAATATTTATAATATAATTAATTATTTTTTCTTAAAGAGTGTGTCGGATCAAACATGATAATAGTTTAAAAACACAGGAAGTACAATTTTTATCAATATCAACTACTCCCTCCGTCCCTAATTTATTGTCCTGGTTGACCCGGCGCACAGATTAAGAAAAAACAATTGACTTGATTATTTATATTAGTTTAATGTGTAGTTTCCTATAAAACCCATGTGTATGTGGCCCATAATTAAAGTAAGGTGAAAAAGTAAGGGTAAAGTGGTAAAAGTGATGTTCTAAAAAGGTAAGTTTCAAAGTGAACAATTATTTTGGGATAGACGAAAAAGGAAAGGAGGACGATAATTTAGGGACGGAGGGAGTACTTCCTTGACCCCTTTGATCACGCCAAGGTCGTAGTGGATATCTGGCTTGTTGATAAAGTAACTTGGCATAGAAGATTTAGCAAACGTCGTGAGTGAGTCGTGAGTGGAGTAGGGAGTTGCCCTAACTCAAATCCTGTAACGTGAGAGTAAGTCTCAAGCTAAAAAGGGTCGGATGGTCTTCAATAGGGGAGCAATAAATCTCGCTAGGTGGGCTATAGTTCCCTAAGTCGATTAGCTTGCTTTAACTTCCTTAAATACTTGAAGGTAGATAAGTTAGGGGTCGTACGCACTCCATCCAAAGACTATGTTTAACAGAGTGTCTTCCTCCCTTCAAATGGGTTTCTCTACGTTTAACAAAGTATCTCCCAAAATCATTTGAGAATCTACTTTGGATTTTTTCATTCAACCGAGATTTTTGGCTAAACGGAAAGAAGACTCTCTCCTTTTGAAATTTTGGTAGTCGGCTCTCTCTCTCTCTCTCTCTCAAGTGGGGCCATACTTTTTTTAAGATTTATTTTTGGCCGCTTTTTTTTTTTTAAAGGTTGGAGGGGACTATACTCCAATCCTTAATATTTTATTATTTTAATGCCTTTAAAGACTATAATTATATATATGATGTCTTTTGTGTGGTTCGAATAAATGGTGCCTCTAGTGAAGCTTTTAACACCTGACCTCTCGGTTGAGAATAATGAATTACCAGGGTATCTCTGAAAGGGCTTGAACACTCAACCTTTCCGTTAAGATAAGTGAGTAGCTAAATGGAGTCTTTGGGTAAGGCTTGAACAACAACGGTGCCTCTAAAGAGGCTTGAACACACGACCTCTCTATTGAGAGTTATAAAGTCTAGGGTGTCTCTTGTGAGACTTGAACACCCGACCTCTCCGTTAGGAGAAGTGAGCAGTACCAGTTAAGTTAGAGCTCGTTGGTTATTTTTGGCCACTTGAAATTCAAATATATATATATATATATATATATATATATATATATATATATATATATATATATATATATATTAAGAAGTACATATTTTTATCTATAATTATAGACTTGGTTAGACTCATTTGAACAATTGTTTCCAAAATTTAAAGTTATTGAAGATAAAGATAATAAGGTATGAATGATTATTGAGATTTGTGTCAAACTGTTGTATGAGTTTTTTGTTTGTGTTGCTTATAAGCATCAAATAAATATTTATATTTATTTTTAATGAATTAAATATCAAATGAATAACAAATTAGATAATCTATTGTATATGACCTAAGAGGTACGTTTTGATTTATTTGGTCAACTTGACTAATTTTCAAAATAATATTTGACTCAACTTTTTTTTCATATTAAAACTATGAAATACGTGCTTATAGCCTTATAGTACTTTCTAGAGGTTATAGTTTATTTTCTAACTACATAAAATATTTATTCAAATATTGACCCAATCAAAGTCAAGTGAACCTTTAAATTAGGATCGACTTACTTAGATTTTAAGGTGTATGGTATTCACGTTGCCATTAATCATTATATTATTTTTTTGTAAGACGGATTCTCCTTTATCCGATATATCGTGTGTTGGTGGATTGAACTGTAAGAGAGTTGTACACTACATCTAACAAATAAAGATCTGTAAGAAGATCTTACAAAAACTTAACCTTTGATAATCCCATTAGTAGGAATCAAGAACAAAGAGAAGAGAAGAGAAGGAGAATGAAAATATGATAGATGACAAAAAGGTGAAAAGACAAAAATACCCTAAGCAAATATAAACCAAAAATATCACTTTTACCCATATGTACATGTAGGTCTAGCAATTATAACTTATTACCCATTAACCCGTTCAATCCAACCCATTAATATTTTTGGGTTAAAACAGGTAACCCGTTTCGACTAAATAGTATTAACCGGTTGGGTTAAATTGGGTTTAAACGGATTGGACCCGTTACCTATTTCAATCTATAACTTTTTATAGTATAAATTTATGTTTTTTGGAGGGAAAAGACAAGTTGAGACAGGGCTACTTGCTTTAACCCGGCCTGTTTCGACCTAACTCATTTCAACCCGTTTGGCATTTAGATTTTAATGGATTTCAACTTGTTTCAACTCATTACCCATTCCAACCCAACCCACCCAATTGTTAGGCCTACGTACATACGTGGTTTATCGATAATCTTATTCATGGGCTTTAATTGGGTTCGATTTGTATCATTGCATCATTATAGCTGGTACAACTCTTACATTTGTGTTGTGGTGTGTGTATGTGTGTGCGCGCGTATTCTTTCTTTGCATAGATATGTTTTGATTTGTGATAGTTTTGTCGTCGTCATACAGACACCTCAACATTTCGTAAGAAATTTGAGAAGATCTAGTAATAAAATTGAATCATTCTGTCTCTCTCTTATCATTTAATGTTATATATTTTTGGGTTTGATTTGTCGTAGGGTGAAGTAATTTGCCTGGATAGACAGCTTGTGAATCACCAAACCGCTATTTCACGAATTGCTGCCATACATGGGAATGCAAGTTTCACTCAGGACTACTTATCAAAGTGCATGTATACAGTCGGAATGGGAAACAACGATTACATCCAAAACTATTTCGCATCCGAATTTCACAATTCTAGCCGCGTCTTTACACCAGACCAGTACGCTGCAACCCTAATCCATCAATACTCTGGACAGCTACAGGTCTGTTTTACAATCTTTGAGCCATGCAAAGTTTTCAAAACGCAACTTTTTTGAAAAAATTACCTGCAAATAACTAGAGCTCATAGTTTATTCAAACGGTGCATTGAAACAGATTCAGACTGAAAAGGTTACGTTTTTGGCTTTGGGAAAAATGCAGGACCAAACTGGAAAGAATTTAACGGGGTTTTGTGTTTTTTTTTACTAGACTTTGTACAATCTCGGTGCACGAAAGATAGCTGTGTTCGAACTTGGTTTAAGTGGCTGTACTCCTGCCGAGGTGGCTAAGTTCGGAATAGATCAAACTCATGGAACTCAATGTGTGACCAAAATTAACGATGCTGTTAATCTATTCAACAACAAGCTTCAGCCACTCATCGATGAGTTTAACAGTAAATTGACGGATGCAAAATTTATTGTAGTTGCCGGAGCATCCTTCATCCCGTCGATTCCTGGTTGGTTATGCAAATCTATATTCAAACATCGTAAAAGCAATTTTATCCTCTCTTTTTTTACCAATATTGATAAAATTGATGGATTAATAGGAATGTTCCTTTTATATAAATAGGTCAAGTGTGAGATCGTCTTACGGATTTTAATTGTAAGATGAAGTCTCACTCTCTCGTAACTCAACTCATTAACACACGATGAGTCGACTGAAAGAAATTCATCTTACATAAAATATCTATACAACTGTTTTAGTTAGTTTTTGCCTACGC
The DNA here is from genome assembly GCA_013146195.2 of Codonopsis lanceolata. Taxonomy (NCBI): domain Eukaryota; kingdom Viridiplantae; phylum Streptophyta; class Magnoliopsida; order Asterales; family Campanulaceae; genus Codonopsis; species Codonopsis lanceolata. Next base: position 122,994,765 of record CM028379.1, on the reverse strand, counting down.
GTGTGTAATTTTCTTTACAGGCAAAGAAAATATATTAAGGACACAAATATCTGCATATGCAAAGGAGAAAGTTACTGAGAGTACTAATTTTAATTAATGCATCGGCTTCATCAGGTATTATAATATCAAAGTCTCCTTGCTGCGAAGTATCAACAGAGGGAGGAACTAGGGGACAATGCCTGCCGAACCAAGCTCCATGCCACAGCAGGCTTCAGTACATTTTCTTTGATGGATTCCATCCTACCGAGTCCGCCAGTTTCTTGACGGCACAGTCAGCGTTCCTCAGTCTCATCAAGTTACTTTGATAACTAGCCGTTAATTTATTGCGGATGGAAGAATTTCTATCTCCAATTAGTATTGCATACAAAAATGCTTCTGTTTGAAATTTTTAGTCACTTAAGTATTTGTACAAACAAAAATAAATCTATATTGAGAAGCAATATATTTATTTTTGAAAATAAATGAATATTGAGAAAGAATAAAATGTTTAATTGTGGGTCCATGCTATAAAGTTTTTATAAGTTTATGTATAGTGGAGAAAATGTTTATAAAGAAAAGGTTTATAAAACTGATGATGTGCCATGACATGACAAAAGGATAAACCTTTTGACTGTGGATGTGGATGTTCTTCTAAAAACTCTTTTAGCACTCTTGGTCATCCCAGGGATGTCAATCGAGTTTGATGAGCTGTTTATGGATCTTTGAGCCTGAAGCTGAGGCCCGCCTGAATTAATTTGGAAGTTAGAGATTTATAACTGTTCCAGTATTTTTTTTTTCCGACCACATAAGGCCACTTTCTTTATCTTCTTCGCAAAATGTCCATCACATGCGACGACCGCTTCGGCTTTTGCGAATATTTCATACGGGATAATCCAGTTTCTTACAGGCGGAGGAAGAGAATAGAGCATAGAACGACGAAAGGTAGAGTAGGCTCTAACTACGACCGATACTAATAGAATGTGTAAATATAGCAAGAATCTATAATTATTTCAAGTATATACTAATTATAGGCGTAATTAGTTACCTAATTTGTAGCCTAGGATATATATATCTCCCGTAATAGATATATAACCCAAATTTGTAAACATGCAATATCAAGGAAAAAACCATCATGGTATTAGAGCATTATGATACGATATTCTTCTGCCTTCTTCCACTGCACTCTTCTTCTGTCGTAACCTAGCTCTTCTTTTCACCATGTCTAGCTATCTACCTCCAAATCCTCCTTTCACACCCAGCTCTTGCTGTCTCGAACATCAAGAACCATATCCCCATTACCTTGAAATGGAAAATGTCCAATATGCAATGTGGGCTGTGAGGGTAAATTAGGCATCGTCTAATTTGTCTTCTTGTTTTCACTCTCTTGGTCAAATTGGTGTTAAAGATTAATTAGGTGATAGGATTTAAGTAGGATTCTCTTATTAGATTTAGGTGATACTTTTTAGGTAACTAAATCTTTGCATAAATATTTAGTTATTAATTGTATCATATTAGGAAACATAATCTTGCATAATTTTCCTCTAAATCTCTTTCCTAGTAGGAGTAGTTGCTTTGCCGTTTGCTTACAGGATTCGCAGCCTATATTAAGAGCTAGATGTCGAGCAGTTGATGCAGAGCGGAGAGCATATAGAAGAAATCGTTCAGAAGTGCTGTGTGCGGAGAAGAGAGAGTCGATCCAGTTTTCTTGTGTGTCGAGCTTGAGAGAGGAGATCAACACCCCATACACAAAGACCATTCTGCAGGCAGACTTGATCACACCTGCTGCTGCTTAAAAACTTCAGGAATACAGCCTTGTGTTTCCTGAAGTTCTGATTTGTGCTTCCAGTTGGTGTGTTGTTTGGAAGTTGTTCTTGTTTGAGTCTTTCTTCCCACGTTTGTTCTAGTAGTTTATGTGGGTTTTTCGGTTCTCCAAGATTCTATATCTTGTGAGAATTTGTGTTAACTGTTAAGCATAAAAACAGTATTTGATTTTAATATATTGTGTTGCCTTGAGGCTTGATCTACAAGTTTGATACTTGTAGATTGTTTTTAAGTTATTTTACGTCTTCTATAATCGCTTGGTTCAATATCGAAAACAAAACTTCCGCTTGCTATTTTCTGTGATATACTTGCTGTTCACATTGTCATTGTCATTGTTGCAACATTCACTGCAACATTGACAATCACATCGTTCCATAGTGAGATTCCGTGGCATCACGTTCTTTCAATTGGTATCAGAGCCTTCTCTTGATATCACTAAGAGTCGATTCTGTTTAAAGACGTGATGGATTCTCAGTATGAGAACGTGGTTAGATCCTCTACTCTCACAAATGCTAATTATTCTATATGGAAAGTCAAGATGCGCATCTTCATCAAATCCATTGATGAAAGAGCGTGGCTTGCTGTTTTAAATGGTTGGAGTCCTCCTAAAACTACAGATTCTGATGGTGATGTCAAGATCACCAAAGAATCTGAGTGGACCAATGATGATAGGAACACTGCTTCTTTTAACTCGAAAGCCTTGTCTGCAATTTATAAGGCCTTAGATGCAAACACTTTTAGGGTGATAGCAAATTATGAATCTGCCAAAGATGTGTGGGAGGCCCTTCAAACCTTATGTGAAGGACCTGTCAGTGTTCGTTCCTCTAAGCTAAGAATGCTAACTACTCAGTTTGAAAACACTAGGATGCAAGAGTCTGAGGACATAATGACATATTATGGAAGACTTCTTGATTTATCCAATTCTGCTCTAGCTTTAGGAGATCCTATTACAAATGAGCGTCTTGTCAGCAAGATGATGAGAACTTTGCCTGAAAGGTTCAATGTCAAGATATGTGCTATTGAAGAAGCACATGATATTGACAAGATGAGTTTTGAAAGATTGGCTGGAATTCTTCAAAACTTTGAATTGAACCTAAACGATCAAATAAAACACAAAGGCAAAGGAGTCTCATCATCTTCCACACCCATTGTGAAAAATATTGCTATGCTGCACCAATTGATCTCTCATGTGATTTGCTTGAAATTCAAAAGACATTGATGAGTCTGATTTTGGAGAAGAATCAATTGCCCTTTTGACTACTAAATTCAAAATTATTTTGAAAAATAAAAGTCAAAATAGAACTCCATCATCAAGCTCGAAAAACAATTTGAAACTGATTAAAATTTGTTCCCAAAGAAAATTCCTTCCAAACTCCTGAAAAACCCTTCACAAATCCTTTTGCTTCTAAGTCATCCTACAATGGTAAGAATCTTGATTCTATCCAATGTAGAGAATGTCAAGGTTATGGACACTATGCTAACCAATGTGCTAACACATTAAGAAAGAAAGGATTGAATTTTTCAGCAACCTTGAGTGATAGTGATGGAGAAGATCCGGTGATCTTATCACCTTGAATCTTGTTTATGATTCGATTACGAAAATACGGTTGGTTCGGCAAATGTGTCACCCGATGTTGCAACATCGGGAGTAACATCGGGAGAAACATTGTGCGAAAAGCGAGAACGATTTTTATGTTTTAATTCCACAGATTGCGAGAAGATGATGGACACTCAGTTCAGATCTGTGGAAGGGTACAAGGAGCTGTACAAGGATTGGGAGAAAAGAGCTCACCAAGTTACACTACTTGGTAAGGCGAATGAAGCTGGCGAAAAAGGCTAATGAGGATCAAAAGAATGCATAATAAGGCTGGAAGGTGTCCTAAGTAGAAAGGATGTGGAGATTGAGCGGTTAAAGGAGCAACTTGCTCAAGCGAAGCAACTCGACCAAGTGGAATTCTAGCAAGCAGAAGGTTGATGATACGCTAAATGCGTAACTCATCGAGATCGGTATTGGTTTTGTCCCTAAGGTGTTTGTGAAAGAAGGAGAAGGAACATCGGAACTAAACAAACCGATGAAAGCTTTCTGGCTTTTACGTGAAAAACCAAGAGTAAGAAGGAAAAATTATGTTTGTCATACGCCATAAGCTTTGGTCACATCTGACCTTTTTGCTTTACGAAAAAGGCAATGTATGAGAATGAAATGAGGCAAGATTTCTTTGGAAAAGCTCATTGGCGAAGAGGATGAAGCGACCAATCGCGACCAATGCGGCAACATTGGCGAAACATTGGAAGCCTCATTCAAAGACAAATCATAATTTTTTCCAAAAACACCAACCCAAAACAGTCAAACAAATGTGGGTTCCCAAAACGTGTGATGAAAAATGTAGAGCCAAATACTGTGAGCCTTTTGATATCTGCCCTGGCGCTTCCATGTCACATGATGAAGAATGCAATGTTACGTTTACTTCCTTAAAATCTCATGTTGCTGGATCTTGGTATTTTGATAGTGGTTGTTCTAGACATATGACAGGTGCAGCTGAGAATTTGAAGGAATATGTGAGTATTAATGGTGGATCAGTGACCTATGGTGGTGGTGCAAAAGGGAAAATTGTAGGTAAAGGAACATTGAACGTTGAAGGCCTTCCAAACCTCAAAAATGTTTACCATGTGGAAGGTCTTAAGACAAACCTGATCAGCATAAGTCAGTTGTGTGATGATGATCTTCAGGTAAGGTTTGACAAACATTCTTGTGAAGTTCTTGATCATAATAACAAATGTCTTCTGACAGGTTTAAGATCGTCTGATAACTGTTACTTGTTCAACAATACCCATTCGTGTCAAAAAGCAAGTCTTGATGTAGCGATCTACGGCACGAAACTTGGTCACATGAGTTTTCGTAAGCTCGATGAGCTTGTAAGGCATGATGCTGTTAAAGGATTACCAAATTTGGAAAGGAATTACTCAAAGGTATGTGGATCGTGTCAAAAAGGTAAACAAACCAAGGCTTCACATCTTCCTATCACACAATGCTCCACTTCTAGATGTTTGGAGATGATTCACACTGACCTTATGGGTCCCATTGAAGTAGAAAGCCTAGGTAAGAAAAAATATACCTTTGTTTGTGTAGATGACTTCTCTAGATATACTTGGGTAATATTTTTAAGAGAGAAGTCTGAAACTTTTGAGGCTTTCAAAATTTGGTACACCCGTGTAATGAACTTGTATGATCTAAAACTTGTTAGGATTAGATCAGATCATGGCACGGAATATGAAAATGCATCCTTTTCTAATTATTGTGCCTCCAATGGTATTTCTCATGAATTCTCTGCTCCCAAAACTCCACAACAAAATGGAGTGGCGGAGAGAAAAACGAGGACATTACAAGAAATGGCTAGGGTAATGTTACATTCAAAAATTTGGCCTAAAGATTTTGGGCTGAAGCATTAAACACTGCTTGTCACATTGGAAATAGGGTCTTCTTGAGACCAGGTAGCACAATGACACCTTACGAAATTTTTCTTGGAAAGAAACCTACCTTGAAATATTTTCATGTGTTTGGCTGCGTGTGTTATCTGCTCAATGATAGAGATCAACTTTCCAAGTTTGACTCTAAGAGTGATAAATGTGTTTTTATGGGATATTCCACAAATAGTCGAGCATATAGAGTTTTTAATCTTCGAACTAAGACTATTATGGAATCCATGAACATTGTTTTTGATGATTTAACTGGTCTTGGTCACAAAACTTCTGAGGAAGATGTTTCAGGGATTTTGGATTTCGGAGACTTTGATCCTGAAATAGGCAATGAATCCGATAGTTCGGAACGAGCAGTGATTCGGCGGATGCGGGTGGTTCGGTGGAAAAATTCGGGATGTTTCACCCAATGTTCTTAGGATGTTGCAACATCGGAAGAAACAATGACCACGAAGGCGAGGAGATGAAGTCATTTGGAGCAATTCAAATCGGGGAAGATGATCGGTCAGATTGGTGAACAAGAAATTGATGTTCAAGCAAGATTCAGAAAAACCATCCACTCACTCAAGTTATAGGTAATGTACAAGATGGTGTGTCAACAAGGAAGAAAGGTAAAGTGGACTACAAGAAACTTGCATGCATGACCACATTCGAATTTGATGATATACATGCCTTATGTTTTGTTTCCACTGTTGAACCTAAAAATGTGCAAGAGGCCCTCAAAGATGAAAGTTGGATAAATGCCATGCAAGAGGAACTAGATCAATTCACAAAAAATGATGTTTGGTATCTAGTTCCCAGACCCACTTCAATAAATGTTATTGGAACTAAATGGATTTTCAAGAACAAAACGAATGAAGTGGGAGAAATAATAAGGAACAAAGCTAGATTGGTAGCTCAAGGGTATACACAGGTTGAGGGGGTGGATTTTGATGAAACCTTTGCACTGTAGCCCGTTGAGTCCATCCGAAATCGCCGGCAATTGCTTGTTTCCTTGACATCACTCTTCAACAAATGGATGTGAAGAGTGCATTTTTGAATGGGATTCTTGAGGAAGAAGTATTTGTGGAACAACCAAAAGGGTTTGAGGACCCCCATAAACCCAATCATGTGTTTAAGTTGAAAAAGGCTTTGTATGGCCTCAAACAAGCTCCTAGAGCTTGGTATGGTAGGCTTACAGATCACCTTTTACAAAGTGGGTTTAAAAGGGGAGAGGTGGATAAAACACTGTTCATTCAAAAACAAGATAAACATATTTTGATTGCTCAAATTTATGTTGATGACATCGTGTTTGGATCCACCTCCAAATCCTTGGAAAAAGAATTTGTGCATTGCATGACTTCCACATTTGAAATGAGCATGGTAGGAGAATTGACATATTTCTTAGGCATTCAGATCAAACAATCACATGAAGGGATGTTCATTTCTCAAGCCAAGTACTCTCTAAACTTGGTGAAGAAATTCGATCTTGAGAATGGAAAACATAAAAAAACCCCTATGGGTACATCCGATAAACTTAATAAAGATGAAAAATCGAAAAGTTGATCCTACCTTGTATAGAAGTATGATAGGGAGTTTGTTGTATTTAAGCGCCACTCGTCCCGGATATCATGTATGCAGTGTGTGTGTTTGTGTGCAAGGTATCAAGCAAACCCCAAAGTTTCTCACCTAAAAGTTGTCAAAAGAATAATTCGATATGTTGGTGAGACCTTTGGCATGGGTTTGTGGTATACTTAGCATACAAATACCAATCTTGTTTCGGTGATCTTGATGATCTTGGCCGGTGGCAGTGTGATGACATGAGAAGTACATCGGAGGATGTTTTTATCTAGGAAACAATCAATCGATTTCTTGGTTTAGCAAGAAACAAAATTGTGTTTGCCCTATCAACATTTGAATCTGAATATATAGGCTTTGGTGGTAGTGGATTTACACAACTTTGTGGATGAAACAAATGATTCAAGATTATAGGTTGCATGACAAATGATATCTTAACCATGTATTGTGATAACACAAGTGCAATAAGCATAGCTAAAAATCCTGTCAACACTCAAGGACAAAGCACATAGATATAAGACACCATTTTATTAGAGACTTAGTTGAACAAGGCATTGTGTGTGGCATTGAACATGTTGGTACGTAAAACCAATTGGTCGATATCTTTACTAAAAGTCTAGATTTTGAGAGATTCATAAATCTTAGGAAATCTCTCGGTATGTGTGCCATGTAATCCCTCACATAAAATAATAATAATAATAATAATTTTAGGCATATTGCATTGTTATCTAGGGGGCACACTAGATCAAATCTGCTTTGTATTAAGTACCTTTGTGCATGAGTAATGATTCTTTCAAAATTACTGTGATTCTATTGTTCAAACTCTTCTCACCTTCTCCCAAGAAAGTTGTTGTGTTTGAGAGAAACTCTCTTTTAAACCACAAAGGAAAGAGCTACCTTTCAAAAATTTTAGGATGCTGCAATTTGTCAATGTACTATGAAGTTTCGACTTGCATGAGTTGATCTTGACTAAATTGACTCATCTTAATTGAGAAAGTGTGAAAGCTACCTAACGGAAAAGAGCTACCTATGAACAAGGTTGTGGCTTCTTTTTTCTTTTGGGACTATGGATTTTCGAATTCCATGGGTTGATCAATAAGTCAAGTTGCTACCCTGGTAAATAGTGTGAAAGGTTCCTAGTGGTGCATTAGCTTGAAATAAAGTAAAGCTATTTTCATAGGGAAATAAAGTACCTATGATATTTAAGGAGTAATTGTGTTTATTTGGTGAAAGTAAAATGAGATTCGAACATAAAATCACGCATTGCATTTTTGGTGAATGTGATTTCCATTGTTGCAACATTGGAACCGCAATCGATGATCTAGACATATCACTTGTGTGTATCTGCATTCTTTCGCTTTTTTTCTTTTTGCATATTTTAGACATACCTGTTTAGGACATATAGGTGCAGGATATCGCCTCTTAGTTTCCCCTTCCAATTTAATGCTGTTTTGCCTTTTGTTCTCAAAGTCATTATTTTATGTGGCTGTCTACTCTACTGTGTATTTTTCTTCTTGATCTGAATGGGTTTCTTATCTGAGTTTATATATCTTGTGTGTCTCGATCTCTGCTAAGTATGTTTTGTGTATTCCCAAACTCCCCGATCAATTTAAAATGTTTTAGAAATCGATTGTGTATCTAATTCTCCTTATATCTCTCATGTTCAAAATAAGCGCACTCTATGTCTAATTTCTATCAAAGTTGGTTAGCATGTGATGTTTGAATTTTGAGTTTCGGTAATGTGTGCGACGGTTCACTATCCCTTATTAATTGCCAACGACTAATTGCATTAGTGGCAGGATTAGTGGGTTCTTTCTGCAGGAAAAGTACGCCATTATTCACAAAGACATCTCCTCACAATTCTCCGGCGACTTGCTCAGATCTCCGTTCACTCTCAAAATTTCTGTCTCCATCCTCCTAAGTTCTTCACTCATTCGACTTCAATGGCATCCTCCTCAAAAAGCCCCAAACTCACAAAGTCCAATGTCACAACAATGAACCCATCATTGAGCCCCAATTCCTCCGCAGATGATTTCTCGACGGCAATGGTTGTCTATCAACCAGTTCTTGAACCTCTCACCGTGATTCTCCCTGGCGAAAAAGGAAATGAAATTGATGTTGACAATCCAGCGATTTGTCCGGCCTTCCTCTATCTAAGAACCCTAGTACTGCGGTCCAAACGCCAAAGAGGAATTCGCAAATTATGACAACCCTCCGCTGCCGAATGCCTGCCGCCAAGAAAAACAAAGTAGGTGCTTTGATTCTTCAAGACTCAGTCCATTGAAAGTGACTCGATGATGAGGATTTCATTCCTCCAAATTCACAATTCCCCACTCACGAGCCTTCTATGTCACCCAGATCTCCACCTTCTTCTCATGTGCAAGAACCCGTTGAGGATGATGACTATCCTATTCCGTCGCCTAGGTTGTATTCCCGGTTCTCGAATCCTCTCCCCAAGGCCATCTTCAACGGTTGCAAGTTCATTCCCGATGATGAAGTGGCTCGTAATTTAATCCGATTGCGACAAGCTCGTCTACATCAGTCCTTTCACCCTCCTGCTCATCTTCCGAAATAGTGCCCACCCATCAACTTCCTCGAACTTGATGATAGTTCGATCAACTATGATTCACGTAAGGGACCACCTAGTGAAGATTCCGATGAGACTCCAAAGATGCGCTTCACAAGAAGAAGTTCTCAGACGGCTCAATGTTGCACCCATTGTTGCAACATCCAAGAAATTGAAACCGCTGGGTACTCCTTTCTCCTCTTCATTTATTTCTAAGGCTGCTTCACGTCGTTATAATATTTCTAGAAATATAATAGATGAACGAAATGTTTTGAGTTCTGTGTTAGATTCCTATAATCTTTCTTCTTATTTCTCTCGCCGAAATCTCTTTGAAAACAATTCTCTTATCGCCCATACCTTCGAGAAGTAATTCATGAATTTTACGCTAATATTGAGAAAAGGATTTTTGATCGGGATTCCAGCTTTGAGAAGGTTTTCGCTCGAGGAAAATGGTATTCGCTTTCTCCAAAAGATATAAATTGCTCTTTGGTACTCCTTCCGGGTGTTTTTGATTTCGATTTGGACTCGAATTCTTGTGTTACCGAATTATCGGGTGGCGTAATTCTTGTGTGGCCGCCTATGGGTACTCCTCTAAGTACTCTCACCTGTCATCAGTATGTTTTGCACAAATTTGCCGTGCAAATTGGTCTCCTCTCAAAAACACTAATGTCATCACCGAGGAACATGGTAAGTTCTCAGATCTTCTTGGGACTCAACGCCATTTGATTTTGGATTGTATGTCTTTAGAAAAGTCTCCTCCATGGCTGAAACAGGAGGAGACAAACGGTCTCTAATTTTCCCTTCTCTCATATACAAGATCCTATTGTCTCAAGGGTACAAGCCTCTCCATCTACACGACTCTCACCGCCCTTGAACCTCTC
>CM028379.1:122928548-122984387 GCA_013146195.2 Codonopsis lanceolata | reverse complement strand
TTGATTTATCCAATTCTGCTCTAGCTTTAGGAGATCCTATTACAAATGAGCGTCTTGTCAGCAAGATGATGAGAACTTTGCCTGAAAGGTTCAATGTCAAGATATGTGCTATTGAAGAAGCACATGATATTGACAAGATGAGTTTTGAAAGATTGGCTGGAATTCTTCAAAACTTTGAATTGAACCTAAACGATCAAATAAAACACAAAGGCAAAGGAGTCTCATCATCTTCCACACCCATTGTGAAAAATATTGCTATGCCTGCACCAATTGATCTCTCATGTGATTTGCTTGAAATTCAAAAAGACATTGATGAGTCTGATTTTGGAGAAGAATCAATTGCTCTTTTGACTACTAAATTCAAAAAAAATTTGAAAAATAAAAGTCAAAATAGAACTCCATCATCAAGCTCGAAAAACAATTTGAAACCTGATTCTGGGAAATTTGTTCCCAAAGAAAATTCCTTCCAAACTCCTGAAAAACCCTTCACAAATCCTTTTGCTTCTAAGTCATCCTACAATGGTAAGAATCTTGATTCTATCCAATGTAGAGAATGTCAAGGTTATGGACACTATGCTAACCAATGTGCTAACACATTAAGAAAGAAAGGATTGAATTTTTCAGCAACCTTGAGTGATAGTGATGGAGAAGATCCAGGTGATCTTATCACCTTGAATGCTGTTTATGATTCTGATTCTGAAAATACAGTTGGTTCAAGAATGTGTCACCCGATGTTGCAACATCGAGTAACATCGGAGAAACATTGTGCGTAAACAGAACGATTTTTTTCTGCTTTTAATTCCACGCTGCAGTTGCAGAAGATGATGGACACTCAGATTCAGATCTGCTGGAAGGGTACAAGGAGCTGTACAAGGATTGGGAGAAAAGAGCTCACCAAGTTACACTACTTGGTAAGGCGAATGAACTGCTGAAAAAGGCTAATGAGGATCAAAAAGAATGCATAATAAGGCTGGAAGGTGTCCTAAGTAGAAAGGATGTGGAGATTGAGCAGTTAAAGGAGCAACTTGCTCAAGCAGAAGCAACACTGACCAAGTGGAATTCTAGCAAACAGAAGGTTGATGATCTGCTAAATTCTGGTAACTCATCCAGATCAGGTATTGGTTTTGTCCCTAAGGTGTTTGTGAAAGAAGGAGAAGGAACATCTGGAACTAAACAAACCGATGAAAGCTTTCCTGAAACTGTTTTCTGTGAAAAACCAAGAGTAAGAAGGAAAAATTATGTTTGTCACTTCTGCCATAAGCCTGGTCACATACAGCCTTTTTGCTTTCTGAAAAAGGCAATGTATGAGAATGAAATGAGGCAAGATTTCTTTGGAAAAGCTCATTGGCAGAACAGGATGAAGCAGCCACGCGCCCCAATGCAAAGAACATTGGCGTAAACATTGAAGCCTCATTCAAAGACAAATCATAATTTTTCCAAAAACACCAACCCAAAAAGTCAATAAACAAATGTGGGTTCCCAAAACGTGTGATGAAAAATGTAGAGCCAAATACTGTGAGCCTTTTGATATCTGCCCTGGCGCTTCCATGTCACATGATGAAGAATGCAATGTTACGTTTACTTCCTTAAAATCTCATGTTGCTGGATCTTGGTATTTTGATAGTGGTTGTTCTAGACATATGACAGGTGCAGCTGAGAATTTGAAGGAATATGTGAGTATTAATGGTGGATCAGTGACCTATGGTGGTGGTGCAAAAGGGAAAATTGTAGGTAAAGGAACATTGAACGTTGAAGGCCTTCCAAACCTCAAAAATGTTTACCATGTGGAAGGTCTTAAGACAAACCTGATCAGCATAAGTCAGTTGTGTGATGATGATCTTCAGGTAAGGTTTGACAAACATTCTTGTGAAGTTCTTGATCATAATAACAAATGTCTTCTCGACAATGTGTTTAAGATCGTCCGATAACTGCTACTTGTTCAACAATACCCATTCGTGTCAAAAGCAAGTCTTGATGTAACATCTCCGGCACCGTAAACTTGGTCACATGAGTTTTCGTGAAGCTCGATGAGCTTGTAAGGCATGATGCTGTTAAAGGATTACCAAATTTGGAAAGGAACTACTCAAAGGTATGTGGATCGTGTCAAAAAGGTAAACAAACCAAGGCTTCACATCTTCCTATCACACAATGCTCCACTTCTAGATGTTTGGAGATGATTCACACTGACCTTATGGGTCCCATTGAAGTAGAAAGCCTAGGTAAGAAAAAAATATACCTTTGTTTGTGTAGATGACTTCTCTAGATATACTTGGGTAATATTTTTAAGAGAGAAGTCCGAAACTTTTGAGGCTTTCAAAATTTGGTACACCGTGTAATGAACTTGTATGATCTAAAACTTGTTAGATTAGATCGATCATGGCACGGAATATGAAAATGCATCCTTTTCTAATTATTGTGCCTCCAATGGTATTTCACATGAATTCTCTGCTCCCAAAACTCCACAACAAAATGGAGTGGCGGAGAGAAAGAACAGACATTACAAGAAATGGCTAGGTAATGTTACATTCAAAAAATTTGGCTAAAAGATTTTGGGTCAAGCATTAAACACCGCTTGTCACATTGGAAATAGGGTCTTCTTGAGACCAGTAGCACAATGACACCTTACGAAATTTTTCTTGGGAAGAAACCTACCTTGAAATATTTTCATGTGTTTGGTCGTGTGTTATCTCTGCTCAATGATAGAGATCAACTTTCCAAGTTTGACTCTAAGAGTGATAAATGTGTTTTTATGGGATATTCCACAAATAGTCGAGCATATAGAGTTTTTAATCTTCGAACTAAGACTATTATGGAATCCATGAACATTGTTTTTGATGATTTAACTGGTCTTGGTCACAAAACTTCTGAGGAAGATGTTTCGTGGATTTTGGATTTCTGAGACTTTGATCTCGAATAGACGCCGAATCCAAGAGTTCAAAAGCGCAACAGATTCACAGATGCAGTGGTTCGTGGAAAAATTCGTGATGTTTCACCCAATGTTCTTCCGGATGTTGCAACATCTAAGAAACAATGACCACGTAACCGGCAGAGATGAAGTCGCCGAACGATTCAAATCAGAAGATGATCACCCGCATTGACCGAACAAGAAATTGATGTTCCAAGCAAGATTCAAAAACCATCCACTCACTCAAGTTATAGGTAATGTACAAGATGGTGTGTCAACAAGGAAGAAAGGTAAAGTGGATTACAAGAAACTTGCATGCATGACCACATTCGAATTTGATGATATACATGCCTTATGTTTTGTTTCCACTGTTGAACCTAAAAATGTGCAAGAGGCTCTCAAAGATGAAAGTTGGATAAATGCCATGCAAGAGGAACTAGATCAATTCACAAAAAATGATGTTTGGTATCTTGTTCCTGCACTCCACTTCAATAAATGTTATTGGAACTAAATGGATTTTCAAGAACAAAACGAATGAAGTGGGAGAAATAATAAGGAACAAAGCTAGATTGGTAGCTCAAGGGTATACACAGGTTGAGGGGGTGGATTTTGATGAAACCTTTGCACCTGTAGCCCGCATTGAGTCCATCCGTCGCTCGGCAATTGCTTGTTTCTTGACATCACTCTTCAACAAATGGATGTGAAGAGTGCATTTTTGAATGGGATTCTTGAGGAAGAAGTATTTGTGGAACAACCAAAAGGGTTTGAGGACCCCCATAAACCCAATCATGTGTTTAAGTTGAAAAAGGCTTTGTATGGCCTCAAACAAGCTCCTAGAGCTTGGTATGGTAGGCTTACGCATCACCTTTACAAAGTGGGTTTAAAAGGGAGAGGTGGATAAAACACTGTTCATTCAAAAACAAGATAAACATATTTTGATTGCTCAAATTTATGTTGATGACATCGTGTTTGGATCCACCTCCAAATCTTTGGAAAAAGAATTTGTGCATTGCATGACTTCCACATTTGAAATGAGCATGGTAGGAGAATTGACATATTTCCTAGGCATTCAGATCAAACAATCACATGAAGGGATGTTCATTTCTCAAGCCAAGTACTCTCTAAACTTGGTGAAGAAATTCGATCTTGAGAATGGAAAACATAAAAAAACCCCTATGGGTACATCCGATAAACTTAATAAAGATGAAAAATCAGAAAGTGTTGATCCTACCTTGTATAGAAGTATGATAGGGAGTTTGTCAGATTTAACCGCCACTCGCCCGCATATCATGTACAAGTGTGTGTTTGTGTGCAAGGTATCAAGCAAACCCCAAAGTTTCTCACCTAAAAGCTGTCAAAAGAATAATTCGATATGTTGGTGAGACCTTTGGCATGGGTTTGTGGTATACTAAGCATACGAACACCAATCTGTCGGGTTCAAGTGATGCCGACCGGGCCGGGCAAGATTGATGACATGAGAAGTACATCCGAGGATGTTTTTATCTAGGAAACAATCTGATTTCTTGGTTTAGCAAGAAACAAAATTGTGTCGCCTCTATCAACCTGAATCGAATATATAGCCGCCGGTAGTGGATGTACACAACTTTGTGGATGAAACAAATGATTCAAGATTATGGATTGCACAAATGATATCTTAACCATGTATTGTGACAACACAAGTGCAATAAGCATAGCTAAAAATCCTGTTCAACACTCAAGAACAAAGCACATAGATATAAGACACCATTTTATTAGAGACTTAGTTGAACAAGGCATTGTGTGCATTGAACATGTTGGTACAGAAAACCAATTGGCTGATATCTTTACTAAAAGTCTAGATTTTGAGAGATTCATAAATCTTAGAAATCTCTCTATGTGTGCCATGTAATCCCTCACATAAAAAAAAAATTTAGGCATATTGCATTGTTATCTAGGGGGCACACTAGATCAAATCTGTTTGTATTAAGTACCTTTGTGCATGAGTAATGATTCATTCAAAATTACTGTGATTCTATTGTTCAAATTCTTCTCACCATCTCCCAAGAAAGTTGTTGTGTTTGAGAGAAACTCTCTTTTAAACCACAAAGGAAAGAGCTACCTTTCAAAATTTTTAGGATGCTGCAATTTGTCAATGTACTATGAAGTTTCGACTTGCATGGGTTGATCTTGACTAAATTGACTCCTCTTAATTGAGAAAGTGTGA
This sequence comes from Codonopsis lanceolata, assembly GCA_013146195.2. Taxonomy (NCBI): domain Eukaryota; kingdom Viridiplantae; phylum Streptophyta; class Magnoliopsida; order Asterales; family Campanulaceae; genus Codonopsis; species Codonopsis lanceolata. Next base: position 122,979,279 of record CM028379.1, on the reverse strand, counting down.
AAGCTACCTAACGGAAAAGAGCTACCTATGAACAAGGTTGTGGCTTCCTTCTTTTGGGACTATGGATTTTCGAATTCCATGGGTTGATCAATAAGTTAAGTTGCTACCCTTGGTAAATAGTGTGAAAGGTTCCTAGTGGTGCATTAGCTTGAAATAAAGTAAAGCTATTTTCATAGGGAAATAAAGTACCTATGATATTTCTGGGAGTAATTGTGTTTATTTGGTGAAAGTAAAATGAGATTTCGAACATAAAATCACAGATTTTTGGTGAATGTGATTTCCATTGTTGCAACATTGGGAACTGCAATCAGATGATCTAGACATATCACTTGTGTGTATCTGCATTCTTTCGTTTGTTTTTCTTTTTTGCATATTTTAGACATATTGTTTAGGACATATAGATGCAGGATATCAGCCTCCTTAGTTTCTGTCCTTCAAATTTCGTGCCTATTTTGCCTCTTGTTCTCAAAGTCATTATTTTATGTGGCTGTCTAAAGTACTGTGTGTTTTTCTTCTTGATCTGAACTGGGTTTCTTATCTGAGTTCATATATCTTGTGTGTCTCGATCTCGGTTAAGTATGTTTTGTGTATTCCTGAAACTCCTGATCAATTCAAAATGTTTTTAGAAATCAGATTGTGTATCTAATTCTCCTTATATCTCTCATGTTCAGAATAGCAGACTCATGTCTAATTTCTATCAGGTTGGTTAGCATGTGATGTTTGAATTATGAGTTCCTGGTAATGTGTGCGACGGTTCACTATCCATTATTAATTGCCAACGACTAATTGCATTAGTGGCAGGATTAGTGATTTCTTTCTGGAAGAAAAGTACGCCATTATTCACAGCACATCTCCTCACAATTCTCCGGCGACTTGCTCAGATCTCCGTTCACTCTCAAAATTTCTGTCTCCATCCTCCTAAGTTCTTCACTCATTCGACTTCAATGGCATCCTCCTCAAAAAGCCCCAAATTCACAAAGTCCAATGTCACAACAATGAACCCATCATTGAGCCCCAATTCCTCCGCAGATGATTTCTCGACGGCAATGGTTGTCTATCAACCAGTTCCTGAACCTCTCACCGTGATTCTCCCTGGCGAAAAAGGAAATGAAATTGATGTTGACAATCCAGGCGACTTGTCCGGCCTTCCCTCTATCGGCAACCCTAGTACTCGCCGGTCCAAACGCCAAAGAGGAATTCCGGCAAATTATGACAACCCCTCTGTTGCCGATGTTCAAGCCGCCAAGAAAAACAAAGTAGGTGCTGGATTCTTCAAGGACTCAGTCCATCTTGAAAGTGACTCTGATGATGAGGATTTCATTCCTCCTGCCGGCTCAATTCCCCCTACTCACGAGCCTTCTATGTCACCGGCATCTCCACCTTCTTCTCATGTACAAGAACCTGTTGAGGATGATGACTATCCTATTCCGTCGCCTAGGGTTGTATTCCCTTCTGAATCCTCTCCTCCACGAAGGCCATCTTCAACGGCTGCAAGTTCTTTCACTGATGATGAAGTTGCACAGAATTTAATTCGGTTGCGGCAGGCTCATGCTTCTACATCTGGTCCTTCACCCTCTGCTCATCCTCCGACCATAACTGGTTCGCCAACTTCTTCGAATTTGACGATAGTTCCGATCAGAACTATGATGCAACGAAGGGGACCCCTGCCGTTAGTGAAGAATCAGATGAGACTCCGGTACGCTTCACAAGAAGAAGCTCTGCTCGTCTCAATGTTGCACCCATTGTTGCAACATCCAGAAGATTGAAACCCCTGGGTACTCCCTTCTCCTCTTCCTTTATCTCTAAAGCTGCTTCACGTCGCTATAATATTTCTAGAAATATAATAGATGAACGTAATGTTTTGAGTTCTGTGTTAGATTCCTATAATCTGTCATCTTATTTTTCTGATCGCCATCTTGTGAAAACAATCTCTCTTGCTGCCCCATACCTTCGAGAAATAATTCATGAGTTTTACGCTAATATTGAGAAGAGGATTTCTGATTCGTGTGATTCCAGCTTTGAGAAGGTTTTTGTGCGAGGTAAATGGTATTCGTTTTCCCCAAAAGTCATAAATTCTGTTCTTGGTACTCATTCCTCGGGTATTCTTGATTTCGGTTTAGACCTGAATTCTTGTATTGGTGAATTATCGGGTGGCAGAATTTCTTTGTGGCCAGCTAAAGGTACTCCTGTTAGTACATCCCAATTGTCTTCCTTGTATGCCTTTTTGCACAAGATTTGCTGTGCAAATTGGTCTCCTTCCAAGAACACTAATGTTATCACCGAGGAACATGCTAAAATCCTGTACCTTCTTGGGACTCAAAGACCATTTGATTTTGGATTATATGTCTTTAGAAAAGTTTCCTCCATGGCTGAAACTGGAGGAGACAAAAGGTCTCTCATTTTCCCTTCTCTCATATACAAGATCCTGATGTCTCAAGGGTACAAGTCCTCTCCTTCCACACGTCTCTCACCTGTCCTTGAGCCTCTCCATTTCTCTTCCAAACTCTTAAAAGGAGATAGGCTGGTAAATTTGCCTCTCTCTTCAGCTCCAGATACTTCCTTCATTGATCCCAAGTACCCTCATACTCCTACTTCTCCCGGCTTCACATACTGTCCCATCCATTGTTACTCCTGTTGTTGCATCATCAAGTACAACATCTTTTCTGTTTGCATCCCCTACTGCTCCCATGTCTGTCTCGTTTGTCAAAGAGCAACTGCAGCTGATCCAGAAACAGCTCTCTCACATTGCTGCACAACAATCCTTTCTTACTACTTTGGCTGCTCACTACTCATCATGGCTGGCACACCATTCTGGTCAAATAGGGGGTGAAGCTGCAAGGGTTGGTAGTGATGAAGTTCCTGAAACTGCGGCCACTGAAGCAGCTACTGAAAATGTGCCAAAAGCTCCTGAAAGTTGATGGTTAATGATGGTTGATGTAATTCTGATATTTGTCTCTTGTGTAATGTGATGGTTGTTGGTTACTTGTTAGCTTGGAACACTTACTTCATTTGGGTCTGTGATAGTTGGACATTTGGATATTTTGGTATACTTGTAATAAGTATTTATTTGTGATTGTGGTTTTTCGGTCATGACTCTCTCTCTTAATATATTACTGACCTTCGTTTCAGGGGGTGTTAATAATAATCTTCTTGCAGGTCTTATGTGGATTTGACCAAGAATGCTCGAATAAAGGGGGTGATTGTAAGGGTAAATTAGGCATCGCCTAATTTGTCTTGTTTTCACTCTCTTGGTCAAATTGGTATTAAAGATTAATTAGGTGATAGGATTTAATTAGGATTCTCTTATTAGATTTAGGTGATACTTTTTAGGTAACTAAATCTTTGCATAAATATTTAGTTATTAATTGTATCATATTAGGAAACATAATCTTGCATAATTTTCTGCTAAATCTCTTTCCTAGTAGTAGTAGTTGCTTTGCCGTGTGCTTGCAGGATTCGTTGGAGGTTTGCTTACAGGATTCGCAGCCTATATTAAGAGCTAGATGTCGAGCAGTTGATGGAGTGCTGAGAGCTGACAGAAGATTGTGTTAAAAGTGTTGTGTGCGTATTTCAAAGAATTAATCCAGAACTTTTGAGCCGAGTTGGTGAGACGAGATCAACAGCCCATATACGGAGATCATTCTGCAAGCAGCCTTGATCATACTTGCTGCTACTTAAAACTTCAGGAATACAGCCTTGTGTTTCCTGAAGTTCAGATTTGTGCTTCCAGTTGGTGTGCTGTTTGGAAGCTGTTCTTGTTTGAGTCTTTCTTCCCACGTTTGTTCTAGTAGTTTATGTGGGTTTTTCGGTTCTCCAAGATTCTATATCTTGTGAGAATTTGTGTTAACTGTTAAGCATAAAAACAGTATTTAATTTTAATATATTGTGTTGCCTTGAGGCTTAATCTACAAGTTTGATACTTGTAGATTGTTTTTTGAGTTATTTTCTGTCTTCTATAATCTGCTTGGTTCAATATCTGAAAACAAAACTTCCGCTGCTATTTTATGTGATATACTTTCTGTTCACATTGTCATTGTCATTGTTGCAACATTCACTGCAACATTGACAATAACATCGTTTCACATTTAGACTCCGTGGCATCACGTTCTTTCAGTTATGCTATGACATGGACATGCATTTTAGTAGCTTACTAAGTCTTTATGACTTACCCTATTTGTTTGTTTTGTTTTCCTTAGATCCGAGCCAGGGGGGAGATCCTCGCTAGATTCACCGTATCTGAGCTAAATAGCTAGTAAGCTTGGAGGTTGTTCTTTTGAGACTTTGTATAGCTAGTCTTTTATTTTGTCAAGGACGATGGGAAGCATGTCACCTAGAATTGACTTGGGTTTTTTGGTGTTGTTGTATAACTCTTGATATTCGATACTTCTATTTCTTTTGTATGTCGACTTCCTTGTCGAGCTTGTTTATATGTTATGGTTCACTACAACTTATTCTGCTTATTACTCTTTTTCGTGTTGGAATACGGGTCGGGTCGTGACAAAGTCGCTGTGGCACCGGAGCTCAATGACGATTTCTGTTCTCGTTTTTGTGGCATTTTTTATCTTGATGAATTTGCGAATGCTTGTTCAGATCCATCATTCGGGTCGTTCCCATGGTATCATCCAATTGTGGTTCTTCAAAGCTAATTCCTCTATCGTACACATCCGGGTATTCATTCTCTCTCTCTCTCTCTCTCTATCTCTCTCTCTCTTTCTCTCTCTCTCTCTCTCTCTCGTTTCGTGTAGTGTCAACAATTGGTTCTGTCGATTCAAGACTGGGTTTTAATGGCATTGGATTTTGTAACAAAAACTTTAGTAATCCTTTTACAGATTCCCAAAAAATCTGATGGGTTTCAAAAATATTGGGGAAAAAGGCCTTATGGCCCTTTTTTAAACTTTAGGGATTCTATTGTAAATTTGATATAAGTTAAGTTTAAAAAAAATCATTTTAGCCCTTACTAAATGGATATGGGTAGCTTAACAGTATTTCTCTAACAGCATCTATCAAAAGGACTATTGTTGTAAAAAATTAATACTCGTAGGACCCAAATTTGACAAAAACAATGTTAAGGAACTATTACTGTGACCGTCCCATGGTCGAAGGACCAATGGTGTGATTTGCCCATTGATTTACTACTTTGGATGCTTTAAAGTAGGGGTGTACGTGGTTCGGTTTAGGCCACCGTGAACCGAACCCCCCCTCGTTTTCAAAAATATCAAAATGAACCGAATTACTAGATTTGGTTCGGTTTTATGGTTTGACAGAAAATTAAATTAATCATCTTAGAAAATATTAAAAAACAAACAAATAAAATTTTAATCGGTAGATTAACCTGAAATATTTATAAACAAAAAGTCAAACTTCTTTTACAAACATCAAACATTAACAAACAATAAAATACAAGTCAAAATATCATTTGAATCCATGAGATATGGTAAGAATGGTATTATTTATTATATATATACCGAAAATACATTTATATTTTATATAATAAATAATCAAATAAAAAATGGTTCGTTTTGGAAACATAAACCATGAACCGAATCGAACCGATCGATTTTTGAATTTTAGAAACCAAAATCGAACCAGCTTGGACTAAAACGAACCAAACCGCATGATTTGGTTTGGTTCGGTGGGTGGTTTGGTTGTACACCCATATTTTAAAGTATTAAGTATTGTACATACAAGGTATCCCTACATCAACGGTTGTACCGTAAAATGTTACGATGTTTATTGTAAACTAAATCTGTTGATCATCAGCGTATCTCTTAATTATTACTCCATCTCTTTTTCAATTATCGTTGTCTTTTCCTTTTTCATTCGTTCAAAAATAATTATTATTTTTCAAAACTTTTCTTCTGAAAAAAAATACTTTTACCACGTTATCCTACTTTTCTATCTACTTCAATTATGCCCATATATTCAAAGTTATTAAAGAAAACTACATGTTTTATCAATAATTATAATACAGTCAATTATTTTTTTCTTAAATAATGTACCGAATAAAAGAGGACGATCATTTGAAAACGAAAGAGTAAAAAAAATTTCATGTAGCAAAATGAGTATTAATTAGAGAATTTGTGAATAAATATATAACTAAGCACGTGTAGAGTTGCTGGCCCGAATTTCAAAATAAATTTTTTTATTCCAACCCCTGTCACATTCCAATCCAATTGAATCATAATCTTATACTATGTGTTTTGTGACATGGTATACTCCTTTCATTTCGGGTAAAAAATTTATTTTTTTATTTTGAGATATTTCATTTAAAGAGTCTATTTTTAAAAATTAAGACATAAAAATATTATTTTATTAGTGATAGACTACTAAAAGTGTCATTTTATTAAAAAAGTTTATCTTTCAAACATAAATTTTTTATCCAAAACGGAGGGAGTATTATTTTGAAACAGACAAAAAAAAAAAAAAAAGATGGACAACTATTTAGAAATGAATGGAGTACATTGTTTGTCTCTCTTTGGGTGTCTTTCTTTCCAATATATATATATATATATAAGGTTGGTGAGAAGCACTATGGTTGTGTCACTTCACCACCTTTAGATAAATCTTCATTATAATTAAAGTATCAATGTGGAAGCTTTAAAAACTTTTGATTTTCTAGTCATTAACTAATAATAATATATAATAATAATCAATATGATAAGGAGTATTAGTATTAGTATATATAACTTCTTCTATTGTCAATAGTAGAAGACTTATATTTAAAAACTTTTACAACTAACATTACTTCTAACAAATGTGAGAAAAAACTCTTTAAGGTGATATATTACTTCTAATGACTCACTTTTAACACCATACTTTAAGTTTTGATATCTTATTCATCCAAAACTTGATTTGGACAAATAAATATATCATTTTGATGTTCTTGCCGAGTAGAACATGTTTGCACAATTATTTTTTTCAACAAACAAATGACACATAAAGAAATTTGTGCCTCAAGCCGCACAATTTCTTTCACTAAAAGCATTAATTTTTTAATAAGTATTATATTTTAAATCTTGATATCTTATTCATCTAAAACTCGATTTGGACAAATAAATATATCATTTCAATGCTCTCATCTGGTAGAACACATTTACACAATTACTTTCGCGAACAAACAAATGACACGTAAAGAAATTCGTGCCTCAAGTTGCACAATTTATCTCACTAAAAACACTTATTTTTTTTAACAAATATTATAGTTTAAGTCTTGATATCTTATTATCCAAAACTCGATTTGAACAAATAAATATATCATTTTGATGCTCTCATCGAGTATAACACATTTGCACAATTACCTTCGCCAACAAACAAAAGACACTTAAAGAAATTCGTGTCATTAAGTTGCACAATTTCTTTCACTAAAAACACTAATTTTTTCAACAATAAAAGAGATGTACCACACATATGTTAAAAATTGATGTTGATTTTAAAAATACTATTATTAAGCACCAATAGAAGAAATGCATTATACATTGGTTGGAAAGTGATGTAGATTTTCAAAGTCATTTGATAAAAGATTTTTACCATTATTACTAATAGAAGATGTATATCTCACATTGGTTAGAAAATGATGCTGAGTTTAAATTATTACCAATAAAAGAGATGTATAACACATTGTTTAAAAAGAAAATGTTTTGATTTTAAAGTGTTTAGATTAAAGACTTTCATTTTTACAAGAGATATATCTCACATGGTTACAAAATATTCTACTATTATTGCCAATAGAAGAGATGTATTATACATTGGTTAGAAATTGATGTTTGTATTAAAAATACTATTATTAATTACCAATTGAAAAGATGTATCATACATTTGTTAGAAAGTGATGTTGGCTTTCAATTTTTTTTTGATAAAAGACTTCTACCATTATTACCAATAGAAGATGTATATCTCACATTGGTTTAAAAAATGATGTTGATTTTTAATTATTTTAGATTATATAAAAGACTTACTATTATCAGCAATAGAAGATATATATCACACATTTGTTATAAATTGATATTGGTTTTAAATTACTATTATTACCAATAAAAGATATAAATCTTTCATTTGTTAAAAAGTGATGCTGATTTTAAAAGTTTTTTAATAAAAAAACTTCTACTTTTATCATTAATAAAAAAGAAGAGAAGATATGTATCCCATTATATAAAAAGAGATATTGATTTTAGATATTTTTTAAATAAAAAACTTCTACTATTATTATCAAATGATAAGATGTATTACACATTGGTTAGAGAGTGATGTAAGTATTAAAAGTCTTTTTATAAAAAAAACTTAATATCAATAGAGAAAATATGTATTTCACATTAGTTAGGAAAATGATATTGGTTTAAAATGTTTTTAGATAATGTACATCGCATTGGTTATAAAAATATCCACATGATTTAGAAACATATATTGACTATAAATTTCATAGATAAACGATTTTTTATGTTATTATCAATACAAGAGATGTATCACACATTGTTTACAAAAAGATATTGGCTTCAAAACTATTTAGATAAAATACTACTACTACTATAATTATTTTTATATTATAACCAATAGAAGAGATGTATCCCACACTGTTTAGAAATATATGTTGATTTCAAAAGTTTTTAGATAAAAGACTATTATTGTTATTATAGAAGAACGTATCTCACATTTGTTAGAAATTAATGTTAATTTTAAAAATACTATTATTACCAATAGAAAAGATGTATGCCACGTGGTTAGAAAAAGATGTTTGCTTAAAAAGTCTTTAGATAAAAATTTTAAACTTTTATTACCAATAGAAATAGAAAAGAAGTATCTCACATTGTTAGAATATGAAAAAAAGTGTATCTTTCATTGTTTAGAAAAAGATGTTACTTCTAAAAGTTTTATACTCCCTCTGTCCCTAAATTATCGTCCTCCTTTCATTTTTCGTCTGTCCCAAAATAATTGTCCACTTTGAAACTTACCTTTTTAGAACATCATTTTTACCACTTTACCCTTACTTTTTCACTCTACTTTAATTGGGGGCCACATATACATGGACATTAAAGGAAACTACACATTAAACCAATATAAATAATAAAGTCAATTACTTTTTCTTAAACTGTGCGCCGGGTCAACCCAGACGATTATTTAGGGACGGAGGGAGTAATAAAGACTTTTACTCTTATTGCCAATAAAAGATATGTATCTTACATTATTTAAAAATAAATGTTGGTTTAAAAAGTCTTTAGATGAAAGACTATTTGTTACAAATAAAATAAATGCATGTATCTCACATTGGTTACAAAGTATTCTACTACTATTATTAATAGAAAAGATGTATCACACATTGGTTATAAATTAATGTTGGTTTTAAAAATACTATTATTACCAATAGAATAGATGTATCATACATTTTGTAGATGGTAATGTTTGTTTTTAAAGTTTTTTAGATATAAGACTTCTACCATTATTATTAATATAATATGTATATCTCACATTGGTTAAAAGTGATGTTGATTTTAAATTTAGATAAAAGACTTTGACTATTATTACTAATAGAAAAGATATTATACATTTGTTAAAAAATGATGTTGGCTTTAAAAGTCTTTAGGTAAAAGACTTTTACTTTTATCATCAATATAATAGAATAGATGTATCTCACATTATTTACGAAGAGATATTGGTTATAAAATTTTTAAAATAAAAGACTTTTACTATTATTTCTATATTAGGATATGTATTACATATTGGTTAGAGAGTGATCCTGATTTTAAAAGTCTACAATTATTAGCAATAGAAGAGATGTATTTCACATTGGTTATAAAAGTGATATTGGTTTAAATTTTTTTTAGAAGATGTATCTCATATTGGTTACAAAGAAATGTATCTCACATTATTTAGAAATGAGTATTGGTTATAAAAGTCATTAGATAAAGACATCTTTTGTTATTACCAATAGAAAATATGTATCCACATTGTTTAGAAATGAATGTTGATTAAAAAGTTTTTTATCTACTACTATTATTACTAATAGAAAATATGTATACCACATGGTTAGAATGTATTAAAGTCTTTAAATAAAAGACTTAAACTTTCATTACCAATAAAAATATAAAACAAGTATCTCACATTGTTTAAAAATGAATTATGATTTTAAAAGTTTTTTTTAAATGACTTATAATATTATTATCAAGTTAAATGTTAATTTTAAAAATCTTTAGATAAAAAAATTACTATTATTATTAATTCAAAATATGTATGTCACGTTAGCTAGAAACTTATATTAATTTTAAAAGTATTTAGGTAAAAAAATCGTTAAATATTAGTAATAACAGAAAAAAAATATATATAACCATGAAAGAGATTAACAATCTAATTATAAAGTTCAAAAGTTATATTATTATTACAAAAAATATATGTATCACACATTGTACCCATGCGGAGCATGGGTTAAATAACTAGTTAATAAGGGCATTATAAAAAGTCAAAATGACTTGGTCATTTGTAGCCTCACAAAAAAATATTTTATGGCTGGTTTATGGATAAACCACCGATAAACCACGGTTTATCGGTAAAGAAAATTCACCGCTCAACATACGAAAATTTCTGGTTTATCCACTGGTCGACGGATAAACCAGTTGTTGACCAAGACCACTGGTTTATCACTGGTCGACCACTGGTTTATCACTGGTTTACACTGGTTTATCACTGGTCGACCACTGGTTTATCACTGGTTTATCACCTTACAGTTTATCATGGTTTACACCGGTTTACACCGATTTATCTCGGTGTTTATCATCGGTTTATCAGTTTATTGATAAACCAGTGTAAACCAATTGGTCAAAGGCTATATATGTATAACAACCGGGTCAAATGGCCATATTTGACTAATGCCACAGTTAATAAGTGATGTTGCTATTTATTTAATACCCCCTTTGTTCTGAAAAATTTATTACACTATTTTGGGAAGTTTTACTTAAATAATCAATTTAAAAAGAACTAAATGCACCATTGGACTAGTCCCTGAACTTTAGGTAAATCCATCATCAGTCCCCTAACTTCAAAAGTGATCACCATTGACCAAACATCACCCTTTTTGTTCACGGTTAGTCTCTACCCCTAACGCCGTTAGTGTATTGTCGTTAAGTAATCATATGTTACTCACATGCACAAAAGTTAAGGACAAAACATACTTTTTTATTTCAAATAAATGGTCGATTTGTTATCATTATCAAAATAAGGAGGTCATAGATTACATCATCAAAATAAGGTGTTCAATTGAAAATTTTAATACCCAGTTCATCTTTATCCAAACTCCCTCCCAATCTTTGTCACGCCATGCATCTCCATGCCTTTGGATTTCAATTTTCTTCCAAGAGTTAAATATCTAGATGTTGATATGGGCTGCTATAAAATTTTATTGTTTTTTTAATATAGATTATTTTTATAAAATTTTATTATATGTTTTAAAAGGGTTTCACTTTAGAGTTTGTTTTAGCTTCCATAAGACTATACTAAACTACATACAGAACGTCCAAAAATTCATGATTGTTGTGTCGCGATTGTGTGATTAAGAAGTTATTGAATATTGGGGATGATTGTGACCGTGATACATGACAATTTTGTCTTATTGAGAAAAGTACAACTCTGCTTTGCCTTTTGTTTGTCTCATTGAATTGTTAAGTTGCATTATACACGGTGGAGTACAAAAGGAAATATTTTGTTTTAAAAAAAGATTAAAATAAATGTTCAAGTCAATGCTGACGTGATGGACAGACTTAAAATCTCAACTTCATTATATATATGTCAGAAGAATAATATAATTTTTTGGTTCCTGAACTATATCAATATTATGCGTTTGGTCCCTGTATTTTTTTTGTAATGTGTTTGGTCCTTAAAGTAGGGTTTTACTAAGAGATTACCCCCTCATGGGGTTACCGTTAATTTTGCCGTCAAATTATTTATAAAATTCCAAATTTACCCTTACAGTCAACTGCTTCAACAACCCAATTTCTTCAGACAAACAAGATCCAAATCAATTGTTCTTCATAACAATCTCATTCAAAGTATCTGACATGTTACCGACGCTCGCCGGAACACAGCCGTGGAACCGATTGTTCGCCAGCAAAATCACAGACACCGAAGAATTACCAAAATTGTCGGGTAAATCGAAGTGGAATCGATTGTGATTGAAGAACAATGTAAGGGAATTTTCGGGCAAACCTGTTGTTACTCAGATGGAGCTCAAACAAAATCTTCAAGTTTATGAATTTCTTCGGAATAGTGCCGCGAAACTGGTTGGAATTGATGTGAAACAATGCGAGACCCGTAAGGAGGCCGAGCTCCTCCGGGAGGTAGCCGGCGATGTCACCGTGGTTGAGGTCGACGGATGGAGCTATTATCGGTGCGGTACGTAAGATTCCCGTGGATCTGACAGTATAGCCTGCTTCCATAGTTTACGTTAGCTTGATCTTCCTTTGAGGACCTTGAAGAAGAATTCATGGAGTCGTTCAAGGACGCAGGGGATGCACCCGGGAATTAAGACGAAAAAGTGTCGGTCGTAGTCGTTCCAAGAATGAGCTACTGATCGTTCCCAATAGATGGAAAAGGATAACGAGCTTTCCCTATGATTGACCTTCTTGGTTGGAAAGTTTCATCAAATCGAACAACCCAGTTCCACCAAATCGAACAACCCAGTTTCATAATTGACGGTTCTGACCTCACCTGTTGTATTTACGAATTGTGAATCGTTAGTCGACGATGATGCCTCTATCGCCTATCAAACACTGATTAAACGTCCAACAAAATTCCAAACAAAAACCCTCAGATTGAAAACCCTAGGGGAAACAATTATGTGGGGGGGGGGAGGGACCTTTGATCATTTTTCGTTGGGGAGGGGGGAGGAATATTGTGAAGGAAGTGGGCATTTCGAGGAAGATGAGTTGCGCCTGATTTCAACCAAGATGAGTTGCCGCCGACGTGGAGGTGAAGCTTGACGACGTTGCTGAAGTTACCGGAGATGGAGATGGAGATGAGAGATGACCGATTCTTCTCCTTTGTACAGATTCCCCTTTTTCTTTTTGTCTTTATTCTTTTTTTATTATTTTTTTATTATTTTTATTTTGAACCACTAACATTACTAAGGGTAAATTTGGAATTTCATAAAAAATTTGACGACAAAACTAACGGTAACCCCATGAGGGAGTAATCTCTTAGTAAAACCCTACTTTAAGGACCAAACACATTACAAAAAAATACAGGGACCAAACGCATAATATTGGTATAGTTCAGGGACCAAAAAATTATATTATCCATTTCAGAACACCTATATATTTATACACTACTCCCTTCGTTCCTAAATTACTTTTTCGCTCTTCTTTATGGTTCATTCCAAGAAAATTATTTTGTTTCTAAATTTAGTTTTTTTAAAAAATACTTTTATCATTTTATTTTATTTTTCTTAATATAATTATAGTAAATCAGTTTCAAATGAAAGTATATAATATACTAATATTTATAATATAATTATTTTATTTTATTTTATCTAATAAGATCACATCATGGAGAAACAACCGACGATTAAATACTTAGGCTCCGTTTATTTCATGGAAAATAATTTTTAGAAAATAATTTATGGAAAATATTTTCCAGAAAATTAAATTTTTTTTTCATTTTCAGGTGTTTGGTAATATTTTGAAAATATGCTGAAAAACATTTTCTGGAATTTGGTAAATACACGAAAAATGTTACGGAAAATAATATATGAATAAATACGAAAAACATATTATATTGTTAATGTTCATATTAAGTATAAGATAGTGTTGAACTTTAAGTAATTTTTCTTTAATAACCCTCAATTTATCATTAGTTGTGTCAAATCAATAAAGTCCATATTTTTTTCATTTCAAACATACAAATAAAAATTTTGATAATTGATATTAAAACATTTTTAAAAAGAAAATTGATAATATTTGGAACATCCCTAAATAATGTAGTTGACACTAATTTTACGATGTAGTGGGTATTTATTAAAATTAAATTTTCTAAATAGTGCGTTCAAACTACATTTATATCTCTAAATAGTTTATTTGTTAAGTGGAATATTGCGCGTGTCGGCATGTATGTAAAATATGTGTAATTATGGAAGGGGCGGTGGGGTGCTCGAACAGTTGGAAAATGACTTACGGAAAAAAAAATTTGTAAGTCATTTTCTGCAAAGAACGCTTCGTTTTCCATTGATTCGAAAAATCTTTTACGTTGACCACATTTTCCTAAGGTTACCAAATACCAAAAAATGGAAAAAAATGTTTTCTGAAAGATATTTTATGTGAAACAAACGGAGCCTTAACAAATGAATGACGAGTTAACTAAATGGGAACAAATAATTCTCTAGTGTCATTTTCTCAGTTCTTTTTTATAATAGGGAATACACTGAAAGAGAATTCTTTGTGTTGTTCTCATTTATTTGGTTTCCAATATATAAATCGGTACAATAGATAATTACGGCTACAATTACTGAGCTTTCTAAGGAAAATATAAAATACTAAATATAAAACATTTACATATTCTGGACAATATAAACATATTAAATATAAAATATTTACATATTCTAACATACACAACTAGTTGTTGCTTAATATTGACTAATTGATACTCCATCAGTTTCTAAATTATAGCTTTGTTCGACTTTTTTGGTCAAGTCGATTGCATTTCAAACGTAAATGTGACGTAATTTTTTTAATATAATTAATTAATTATGTGTTGTGAACGTTTATGTGAGGGCAATTTAGTCCAAAAATAAGTGAGGAGAATAGGAGATAGACTATAGGTAGCTAGAAAGGTTAAGGTTTCTTCTATATATATCAACATTTTGGGTACCTTCTAGCTTATTAAGCTTGGCCATTTCATTTGCTAGCACACTCTTGCATATTAGCTATGTACATCTTTCTATCACTTTTACTTGTTCTTGGACTCCTCTTCATATATTTGCATCGCATCTTTACCTTCCGTAACAAAAAATCATTTGGTACCCTTCCCCCGGGAAACTTTGGTTGGCCAATCTTCGGCGAGTCGTTTGAATTCGCCTCCACCTTGCTAAAAGGATGTCCCGAGAAATTCGTTCACGATCGAATGAAGAAATACTCGTCCCCTCAAGTTTTCAAGACGTCTATTCTCGGAGAGAAGATGTCCGTGATATGCGGACCTTTGGGAAACAAATTATTGTTTACCAGAGACCAAAACATTCTCGTCCCGTGGTGGCCTTCCTCGATTGACAAGCTCTTTCTCTCCGGACGTCCTATCTCAACTGTATCAACCAGAACTCGTAAAATCATTCTCGAGTCTCTCAAGCCGGAAGCGCTTCACAAATACCTACCGATAATCCATAACATGGTCGAAGATCACCTCAACCAAGAGTGGATCCCGAAAAATGAAGTAATAGCCTACCCTTTAATGAAGATGCTAGTCTTCTCGCTTGCATGTCGAATCTTTGTTGGCCTCCATGATTCCCGACAGATAGCCAAGTATCTCAATCTTTTTAGTGATTCTAGCGCTGCAATGTTTGCCTTCCCAATTGATTTTCCAGGTACAGTCTTTAACCGTGGTATAAAGGCAGCTAACCACCTTAAGAATGAGGTCGCCAAAATAATCGAACAGAGAAAAAATCAACTCATCAGCTCAGGGGAAACTGGCGAGTTTTTTGTGGACTTGGATAATGCTGATGAGGTTTTTGGTTTACTTATAGCTAGTCACGATACCACAACCTCCACGATCATGTCGGTCATCTACTACCTTGCCGATCATCCACTTATCTACGCTCGAGTCTTAGAGGGTATATAGTACTATACTAACACAGTATATATATATATATATAATGAGACTGTCATTCTTAAGTTTTTGTTATATACGAAAACCTTAATTAGCTCCATGGCATTCTATTACATATTTTCGTATAATTAATGAATTGTTTAACGTGTAGAACAAATGGAAATATCAAACTCAAAAGGGCGAAAAGAGTCTTCTCCGTCGTTGACCATGGAAGACATCCGGAAGATGAAGTACTCTCGCAACGTTATCAACGAAGTACTAAGAATTGCATCACCCACACCTGGAATATTTAGAGATGTTAAGACTGATACTTCTTTTGGAGGACGTACTATTCCCAAAGGATGGAAGGTATGTGTTCACCATAACACGCTACAAGAATAATCGTTTTTTTCTCGTTCCTAAATTATTGTTTTGTTTGACCTGATATGTTTAGTGTCCACGATGTGGTTCTTATATTGAGATGAAGAAGAGGATTCTTCGAGCATGTACAATAAAAGAGTTTAAATTGGGTATAACTTAAGCTCTTTTTTGTCCATTTTATTACAAAAATGACATTAAGTTTCCTCAATTAAACTTCTTAACAAAAATACCTTTCTAACAATGCAGAAACTCCAATAGTTTTACATAATTCACTATATTTATCTTAATTAATTTAATATTTTTACATCTTACTTATATTAGCCCATAATTTTGTTTATACAATTTTTATTAAATATTTCTTAAAGTTAAATTTGAAATAATATTAATATTTAATAAAAATATTTTTGAAATTAGTAATAAATAAATAATATTACAGGAATTAATAAATAATAATATTTTCAAAATTAGTAATAAATAAATAATATTACAATAATTTTGAGTTGTCACAAACTATTAAATCATGAAATTAATTGAAAATCAAAACAAAGTGATTGGAAAACAAGACTTATATTAAAAAGATCAAAGATCGACTAATTGAAAATAAAACAAATTTATGCAGTTATGCTTAAAAAATTAAAATTGTGAGAGTTAATTGTCAGTTTTGAGTTTTGATTTAAAAGTGTATTGGTTAAAGACAAAATGATCCTCGAAAATACAAATTGGTTACGGTCGTTCTTAATAAATTAATTACGTATGAATAATTTCTTCCTCCGTGTCTAAATTATTGTTCTTTTTAATCCGATATATCATTTAAGAAAAAATAATTGACTATATTATAAATATTAGTGTAATGTGTGGTTTTATTTAATAACCTTGTGTATATGACTATAATTAAATAATGTAAAAAAAAAGTAAAGGTAAAGTGGTAAAAGTGGTTTCCTAAAAATGAACGTTCTGAAAGAAGAAAATTATTTTGAAACCGACAAAAAAAGGACAATTATTTGAAAACAGAGGGAGTATTACTTTCTTATTTTTATTTTACTTAATTATGAATATATGTTTGATTTATTTTAAATGATGATAGTTTTGATTGTTAATTTTGAAGAGTCATGAAAGAAGTTGGTAGTTGATTAATTTACTGGTGATAATTAATACTCCCACCGATTCTAAAAAAATAGTTATTTATATATTTATTTTAATTTTTAGAAATATCCATGTGATAGTAGAGTCATTAATTAAAGTATGAATCAAATTAAGAGTAAAATGATAAAAGTAACATTCCAAAAATAATATATTTGAAAGTAGATAATTTTAAAATGAACATCATTTTAAGTCCCAGCTTGATTATTCTTCTTTCATATCTAAATAAGTTAATATTACTTTTGGTACCCTAACTTTATTTGGTTTTTACTTTTGGTACCTTTTATATCAACTTTATCAAATTTTATCATAAACGTTTTCAATTGTCATTATTTTACATATATTATGTCAAATTTTTGTTTAAAGTTAACGGCTGATGTGTTGCTAACGTCTAATTGTCATCAGATTACATACCTTACGTTTTCACTTGTCATCAAATTACATACCTTCAGCCGTAATTTTTTGACAGAAGATATGTAATCTATTGACAATTAAAAGCGTTTATGATGATATTTGATAAAGTCAGTACGACGGGTACCAAAAGCAAAATGTAAATAAAGTTAGGGTATCAAAAATAATATTAACTCTATCTAAATGAGTGTCTATCTTTATGTTTTCCCTAATGTTAAGAAAGTTGACTTATGCGTCATTTTAGTAGCACGTGTACACATTCATATTTACATATCACATTAATGTGTCATTTGGTAGCTGAGATTAAGGTAAGATATGATTAATATGGCGAGTTGCTTATATTTGGTATGCAATAGGTGGTCCGATTTAATAACATAAATTACCTTAGATAAAATTACTATCACCTCACTAATTATACCAAGGAAAATGATTGTATTATTTTTTATTAGTGCCCTCACTAAAAATATTAGGAATAACCTTTTTTTTTAATTTTAAAACTATCTCCGATATACAAGTGAAGATTACTAGCGATGACACTAAGGAGTCGTTTGGTAACCATATTAATGTCGTATATGATTAATAAGCCAGATTATTGAATGTTTGGTACGTACATAATAGGCGGTTTGGATTAACAATCCAAATTATCCATATGAAACCCTTATCCCCTTACTAATTATACCAAGGGAGAAGGTGGTATTATTAGCACTCTCACTAAAAAAACTAAGGGATTAACATCTTTAATTCCAAAACTACCCTCGATATATAGTAACGAGATTAATAACGAGGGCACTAGTAATACTCGAATTAATAATATTAATGTTTATCCTTACCCGACTATCAAACATAATAGTACTGAGATTAATAATATATACTCAACTAGCAAACAAGCCCTAAAACTTTACACTTAACATATGATACGTGTTAAAGGTAAAATTAGTAAACTTAAATGAGAATAGACACTCATTTAAAGATTGAACAAATAAGATATGTGTGTGTACACACACACAACACACAACACATACATGCATAGTCCTAAGTATAAAGCAGTTTAATTGTCTTGCAGATCTTCATGAGCCCTCATGCAATACATAAAAATGAAGAGTATTTTGTTAACCCGGAGAAATTTGATCCATCAAGGTTTGAAGGAAATGGGCCTTTGCCATTCACATTTGTACCATTTGGTGGAGGACCAAGGATGTGCCCCGGAAGTGAATTTGCTCGCCTAGAAGTTCTTGTCATCATTCATTGTTTGGTCACTAAGTTTCGATGGGAGAAACTAATTCCAAATGAAAAGCTAGAGTATAATCCGATGCCATTACCAGAAAAAGGTCTACCAATCCGCCTTTTGCCTCATACAAATAACTAAACTTGTTTACCCACTATGCATGAATTAATACTATGAATGTTGTATTATGGCTTCTAATAAAGTCGATACGACTTTAAAGAGTTACGTTGAATTTTCAATGGTATTGGTTATTTAGTCCGTGCTCCACACGGATATAATGTGATATAATATTGTAATAATAATATAACTTTTGAATATTATAATTAAGCTATGTCTGACACTGTGTTTTTGTGTGTTGTTGTCAAAAACGCTACCGCGTTTTTCCAAATTAGAGCGTTTTAAAACGCTTCGTTTTAAAACGTTGCATTAAAACACTTTTAAAAAGAAAACATTGTGTTTTTTACCAAGTTTTGACTAAAACGCTCCACCAAACAAGCACTTAGTTGATAAGTATGTCATCTTATTTTGATTCTATAGTCGTTTCATTGAGTGAGTATGTTTGTGTTAATGTTGCACATCGATCTTTGTTGTTTGTTGAGTCCATTTTTATTGTTTTCACTTAGCTTAAGCTTATTATTGATTGCCATGGATTGATAGTGTTTGGTAACAATTTTTTTTAATGTGTTTTAATTTCACTTTGTTTATGTTTCTTTTCTGATTTGAAGCAGAAACAAAAACAACTGTCTCTATTCTTACGGATGGGTTTTTGCGTAAGGGTTTACAAAAACAAAGGAAAAGTCTTTAAAATAAAATTTTTAAAACTAACATCTTTTTTCTACATAATGTAAGATACATCTATTTTATGGTGATAAAAGTAAAAATCTTTTATCAAAATACTTTCAAAACTAACATCAATTTATAACCAATGTATGATACATATTTTTTATTGGTAATATTAGTAGAGATGTATTTCATATTTGATATAAGTTGATTTTGGTTTTAAAGGTCATTAGATTAAAAATCTAACATTTTATTACTAATAGAAGAGTTGTATCTCACATTGGTTTGAAAAGAATAGAAGAGATTAATAGTAGAGATTGATATCTCATTATTGTATTAATTATTAATACCTATTATTAATAGGTAATGGTTGAAAAACAATGAGTCACACATGAATGCTTGAAAATAATAATAATATTATTGTTATAAAAAATAATAGCAATAGTAATAGTAATAATAAAAATAATATTGTACAACTCTTATCATCATTGTCATGAATGAAAAGAAAAATAAATTTTCGTCTAAATGAAAGCTTTTTAACATATCTGCGTTAGTAGACACCTTAATTTTGGACTTTATGGTATTAAAATATTTATTTTGAGACTTTTAAAATCATTATTCATATTCTAACAATGTGAGATACTTCTTTTCTATTTCTATTGATAATAAAAGTTTAAAACTTTTATCTAAAAACTATTAAAACAAACATCTCTTTCTAACCATGTGGTATACATATTTTCTATTGGTAATAATAGTATTTTTAAAACAAAAATTAATTTCTAACAAATGTGAGATACATTCTTCTGAAGTAATAATAATAGTTTTTTATATAAAAACTTTTGAAATCAACATCTCTTTCTAAACAATGTGGATACATTTCTTCTATTGGTTATAACATAAAAATAGTAATAGTAGTAGTATTTTATCTAAAGAGTTTTGAAACCAACATCTCTTTGTAAACAATGTATGATACATCTCTTGTACTGATAATAACATAAAAATTCTTTTATCTATAAATTCTATAACCAATATGTGTTTCTAAATAATGTGGATCTCTTTGTAAACAATGTGAGATACATTATCTAAAAACATTTTAAGCCAATATCACTTTCCTAACCGATGTGAAATATATATATATATATATATATATATATATATAATTGGTATTAAGTCTTTTATAAAAAGACTTTTAATACATACATCACTCTCTAACCAATGTGAAATACATCTCATTATTTGGTAATAGTAGTAGAAGTTTGTTATCTTAAAATTTTTATAACCAACATCTCTTCCTAAATAGTGTGAGATACATCTATTCTATTATATTGATGATAAAAGTAAAAGTTTTTTTATCTAAAGACTTTTAAAACCAAAATCATTTTTTAACCAATGTAGGATATCTCAATCAAAACTCAGAATAAAGAACAAATTGATGTAGTTGATTAATCAATCCATCAATGAGTAATAATAGATATTCATTCTTATTCATTACCCGGTTAAAGTCAATCATCAAATTTCAATCACAACACGATATCTCATTTCTAGATGAACATCATCAAACATCCTATGGTAATCCATTAGGCTGTTAAATCATCATTCAAATATTTCCTACAGTGAAGTTTTCAATTCCTCCTACTGAACCAATACCATGCATTCTATAAGATGGTTTAAACATAGATGCTATGTTTGATAACAACTCAATACATGTTTCGGTGATAAAGAGCATCCAACAGAAATATATCTTGAATATGTAGACCTAACAATGACAACCTCTATTTTGGTGTATCATTACTACAACCCAAATAAATCCCAGACAATCAACAATACTCAGCTAAAACACTATACTAGTTCTTTTAAGCGAAATAACATACGTGCACTCATTATTTGTTACTCATGAATCCTACCTCAGTATACTCGACGCATAGAAAATAACCATCTTTTTAATGGTAATTAACATGCACATACAAAACTCATACATGCCAAATTTGACATTTAAAACCACACATAGGCTACACTGCCAAGTCAACATACATCGTGTGATTACCTACTAGAAAATCATGTGTTCTATACACATAATCAAATCAAGTCAAGTTTCATGTGGAATTCACATATAATCATAACAACTAAAACATGTAGTGTGCGATTACCTACTGGTATGTCACTTGCCCAAATACATCGATGGCCCATCAATAGCCAACACGTACACCCTCTACTGGGGTAATCATCTCAAATACACAAGCCAAACCGGGATGATCCATAAGTTTCTCCCACAACGTTGCAATGCAATATATGAATGCAATAATCCTAGGTCAAAAAGAACATACGCTCTCGTACTCAAATGAGAGTTCAATTCTTCCTACTGATCAAGAGCGAACACTCGACCCTACACTCAAAACTTACCACTTCTAACCTTCTTTGTACTGGTACTCTACAACACTGAACTACCCGATAGACTATTCTGAACTCTCGGGCAATCTCTCCGAAGGTGATCTATACCACCAAATTCATAACATAACTTCTGTTGAGTAATATTCATTCTCCATGTGACCCGTCTTCGGATACTAGCTACAAATCAAACTCGAACTCCGAGCACTAGCTTCTTGCTTTCCATGTCCACATGTATTCAGTTTCACTTGCCCTTCTTCATAATAATTACTTCCTTGGTTACTCGAACATTGTCCTTGACACTACAACTATTTCCCCATTTATGTATTATTCTTCAATCTATGCTCCTCATCTGGACCAAAGTAGGTACAATATTTAGCCAATTCTATGAACTTGGTCAAATATTGCACTACTGTCATGTTGTCCTGCTCCGATGCAACAAGCTCAGATTCATGTTTACCTCGAACTGACTTCAATGTGTACTGTACTTTGAGCACATACAAAATATCCGCTCAAGTTGTAGTACTCTATTCAGCTCCTTGTTAAAAAAACAATATCTGTCTCATGTGCTCGGTTGCTCTTCTTACTCAAACATAGTAAATCCTTTACAGACTTTGTCTTCATCGGTACATCCCAAAGCTTTAGCTGTGGTACTAGAACTTCTGATTGTTTTCATGAACCTCTAGTATCTGAACATTCCCTGCATTACCCTGTTGGCCCATCTCTGCAGACAATTGAAATATTCTAATCAAATGAGCTGGCAAATAATTCTTTACCTATTTACAAACAGATTATGCCTTTGGTCATAACTCTCGTCTCCCTCAATACCACCAGATGCACTCCGAATACCCATTCTTATACATACACACAAACACTCGGCGTAATAACTCGAGAATCATACCAAACCCAACTAGGTCAAGGAACCTATCATAGCCGATAGCTAACACAAAGCTCTGATACCAACTGACACAACCCGACTCCAAATCTCTATACGAAATCTAGGTCAAGCGTGTAACAACAAAACAAAACACACCAGTCTGAAATAAAACACGTGCAAAGCCCCTGCTAAAAGTGGGCTAAACAAAAACTTGATTTACAAATTATTAATCAATAATAGAATAATTAAAATACCACGACACCAAAGGTCGAGAAACAAAAGAATAATGTCAACGAGTCATTGCCTAGACTACACCAGGCTCCAAAGCCAACCAACACTACAATATCATATACAAGCAGGATGTTACACGTCGGCAATAAATGAATAATACCATACTAGACACAAACCCAAGGAAGAGTTTACATAACTCTCCTATAAGCCCATGTCCTACAAAATACAAATATAACCACTTGAAGTGCTGCATACCAAAGACTGTCGACGTCTAATAAATCTCGCCGACCTAACCGCGTACTTCCTGCCTGGCTTGGACTAACAAAAGTTACTTTCGTTACATTTCAGGTTAAACAGGACTTAATGGAGAAATGACCAATTAAAGAATCAGAGGGGTAAAAGTGCAAAAAAAAAAATCATAAGAAAAAGAAGGGAGCCGCACCCCCATGTCGTAGGAGCCGCACCCATGGTCAATGGGAGCCGCTCCATCCCCTTTCTTCTTCATCTCCGGCAAACCCAATGCAGATGTCGGGCTTCGATCTTCAGCGTCCACTTCTACCGCCAGTACCCCGTCTTTTCGGTTGTCTGTCCCTGACTTTTTTTTATAAATAGAGAGCCCAACCCCTCAGTTTTGACACACCAAAAACATCCTCCTCTTCTCTCCTCTCGAAGAGTTGCCAGCTTCCTCCCTTGCTAGAAGCAAGAAAGCCTCCTGCCCAGCTTCCTCCCTTGCTCGAGCAAGCGAACTTCCTCTCCTCGCCCTAGCGAGCCCTCCTTGCTCACTGCAAGCCTTCAGCCACCATCCTTGCCCCAGCAAACCGATCAAAAAGCCAAAAACTATCGTTACGTTGCCCAAATTCTGCAAAAGATGACGACAACAACAACAACAAAAAGAAAAAGAAAAAAAGGCTTTCTCTCTCGAGAAGAAAGGGGAAACACTCGTTAATCGCCTATGCCTAGGCGTACGAGGATCAGATACTCAAGATTCACAAGTTAGGTACCGACCTATTATTTTGCTCCCGCAGTTATTTTTATTAGATAAAATGTAGATATAAATATTATGCATGCTTGTAAATATTATCCGTAAATAATGTTCTAATTAGTTTATTTTGTTGTTCATATTATAAACGTAGCAAAATCGTAATATTTTCCATAAATAATAAATAAAATTATGTTTATATAATATTGTTAAATTATAAAATAGTTGTTATAATCATATATATATATATATATATATATATATATATATATATATATATATATATATATAACATTTCTAGACTAAATACACATAAAATAGGCATGTTTTAGCAAACTCATTATGAGACCGAAAGGGCGAGTTGGGTGTCTAACCCCCTTCCCTAACTTGTAATTTAGCCCTCGAACCTACATTTTATGGTATTCTGGGTTTTTCTTTGTTTAACCTTAAAGTAGAGGTGACGACTTTGTACATACCGTTGTAGAGTCCACAACGAGGTTGGGCGCATTTCCACGCGCTTTAATGTTTTGAAACCACTCGTTTTCACGTAGCGAGGTGCAGGGTTTGAAACAAAGTTCTTATAGTCAGACCTAATTGTTTAGAAATTGATGTTAGTTAAAAAATCTTTAGATAAAAGACTATTATCATTACTAATAGAAAGTATGAATACCACATGGTTAGAAAGTGATGTTGGTTTTAAAAGTCTTTAGATAAAAGACTTAAACTTTCATTACCAATAGAAATAGAAAATAAGTATCTCACATTGTTTAAAACTGAATAATTATTTTAAAAGTTTTTAACAAAAAGACTTCTACTATTATTATCAAGTTAGATGTTAGTTTTTTAAGTTTTTAGATCCAAAATTTTTACTATTATTACCAATACAGAATATGTATCTCACGTTAGTTAGAAACTTATGTTAATTTTAAAAGTATTTAGGTAAAAAATGTTTAATATTATTAATAATAGTAAACAATATTATTATAACTGTAGAAGAGTTTAACAATCCAATTATTAAAAAAATTATAATATTATTATAAAAAAAGATGTATCTCACATTGTACTCGTTCATATCCTTGCTAATAGTATTTTAGTGTTTTTGATGTCACCAATTATGCTCCATTCTTACGACTATTAACCGCCACGGCCGCCGCCGCCGCCACCATCTTTAAATATCTTTCTCTCTTATTGCTTCCAAACAAAGTGTCGTGTACACATTTTAACTTTTACAAGTGCGAAGAAAGTGACCCAAAGATAAATAAAACGATAAAAAAGAGTCCATTGACATTCACTGCATGAATTATAATCGATAGATTTGTGCCTCTATTGACAATGCAGCTCAATCCAACCTCCAAATAAAACAAAAAACATGAAGTCAAATAAAAATACTCATTTTTTCAAATTTGAAAGGAATTGAGCCAAACATACAATTGTATGCTCAATTCAACCATACAAAGTAAAAACCAAAAGAGAAAAAAGATCAAATTTTATTAGATAATCCATAAAATTTCAAGAAACAAAGCCCATAAAAATAGTTTCATGCTCAATTAAATCACCAACAAATGAACAAAAATCATTATTGAAATAAAAATGAAAATTATTCCATTGAAACTCAAGAAACCAAACCCATAAATACAACTTCAGTCTCAATTCAACCATACATAAATAAACAAGACGCAAAGAACATTATTAAAGAAAAAAATATTAATCCTTTGAATTACAAGAAACAGATCATTGCGAAGAAATGTACCTTGAAGGTGCTCTCTCTCTCTCTCTCTCTCTCTCTTTACTTTTGTGGGTTTTTTTTGTATAGTTCACGATGGAGAGAAGGGAGAGACTAGGGGGACCTTTCTATTTAAATGCCGAGCCTATGACGATTGTTAGGTATGCAAGTTTTGAAAATTTTATGCGATTGAAGTATGTACACCTCTTCGGATACGCACTCACTTGTCAAATCCTGTGAGAATTAGGGTTCTTATCTCAACATGCACTAAAACCATAGGGGATTACGGGTTCATATCCCAACACTCACTTTTGAAGATTTTAGGGTTTGAAGAATGAATAATATAAACCAGTAATATGTTAGTAATGGCATTTTGGTGGTAGGATTTTTCAATATGACCCCTCAACTATTAACATTTGAGAGTAAAAACCCTTACAATTATTAAGGGTATTTTGGTATTGTTGAAGATTTCTGTCAAACATAAGAGACATAAATTACTTGAGTGACCTTCTTGACTTTCCAAACCAAGCATATATAATGATTAAAGGGTGAAAAATAATAATAGTAGAATTAGCTTAATGAAACCTTAGTGAAAGTAAAGTGACCACATTGAAATTTGGGCCGAGCTCATCAGTGGCCCCCTGCTCCTTGTTCGTCAAGTATTTATGCTTGGTGCAATGAGCATGTTTGAAATTTGTCGTGGCTTGAATTGGGGAGCAGAGCACTTGCTTATTTTTGTTGTGGCAGAAGTGGGGAAGTTGCTTTGTTGGTGACAGCTGGTGTACTCGAAACGCCAGCTGCATGAAGCTAGAAGGCTCTCCTAGGATGACGTCGGCTAGGTACAACCATGATGGGTTGCGTGTATTCGAGGCATGCATTGATGATGGGCTTGATCAGGTAATGCAGCCACCGTAGTTTGAATTTGGGAAGGCCTTGGGCGCGTGATTTAGGCATCTTTTTCCCCAAATTTCTCCTATAAAAGGGGAAACCCTAAACCCTTGGTCTTTTTTATTGCCTCCTTACCTTCAGGCTCCCTATACTTCTCTATATTTCCTTTGATTTCTCTAGCGGTGATTCTTCCGGCTAATCAAGAACTTCTTTTCCTTCTGTAATTCTGGATCAAGTTCACATTTCCGCCTCTGGCAAATTGATCCATGATCAACACGCAAGTAAGTTTCTATTGGTTCTAATTTTCTTTTTCTGCACCTGTATTGAATTATTTTCAAATTTCTTGGATTTTTCTATATCCTCTTCATGTTCATTGTTTCTGGGTAGATTTTTAGGGTTCTATCTCCAGATCTGGGTAGTTTATAGGGAGATCGAGGAGAAATCTTCAAGGAACCATAAGTTTGGTGGGGCTTTAATAAAGATTTTCCTTTATCTCTTGTAGGATGTCTTCCCCCCTTCGACTGTTTGATGATGGCTCTGAACATGAGCAAGAAGCATACGGCTACGATCACGGTGCTCAAGAAAACAATGCACTAACAGATTCTGAACAGACTGGATCTGATGTACACATTCCTGGGGGAATGAATACCCAGGAAACGAGCAACCGAGTTCCTATTGGAAGGGTTGTGAATGATGTAACCACCGATCAGGATGAGGTGGATGAGGCAAGCTCGATTGGGATCCCTAGCGATAAGGAGTTGGCCGGTCGACCTCAAGTGGGACGGAGACACCGCAACGAAGATTACTATAACCTAAGCTCGCTTGCTCATTGGGAGTCAATTGGGTCAGTTGTAGAGGTTGGGAATTGGTTCAACTCGATTGGAATTTCTGAGGAGGATTATCGAGGAGTTCCTTATGAGTCCGAGATGACTCTTGCTCAAATGAGAAGTAAGACGAAGAGAATAGTCTTCTTCTATGACTTCTTCCGCGTCGGGATGCATTTCCCATTAGACCCTTTTATTGTTGAGTTTCTAAGGGAGACCAACGCCGTTTCGTGTGATCTCCAAATCACCACCATGTTGATTTTGACTGTCTTCAGTGCGGCCTGCAGGCTGGTCGACTTTGAACCAGAAATGACCATATTCCATAAGCTCTTCCAGTTCACCAATGATAATAGATCGGGCAGGATTACGGGTCATTCAAAAGCTGGAGCGTTGAAGTTGTTTACTGAGTTTCCCCACAAGGTTGACAAGTGGGACAAGAGGATTATCGTTGTATTATCTCGGGTTGGGTGGCGCTTTTCCCCGACCCCTTATGAAATGAAACCTCCGACCTATGACCGACATGCTACCTTCACCGGAGAGGATATGTGCATGGCGATGTTGAGAGACGCATTGAGGGTGACCGAGCAGGGTCAACGATGGTTGATTGATTAGAAATCAATCGTGCAGGATTCAAAGGGCTTGCATCTGGATGGGATGTATCCTGCTCCTCTGGAGGGTGTTGAGCCTGTGATTGTCGTTGCACCCGAACTTGCCCATCCTTTTTTGGGGACTTGTCATGACAACAAGTTTCCCAGTGAGTGCGAGTTGTGTGGTCTGGCGGGAGATTGTACCCCTATCTTGATTTTGATGATGCTGGTATATATTCTTATTTTGAACATTGGAAAAAAATATATCTTGACATTTTCGTTTTCTTTTTTCTGACAGTGGTGAAGGATATACTGAGGCAGCGGAAGACTGACTTCAAGGCGAGGTCTGTTGCTCGCCATGGTGAGCTGATAGGCCGCGATCAGCCTTCGTCTGCTTCTTTGCCTAAGGCTCCTTTTACTGAAAGGAGCAAGAAATTATCTCAGAAAAGACCAGCTGTGATCGACGCGCGAGCAGGAGGTCGAAGCACCCGATCTCGGACAGGGGAGGATGCACCACAAGAAATAATTCAAGGGGCGTCTTGCCCATTGCCTTCCCCATCATTCTGACTCCTTCGGTCATGGGGCTGCCATCTCCCCCTCCTCGTCATGAAGAGCCACTACGGAGTGGTACGCCTAGTTGGTTGAGGGCCAACTTTGTGATGCCCGTATCCCGAGAAATGGTAAGGGCATTGGTTAACGAGGTCACTGCCGTTCCTCCTCTTGAAGGAAACAATCTTCAAGATCGGGGGACGATGAGTGATGTGAGTGGGCAGGGGATTCTGAAAATGATTTTCTAGCCCAACATTCTGTGCCGTGATGTCGATACTCCAAACAGCATTCTGCTTGGTGAAATTGGCTTGCTGGTCAACGATGTAAGTTATGCTCGTTGCTTCATGAGTATAGTGGATATTTATGTGTATGACTTATGTTCATTTGTGTTTGTTGTTTTGCAGTTCACCTTTAAGGTTACTCTCCTGCACAAACGTGTAGACGAATATGAAGATAAGGCTGGGCCTTGTTCGAGCAGAAGAGGAAATCCGATGAGGCTGCTCACTCATACAAAGAGGACTTGATGGCCAAGGACAACGAGGTCCTTGCCAAGGTTGCCGAGCTGACCAAGCTCGAGGAGGAGACTATCCGCCTGAAGGCCCAGGTGGAGTTTGCTCAGAATGGGGCGGTTGCCATTCAGAAGACCTTGAGTGAGGAGAGGAAGAAGGCTGAGGATGCTCAGGTTGCGGTCGAGCAGAAGGAGAGAGCCTGGCAGGCAAGGCTTGTGAGAGAAGTCGCCGCTGCCAAGACTGCTGCTATGGAAGACTTTAAGAAGTCAGCCAAACTAAAGCAGCTCGTAGATACAAAGTTGGTCCCCTACTAGTTCCAAGGGTGTAACCACGTTCTTCGCATGCTGGCGAGCAACGGGCTTCTGGACATAACGCCTGAAATTATGGCGTAGTGGGGAGCGGCTTCGCCCTGGTGTGCTGAGGCCCGGAAGAGCCATGCTTTGATCCCCTACAATGAAGATGAATTGGGGTTCATAGAAAATAATGACCGGGAAAGCGATAAGCCTGAATGGATCCCTCCAACTCCGCTGGCCAATAACGTGGTTGACTAGATGAACGCTATCTTTGAGCATGAGGCCAACGATGATGAGGATGAGGATCATGTTCCCCAGTATGCCGGCCCTGTGGTTATAGATGTTGAAGACAATCAGCCTACTCCCCCTACTGGCCTTGAAACAACCCTGCCTCCTATTCCTGGACAAGACACGATTCATCTGCCTCCTCCTCCTCCTCTTCCCCCAAA
Source organism: Codonopsis lanceolata (assembly GCA_013146195.2). Lineage (NCBI taxonomy): Eukaryota > Viridiplantae > Streptophyta > Magnoliopsida > Asterales > Campanulaceae > Codonopsis > Codonopsis lanceolata. The sequence continues at coordinate 122,949,280 of CM028379.1, read as the reverse complement.
GCTACAATCCGAAATGGATAGGATCTTTGCCGATCTTGAAACACTGGGAAGAACCACCGAGCAAGGAAGGAATTAAATAGCTTGTAATAGGTTTTGTACTTTTGTAGTAACTTTCCTCGAATATAATTTTGAATGACAATGAAATGAAGACTTTTTATTAATGCTCGTTTTTTTTTAAACAATGCCTTTGTAAAAATAAAAAAAAATGTAATCGGGCAGGGCCCCTTTTGCTAATTTGGCAGGCATCCAAATAATTGTTTGCTGCTCGATTTATCGGGCATAATTGTTTGGCCGTATTAATTGGACAGGGCCTTTGATTTATTAAACCATTAACTTATTATTCATGCTGGATATTTATTTGAACTAGACTTTTCTCCCTTTGTTGCCATAGGGATTAAAGCCGTCAAACAATACTGGTTAGGGGGGTTGTCCCCGTTCTCACGTTGAGGCATTCTATAGACACCCGAATTTCGCACACCTGGTATGTAACATGACATAAAATATCAAGACATGTTAAAACATTAACAAATGTCAAGTTAAAGGGTTGAAAATGCAAAAGGACAAAGCAGGATGTGCGAAACAGTGAAGTGCAGGGGCCAAAGGTGCCAAAAATGAAACAACCAAGCCTAAGCTGGCGCCACCCATGCTCAATGTGGGAGTGGCGCCAGGTTCCTTCATGGGTGGCGCCCAAAGTTGTACATAGTACTCTCCAGTTTGCTATAGAAATGCTACAGTTTGCCGTGAAGTACCACCTTTTCCGCGGTCTGTACAATGCACTGAAGCACAGAAGAAGGAATTTTAATCCCCGATGAATCCTCATCCCAGGCTATAAATAGAGCCTTCGGGGTCGACCTTCAGCACACCTTTTCTTCCGCAAAGCATTCGCGTTCGTTACTGTTGAAAGAATAGAGCGAAGTGAGGTAGTGAATGATCTATCCAAAGCCTCAAAACCACGCCAAAACTCCTCCAAACTTAAACCCCACCGGTTAAAGTGAGCCTTAGCCCCCCCCCCCCAGCTAGGTTTCCACCCTATTTCCCCGGTCCAAAAATCGTGGAAAGAGCAGTTCCTCTGTCCGATTTAAAAGGCCAAAACTACCACAAATAAGCTGTCATTCTGCCCGAGTAAGTGAGCCAAAAACACCACAAATAAGTCGTCATTCTGCCTGAGTGAGCAAGCCAAAACCACCACAAATAAGCAGTCACTCTGCCCAAATCACAACAACAACAACAACAACAACAACAACAACAACAACAACAACAACAAAAAGACTCTCTTTCCCTGAAGGACAGAGCGAGCACACTTCGCTTTAAAAGGTAATAGCCTTTAAGGGCATTTTATTTATAAAGTTGTTATTTAAAATCCGGCCAAATGTAGCAATTATAAGCCGTTGTGCTGTCCGAATTTAGTTAGAAAATATTATGTAAAAGAGCCGTTATAATGGCAAAATATTTTTTAAGTATATTTGTAATTATTGTAAGGAAACGGCTGCAAGTCCGTAAATAATGTAGCCACAGACGTATTTGTTTTTATTTCCCTATCTTTTAATGCTTTGTTTATTTGCTAAATAAATATAACAATAAGCATACTTTAGCCAAAAATCACTTTTGAGACCGAAAGAGCGAGTTGGGTGCCTAACACCTTTCCAACTCGTAACTTAGCCTCCGAACCCGTTTTCATAATCTCTGGTTTTTCTTTTCTTGGTTTTGCTTTATTTTTGTCTTAAAATAAAGATGGTGACTCTAAAACATTTTGGATCCAGTGGGGCCTCGCAACACTCCTTTCATGCACTTTTCCGTTTTCCCCTAAAAAAGGGAGAATGAGAATGAAATGGTGACGTATTCCCATATCCTGGTATCCCCTAAACAAGGGATAACTTGATGCGGCAAACCCTAAGCTCCCATAGTGATCGGAAATAGGCCACAAGGCTATTTTTATAAAATCAATAGTGAGGGCGTAGCAACATCCTTTCTTGCACTTTTCCGTTTTCCCCTAAAAAGGGGAAAATGAGAATGAAAGGGTGATACATTCCTGATCGATGTTTTAATTAATCTTTTTCCTTGCAAGTGAACAAGACTATTATAGAATAGTATTGGAAGCAAGGGTCGAACCCACAGAGACAAGTGATCACTAACAGTGCAATTATTGATAGCAAATTTTTAACCTAAGGGGGGTTTTTATGTTTAATTCTACTCTAAACTACTATTTATAGATGTTTAACTAATTAGACAGTAATAACAGATATGAAGATCTTATGGTGGGTGGCAATCTAGGATTCTGGGTTTCACTTATATCTCCTTTATGTTCAATTCATAATAATGTCATTCAATGTCTTGGGTTCGTTCACTAAAAATAGATATAGTCTGTTGAACAATTGGTTCGGCCTCCATCCCATAAAATTCATCCATTCTATATCCTAAGCACGAGGAACCGACAATCTAGTGTCACCTAGATTTATGATCTATCGTCACCTAGATCATGTAAGAACACGGTCCTAACTTATCACTCTCGTGCATCGATAGGTCCAATTTATTGTGTTGGTGAGCCGATTAATGCGACATATGCACTTGGTCATGCAGTTATCCGCACCTCTAAGCCTTTATTATTTGCGATTACATTCATTTGTTCAAAGCAAAATAATATAGGGATTGATAAACAACACAATCAACAAGCATTGAATGAACATAAATAAGAATCAAAACATAAATTCGATACAAGTTACCTCCCACCTCCTAGATTATGGATGATTTAGTTCATCATAGACAATGAACAGCACATGGAGATGATCGGATACATGATTTGATCTTCAATACTTGAAATTACAAAACCTAACTATGTTATACAATCTAAAACTACCTAAAATCTATCTAAAGAGAGCTTCCAGCCGTCCTCTTCTTTTGGCTCGGCATCTGGCTTCTATATATACTCGGGAGTTGTAATCGGATTGAATGACTGTGTGAAAATCCGACTTTGACGCATTCTGACCACCTTGCGGTCGCAAGGTTCTGGGTACCTTGCGTCCGCAAGGTCTCTAGTGTGGGTGGCCTTTTGATTTCTTGGTTGCTGGCTCGAGGACCCGTACTGCCTACCTTGCGGTCGCAAGGTCTGAGGCACCTTGCGTCTGCAAGGTGTCCAGATTCGACAGCCATTATTGTTTCTTCATTTTTCCTTTTCGGCCCTTCTTGAAATTTGCACTTAAAACCCTGGAGTTTCGCGTACTTTCACAAATATTCCTGAAACTTATAAAACTCACCGAAAACATATATTAGTAACCAAAAGCCTCGTGAAATAGCATAATTTAAGTCATAGAAGTATATAAAATCGACGTATAAAATACATCGATCAAATACCCCCAAACTTGAACTTTGCTTGTCGACGAGTAAACAATAAACTTATAAATACAAAAGCATAGAAATAACAAAAATTAAAATCTTTTTGGAGGGTGACACTATTTACACTCCTCTATAAACCCACAAACTCAAGGAGACTCTTTCGAGTGACTCGACTATGCAGATAAATACAAAAACAGATAAATACAAAAGCAAATAGAATAAAATTTAAACTAAACATAAAACATAAAATCTTTTTGGCTTCATCTCAAGTTATAGGTGTACGGCATGCATGTAATCTCAGTTTGGTGCTCACCACATATATGCAGGCTTAGTCATATAAAACCAACTGATCTTTTCTTAAAACTGCTACTACTTTTAATTTCTCCGTGTGTGTGTGCTCACCAGTCTTAAAGAATATCTTAACTAAAACAGTTTTATTAAGCTAAACACCACATTCATATGAAAATCAAAATTTAATAGAAAATCATGCATTAAGAATTATGAGATCTACCATCCAAACCCGGTCAGTTACAGACAGAAAGGTCCCAAGGATTTAAAAGACTTATACATCCATCCCATGCACTTCTATGTATGTCATACAATGCTCTCCTATCCCAATGACTTGTAATAGCTAAGATTATGCTAACACGGTGAGCTTTAGGGTGAATAATAATGATTATGAAGTGTGTGATCAATTTCATGTTATTCACTTGACAGTTAAAACAACATAAGCATTGGCAAGAAGATCATTAGGTCTTTATAAGCTTGTAATGTAAGGCCAAGGTGTTGGGGGATATGAAGGAAAGGAATTAGAATTCAAAGTGAGAGAGTAAGACTACCCTTTATCCCTCATACTTCCAAGCAAAAGGAAGTTTTCCCTATTTAGGCTAGGACACTGCAAAGACCACAAGTGGAGGGTGCTTTGTTACTTTTCAGTTTTCTTCTTTCCCCAAACTTGTTTTGGGCAATATATTCTTCTAAAAATATCACATCATTCAATCGGCGAGAATTTTTCTAACATATTTTCTCTTGAAAGCTATGCTTTCATTTGAATCTTTGTTTACACTCTTCTTTTTCCGTTTCATTTTTCGTCGATAATATTATTTTTTTTCGACGACGGAAAGAAGAAGTCTTCCGAAAATTGGCCTAACTGAAAAGAAGTGGTCCTCCTAGAATCAATTTCCCACCCACATCCTACTATCTCAAAGGGTAGGCTAAAAGTGTATAGGCTTTTAGGGTTAAGTTAATGTGGGTAATAGAAATGATGGCGAATGGGGGTTTCAATAGTGTGCTTAGCACACTCCATTCTTTTCATTAGGCTCGAAAGGGACACTAGGGATATATTTAGTATAGGTCGAGGAATATTTAGGCTCTAACGATCCAAAGATGGCCTAAGTCATTTCTTAATGCCAAATGCTCACATAGTATTTAAAGCAAGTAAGACAACACAAAATATCATATCAACTATGGGAATTGGGGTTGAGTGTTTAGCATCATTTGGATTTCACATAAGCATTCGCTAAGGCAGATGGTAGGGACAATTGAGACTAACATGCGGACACGGTTCGAAAGTGTGCTTGAGATATATAAATGAGAAAAATCAAGGGATCTAACTATCATGCAATTGACCTAAGTTACAATTTAATGCAACAATTATGTTCGAATGGCTATGCATCATATTCTTGTGCATATCTTGTTGAAGATGAAATAGGTGTTATAAACTTTATAAAACTATTCTAATCAATCCATAATTATGGTGGTGTGAGTGCATGAAGAATTTGGAAAAGAAAAGTAAAAGTTTCGCAAAATTAAGTAAATTCGGGGGATCTAGGACTGATAACTATGCGGTTCATTGCACTAATCTCCTCATTGACTACGACTAGCATTACCACACCTAAACTTCGAGGATGAATATTTTGAATTAAATTTTTTTTATAAATATATTTTTTAAGAAATTGGGAGATGATAGCGATGACACAATTTGATAGGAACCTAAAGGTCCTTCCTATTATAGTATTACGGTCATGCCAACAACTCAGAAAATAAGAAAAAATAAAAACAGGAAAAATAGGGTGAAGAGTTAAATGGTCATCAAGAAAGAAATTTTCTTTCACCCTAAAAACATAGCCAACTCCATTCCTCGTTAGGCTAGGACTGCTAAGACTTAAAGTTTTAAATCCCCCAAACTTAATTTCTATTTTGTCCTCAAAATAGAGGAACATATGAGAGGATTGATGGGGTAGGACAAATATCAAAAGGAGATAGCGGGTCCACCTAACGAAGAGGATGGAACTTGGGCCTCGACTCACGGTGAGTCGGGCGGAAATAACGAACGAGGGCGAAACTTCGGGGATCGTGCCGGGAGGGAATCCATACAGATTGGAAAGATTACGTCCCAGGTGTTGGCCCAACCAGAAGAAATCGATGCAGTCGACGCGCATTTGTGCCAGCTAGCGACCCATCATATCATTTTGGAGGGGCGACTTCCTCCAACATTGGAGATCTCACGAGTGGGTCCTCTTCCTCCTCTTGGGTTCCTCCTCTTGAGGAACCCTCACTCTCAGGCTGTGGTGATGTTCAAACAAAATGGCCCTCGTAATGGCCGGACCGGCCTTGACCTCTCGCGTGTTTGGGCATTCTCGCGCCTACTAACAAATCGGTAATCAAATGCGGGAGCGCGAACCCCGCGTTCGTCCTACCTCTAATAAGGGTCTTGATTTGGCGGTTGATCAAGCGGCCAACATCAATAGACCCCCGATCATAATGGTGTAGGTCAAGACAGCCCTCTCCCAATTCACGTGTTTGGTGACTTGAGGGCATGAGGCGTCCATGAAACAAATTTATACGGGCTTGGCGTGTCTTGGAGAAGGACTCTCTCATGATGCGTGGTCCAAATGGTGGGTTACGGCTATAGGACCACTCCACACCGAGGGAGGCGATGGCGGCATTGACCACCTCGGCAGGGGATACGGGGGTTGAGGTGTGTGCTATAGTCATCGGCACCAACCCTTGAAGTTGGAGGTGCTTAGAAATAAGTGTTAATGCTTTGGGACGAAAAAAAATTAACTATGATGCCCCTAACACTAACGGTGTCTAATACCTCCATCTATGCTAATGTCGCCATTAGCATAGAATTCTCGGACAATAGGGACTACGGCATCCCTTGGCGGAGAATCTAACAAAAGCCCACCACGAGCTCTCAGTTGGGACGGAGGCCAAAGTCTTGACCTTGAATCCCTTTCGGGCACCAAGGACTTGGAGAGCTTAGCCGTGTACCTTTACGATGCCTCGTAGACCTGAGATCTAGTGATGTCAAAATTATGCTCTTCCTCTGGCGGGCAGGCCGGAGGATGAAGCGCGGTATTTCTACGCTTCGGAACATTTTTGTTTGAAATAAAATTTTAAAAACTAAAAAGTTTAAATAATTAAAATGTGTTTTAAAATTTTAAAATTAAAATTTATTCTAAGCATGCAAAAATTTATCTACGTTAAAACTATCTAGCTAGCAAATATTTTACGTATGAAATTAAAAGGGTGTTAGTGTTACTTGTTTTGCCTAGAATGAGTGAATGACGGAGAGGAGCTTGATCTTCGGCGGCATCAATGGAGGTTTCCTCTTTCTTCTTCAAAGTCTTCAACTTAGTGGAGTGCAATGGTGGAGGTATGGATGAGGGAGATGAAGAGTTTTGAAGAGGGAGGAAGAATCTTGAGGTATGTCTTGGGATTTGGAGACGATCTCGCCGGGAATTTGAAGGAGGTTGGGGTGGCTGGCGCTCTTTGCTAGAGAGAGAGAAGATTTACGTGTGATTTGCGAAGAAAAACCCGGCGGCCTTTGCATCTGAGGGACCTTGCGGTCGCAAGGTGCGCCACACTTGCTGCGTCGCATGAGGTGGGCGATCAATGATGCATTTCTCATTCATTCCCCATGTCGACATAACGATTGCCGAAGTCGTATTCTTGGGGACCTTGCGGTGGTCCTTCACACTGCGTCCGAGGTGGGCGAACTCTTCCTTCTTGTTTTCTTTTCTAACTTTTCGGCGGTTGCGGTTTAACCCTTAGTTAACTTCCGTTATGTCTTGAATATTTCTGTATGCAAAAACTAAACAAAAACTCTAAACTAAAAATTATTAGTAACATATAAATACAACACTAAGATGTTTTCTCCCCAAACTTGAATTTTGGCATATTTAATTAAAAATTAAATGTCCAAAAATTAAATTTAACGGAGAAAAACATATTTAAAAACTATAAAAACTAAATAACATTCAACATAGTGGGTTGCCTCCCACTTAGCGCCTTTGTTTAACGTCTTTGGCTCGACCAAGCGCAAAAGCCTAATCTCGTGGTGGTTCATTGTCGGCCAAGCGGATTAACTCAATTGTTCGTTCAAGCGACATCGGCTCAAAATATGGCTTGAGTCGGTGTCCATTCACTTTAAACACTTCATTATTTTTAGGGTTTTGAATATCAACGGCCCCATGAGGATAAATTCGTACGATTCTAAAGGACGGACCATTTAGATTTTAACTTTCCAGGGAATAACCTTAACCTAGAGTTAAAAAGTAATACTTTCATACTGGATGAAGCATTTTGTTAGCTAATCCATGTCATGATACTTTTTGGTCTTTTCTTTATACGTCTTCGCATTCTCATACAATTTAGCCTATGCTCTTCTAACTCATTTAAGCTGAAACAATCTTTCTTCTCCGGCCAATGTTAAATCTAAATTTAATTCTTTAACGACCCGATAGGCTTTATGCTCAATCTCAAGCGGTAAATGGCAAGCTTTGCCATATACCATTCTATATGGACTCATTCCTATGGGTGTCTTAAAAGCGATTCGGTATGCCCATAAAGCATCCTTGAGTTTAGATTCCCAATCTTTGCGATTAGGCCTAACAGTCTTTTCTAACACTTTGCTTTTATTTGCCTATTGCTAACTTCTACTTGTCGGATGTTTGTGGATGATAAGGTGTAGCTAACTTGTGAGTTACACCATGCTTTCTAAGAACATTATTTAACAACTTATTGGTAAAATGAGTTCCACGGTCACTTATTATGGCCTTAGGGACTCCATATCTACAAATAAATCCTCTACAAACTTGACTCTGTTTTCCATCATTAGTCTTGGTTGCTCTTGCTTCTATCCATTTAGAAACATAATCAAGCGCTACTAGAATATACTCACAATTATTTGACACGAGGAAGGGACCCATAAAATCAATACCCCAAACATCAAAATTTCAACTACTAAATTAACATGTAAGGGCATCTCGTTTCTCTTTCCTACCACTGTTCTTTGACATTTGTCACATGTTACGTAACGTAAGCAGTTCACAATCTCTAAAAGCAGTAGGCCATCTGACACGATTGCAAAATTTTCCGGCGGTTTTGTTACCACTGAAATGACCTCCACAAGAATATCCATGGCAAAATTCCATGATACCTTGTTGGTCTTTTTAGGAATACATCTTCTTATCAAAGAATCGGAACAAATTTTGTATAAATGAGGAGCTTCCCAAAAATAATTTTAGTTTCCGCCAAAAACTTCTTCTTTTCGTAATGATCAAAATCGGATTAATGATATCGGACACATAGTAGTTGACAAAATCAGCATACCAAGGGTCGAGAATCTTTAATGGCCAAGAGTTGTTCATCGAGGAAAATTGTCATTTATGGGGATAGGATCATCAAGAAATTGACGTTCAAGCAAGGGTGAAAATTCTAACCTAGACAAATGGTCGGCTACACGACATTCTCGGTTCCCTTTTTATCCTTGATAGTAATGTCAAATTCTTGTAACAATAACATCCATCTAATTAATCTTGGTTTAGCATCCTTCTTACTTGAGATATTTCAATGCGAGAATGATCGAGAAAAGATTATCACCTTTGATCTACTAGAGATATGATCTAAATTTTTCTAAAGCATATACTCTGCTAAAAATTCCTTTTCGGTAGTGGTATAATTCAATTGAGCATCATTTAGAGTTCTACTAGCATAATGGATCACATGAGGCTTTCTATCTACCCTTTGTCCTAACACGGCTCCAATCGCAAAAATCGATGCATCACACATGATTTCAAAAGGAAGTGACCAATCGGCCGGATAAAATTAGGCGATGGTTAACTTTTCTTTTAATAAATTAAAAGCTTCTAAACATTCTTTATCAAAAATAAATTTATGTATCTTTTGCTAGCAAATTACATAGAGGTTTCTGATTTTGGAAAAATCTTTTATAAATCTTCGGTAAAACCGGCATGGCCAAGAAAACTTCGAACTCCTTTAGCGAAGTGGGAGGGGTAGTTGTGAAATAACTTCGATTTTAGCTTTGTCAACTTCAATGCCTTTATTTGAAACAACATGCCCTAAGACAATTCCATGTTTTACCATGAAGTGACTTTTCTCCCAACTTAAAGTTAAATTAGTTTCACGGCATCTTTTAGGATGAGATGTAAGGTTTTCTAAACAATGATCAAAAGAATTTCCAAAAGCGAAAAATCGTCCATGAAAACTTCTACGCATCTTTCAACTAAATCTGAAATATAGAAATCATGCATCTTTGAAAAGTAGGCGGTGCATTACACACCCAAAAGGCATTCTCCTAAAAGCAAAAGTACCAAAGGGACATGTAAAAGTTGTTTTCTCTTGGTCTTCGGGTGCAACGAGGGATCGATTATATCGAGAAAAACCATCAAGAAACAATAATATTCATGACCGGCTAGTCTTTCAAGAATTTGGTCAATAAATGGCAAAGGAAAGTGATCTTTCCTAGTTGCCGCATTTAATTTCATAAATCGATACACATTCTATAACCGGTTATAGTCCTTGTAGGGACTAATTCATCTTTCTCATTTTTAACAACGTAATTCGACTTTTTAGGAACTACTTGGACAGGACTAACCCATTTACTATCTGATATAGGGTAAATTATACCCGCATCTAAGAGCTTAAGAACTTCTTTCCTAACAACTTCTTCCATGTGTGGGTTAAGTCTTCTTTGCCTTTCTCTTGAAGGTTTACTACCTTCTTCTAAATGTATTTTATGCATGCACATAGAGGGACTAATTCCTTTTAAGTCAGCTAAAGACCATCCTAAAGCTTCTCTATGTGTCCATAAAACTTTTAACAAACTAGCTTCTTGTTTTTACTCGTTAAATCTAAATTTGCTATAATAACAGGCAAAGTGTTACCTTCCCCTAAAAATGCATATTTTAAATGGGATGGTAATGGCTTTAATTCTTCGACTTTGGGAGAATTAATGGATGGCATAAATTCAGAATTTTCTACTTTAATAGTTTCTTTTATTTTAGCCTCATTATTCTCTTCTTGCTTTATTTTCTTCCTCAATATTATCTATCTCAATTTCTTCAAAGAGAGATTTGAGAATCTCTATTTCATCATCTTTGATTTCATAACTTTCTTCTACTACTTTTTCTGATTCATCAGAATTATTTTCTGATTCTGTTTTTATTTCTTTACCTTCTTCATCTTTCTTTTTACTATCTTTTAACTTTTCTTTCTCTAATCTTTCCTCTTCTTCTATTTCTCTTTCAATTTCCTCAATGTCAATTTTTATGGGAGGGATAGGGCTATCATCATAGACAATAAATCTATCTCTCTCATAATCTTCCTCTTCTTCAAAAGTTTCGGTTGATAATTTTTCAATCTCATCTATTGAAAACACTTATGTCACTAGGTCTATTCATAGCATCAAACACGAAATTTCAACGTTTCACCTAGGACCGACATTGTGAGTTTACCATTTTTCACATTAATCATTGTATTGGCGGTTGCCATAAATGGTCGCCTAACAATATTGGGACTTCATTATTAGTGCATATCTTCCTTTCCATCTCTAGAACCACAAAGTCAAGCTGGTATGATTAATTTATCAACTTTGAACTAGGATATCTTCCACTATACCCAAAGGATATTTAAGCGAGCGATCGCTAATTGCAATTGCATAGTAGTGGGTTTTAGTTCTCCTAAACCTAATTGTTTATAGACATAAAAGGCATCAAATTAATACTTGCTCCTAAATCTAGCATTGCTTTCATCTTTTTAGAGCTTCCCAAGGAGACTTGGATATTAAAACTACCGGGTCTTTCAACTTAGGTGGTAATTCGGGTTGTAAAAGCAGGCTTACGTTTTCGAAACAACAATCTTTTCATTGTTTTCAAACTTGTGCTTCTTAGAGTGAAGATCTTTGAAAAACTTTGCATAAGCTGGAATATTTTTAATAACATTAAGCAAAGGTAAATTAACATTTACTTTGGATAACATATTATAAATTTCCGAAAATTGTTTGTCCATTCGGTTTTCATAAGTCTTCTTGGAAAGCGGAATTGGAGGAACATAGGGTGGTGGAGCCACATAAGGTTCCTCTTCTTCTTGATCCAACTCTTTTTCAACTTCAATTGTATTATCTTTATTTTGAATTTCTTTTTCTTTGTTCTTGTTCCTTATTTGGAACATCTACTTCTACTTCTTCTACTTCTTTTCTACCTCTTGATTACTTAAGTCATTAATCTCTTTATTACTATCACTATCTTTTTCGAATTCTTTTCAATTACCTTTTCAAAATTTTCTCTTGTAGCAGGCATATTAGAAGAAGGATCAGGATCACTTACCTCTTCACCTATCACCTTACCGCTTCGCAAGACGGTGATTGACTTAGCTTGCTCAGTTTGACTAGGGAACTTCCCTTCTTCTCTTTTATCGACTTCTGAATTTCAATGTGTTTCTTTAGATTTTCAATTTCTTCAAGCATGTACTTCATCAAAGCCGCTTGACCTTTACTAGCTACTTCTTGCTTGGGAACTTCTTCAATTCTCAAGCCGATTTTGATTTGGCAATTGGGAGGTTGTGGTGGTTGAGGTTGGAACTGTTGAGGTTGCAAAGGCTTATTTCCTCCCCAAGAAAAGTTAGGATGATTCCTCCAACCAGGATTATATGTGTTTGAATAGGGATCATTCCTTGGCCTTTGAGGGTACATATTCATAGCATTAGCATGTTCAGAATACATAGCACTTGACGGACAAAAATTAGTAGCATGAGAATATAATCCACATAAGGCACATGCTTCTTGAATTTGCCAATTTTCAAATTGAGCTTGTGTATTTGAATTATCTTGCAATTGATATAGGCTCCTATTTTTACCTCTAGCACTTTTTTGGGAATTAATACTTAGCATCTCAAATAATTCTTCTAGTGCTTCGGTGTCATTCTATTAATAGAACCACCAATGCACTATCAACCATAGTTTGTAAGCTGGCGAAAGACCATGATAAAATTGAAGCACTAACACATGTTGAGCCAAATTATGATGAGGACACATAATGAGCAGATTTTTAAATCTATCCCATGACTCATGGAATGTTTCACCTGGTTCATTTTGGAATGACATGATTTGTTTTCTATACTCTGTAAGAGATGCATGTTTGTAAAATTTACTCATAAACAAATCATATAATTGTGCCCAAGTATAAACACTATTTGGTGTTAGGTTCATAAACCATCTCTTTGCCAATTCTTTTAATGCACTGGGAAAATATTTCATTTTGATTTGATCTTCAGTCAGCCCTCCTAAAGGAAAAGTACTCATCATGTATTCATATTCTCTTAAGAAACTGACATGATCTTCATGGGGCATCCCATGAAAAGATGGTATGGCATTAAAATAATGACCTTTTAATTCAAAATTCCTAACAACATCGGCAAGACTAAACATGATGTCACAACATTTAATGAAGGTCTACTAAAGTCATTAATAGTTCTTTGATTTATCACTACTTCCATATTTCTTCTTGCGAGGCTCTTCTTCTCTTTGATTCCTATTGATCGGGTCAACTAGGTTTTCGAGGATTACGATTATTGTTATTTTCTTCCATTGTAGGATCAACCAGAGGATCCTTTTGATTCAATTGGTCTTGATTATCAGGCTCGTGAGCTAGATTTTCAAAAACTTCTTGATTTCTTCTAACAATATTTATATCTTGATTTAAGTCTACCAATTTAGGATTTAAAGATCTACGACAGTGCATAAAAATAATTTAAAGCAATTTAAAAACAACTAACTATTAAAATAAAATAAAATAAATTCTTTTTGTATTTTTTATTTTTATGAAAACTGAAAATTAAACTAAAAACTAAATTAAATTAAAAACTACACTACCAACAAACTAACTACGTGAACTAGCTTGTCCCCGACAACGGCGCCAAAAACTTGATCGATGTTTTATTTAATCTTTTTCCTTGCAAGTGGACAAGACTATTATAGAATAGTATTGGAAGCAAGGGTCGAACCCACAGAGACAAGTGATCACGAACAGTGCAATTATTGATAGCAAATTATTAACCTAAGGGGGTTTTTATGTTTAATTCTACTCTAAACTACTATTTATAGATGTTTAACTAATTAGACAATAATAACAGATATGAAGATCTTATGGTGGGTGGCAATCTAGGATTCTGGGTTTCACTTATATCTCCTTTATGTTCAATTCATAATAATGTCATTCAATGTCTTGGGTTCGTTCACTAAAAATAGATATAGTCTGTTGAACAATTGGTTCAGCCTCCATCCCATAAAATTCATCCATTCTATATCCTAAGCACAGAACTGTTAATCTAGTTGTCACCTAGATTTATGATCTATCTGTCACCTAGATCATGTAAGAACCTGGTCCTAACTTATCACTCTCGTGCATCGATAGGTCCAATTTATTGTGTTGGTGAGCCAATGTACGACATATGCACTTGGTCATGCAGTTATCCGCACCTCTAAGCCTTTATTATTTGCGATTACATTCATTTGTTCAAAGCAAAATAATATAGGGATTGATAAACAACACAATCAACAAGCATTGAATGAACATATATAAGAATCAAAACATAAATTCGATACAAGTTACCTCCCACCTCCTAGATTATGGATGATTTAGTTCATCATAGACAATGAACAACACATGGAGATGATCGGATACATGATTTGATCTTCAATACTTGAAATTACAAAATCTAACTATGTTATACAATCTAAAACTACCTAAAATCTATCTAAAGAGAGCTTCCAGCCGTCCTCCCTATTTCTGGCTCGACCTCTGGCTTCTATATATACTCGGGAGTTGTAATCGGATCGAATGACTGTGTGAAAATCCGAATAGTTCGCATTCTACCACCTTGCGGTCGCAAGGTTCTGGGTACCTTGCGTCCCAAGGTCTCCAGTGTGAGTGGCCTTTTGATTTATTGGTTTCTGGCTCGAAGACCCGTACTGCCTACCTTGCGGTCGCAAGGTCTGAGGCACCTTGCGTCCGCAAGGTGTCCAGTGATGACTGTTTTTATCTTTTCTTCATTTTTCCATTTCAGCCCTTCTTGAAATTTGCACTTAAAACCCTGGAGTTTCGCGTATTTTCACAAATATTCCTGAAACTTACAAAACTCACCGAAAACATATATTAGTAACCAAAAGCCTCGTGAAATAGCAGAATTTAAGTCATAGAAGCATATAAAATCGACGTATAAAATACATCGATCACTCCTCAACTGAAGTGCATGGCCATCTTCCACTCTAGGATTCTTGCAAGTTCTTGCATTGTGATCATCTCCATTGCAATTAGTACATCTCATCTTCATTCCCTTCTTTGAAAGTGTATTGGAGTTTCTACGTGGAGGTTTTTCCCATTGTTCACCTCTTCTATTGTACTTTGGCCTCCTAGGCAATCTTTTGGTAATGGGAGAGGTAACACTTTCTCATTTGCCAATTTCTTCCATTGATTGACTCCATTGACAGGTTCCATGGGGTATTGATAAGCCTTAAATTGTTGATCTCTTAGAAACCAATGACTTATATAATTATCAGGGTCATCCCCAATGTAGTAAATTGCACATATTGCATGACTGCAAGGTATGCCTGATAACTGTCATACCCTACAACTGTATACCCCCTCATTCAAATCAATAGAGTACCCATCTCCTCCCTTTTTAACCTCAAATTTACTGTGACCATTATGCTCAGTGCTCCATTCCCTATGTTTATCTTTCAGAATCTCCAATTTCTTTCTTATTCTAGGACAAATCTTGTCTTCTAGCTTCATAAACATCTATTGTTTCTTAGCTAACCTACACATCATAGCCACCCTAATGTCTTCCAACATACTGATTATAGGCTTATTCCTAGCTTGTAAAATGTAAGCATTCAATGACTCTGCCATGTTGTTCTCTACACTATCACAATTACTATGAGAACTGAAATAAGCCCTACACCACTTACTAGGATCCTTTGTAAACAAGTGTTGATAGACTGCTTCACTGATTTCTTTCATCTCAGCCATAATGAAATGAAGCTCCTCTAATGTGCCAACCTTTGCTGCTCTCCAAAACAAGTTCCTGAGCTGCACTCTAGTGTAATGCTTTCTGAAGTTGGCATACACATGCCTAGCATAGTTTCTAAGCTATTCTTCAGGAAATACAGTCTCCATGGCATTTAAAAGCCCCTGATTCAACAAAGATATAGTTGCTCAGTAGCTGAAGTTCATATAATTACAATAATCATTAATGTAAGAAGTTCAAATAATTAAAATAATGTCATACCTTTTGTTGATCTGTGATCAAAGTCAGTCCATTACCTCTGTTGGATCTTATGTCATTGCTTAGTAATTGAAAAAACCAAGACCATGTACTCATGATGCTCTCTGTGTTTACAATAGCCCAAGCTATAGGGAAAAAATTATTATCCCCATCCCTACCCATAGCACAAAGTAATTGCCCTTTGCAAAAACCCTTCAAGAAACATCCATCAAGGCCAATAACAGGCCTACAACATGCAGTCCATCTCATTCTCAGTGCAGCAAAACACACATAAAACCTATCAAAAACCTGCAGTCCATCCCCTATTGATTCTTCCCTTTTAGTTTCAAAAACTATTGTGCTTCCAGGGTTACTTCTCATCAACTCATATTGATAATCATATAACTTGCTATAATGTTCCTTCAAAGCTGCTTCAACCTCATCCAATGCTATTTTTCTAGCCCTTAAACATTGTTTGATAGTTAGATCCACCTTGTACTCCTTCAAAATATAAGCTCTCATATCTTTGGACTTCCACCTTGGAGAATTTCTAATCTCAGCTAAACACATCTTGGCTATCCAAGCTGAACCAGCAATTTTCAGCTTGAACCTCTTTACACACTTATGTGTATCTCTCAAAGACTTGATCTGAATTGAATTCTCTTTCTGCATCATGCTGGCATATAGCCTCCAATTACACTGAGGTTGCCTACACACAACTAATAATCTGATCCTTTCATTTTTGACCCACTTTAAATCATACCCATTAAATGATGCATAACATGTTAAATAATGTTTCAGTTGGATAGTGTTGGCAAACCTCATTCCAAGAATTGGGTACATGTGGTCCCATTTGGTTTTAGGGTCAAAGACAAGGTAATGAGTCAAAACATCTAACCCATTGTCCTTTTCATTATCACTATCAAAGTGGGAATCATAGTCACTAGACTCCAAATATTCACTGTGGTACCCACTATGATCCATATCACCACCATAATTCTTAATCTGCTCCATGTAATCATCATTTGGGGCTGTTGGCATAGGCTGACTATTTGTATTTGGACCATTAGTTTCAACATGTGGTGTTCTATCATCAAAGGGGGCTCACTCATATTTTCAGGAACATTTTCACTTACATTTTCAATAAATATCCTTTTCCTCTTACATTCAATTAATTTCTACCTAAAATAAACCACCCATCCTCATCTTCACTTATATGATCCAAGCTAGCTACATCATCTTCAGAATCATCATCATAATCATGATCATTATCATCATCATCATTATTAAGATTCTCAATGTTTTCATTGTCATGCTCAACATATATGTAAACATATTTATGGGTACCTCTACCAGGATCTAGTAAATCCTTAATTTGTTCATCACACCACACTAACCTAAGCCCATCATCCATGTTATAACCTGGCACTTGGTAGTGTATTTTTTCAATTGGTTTTTTGCAATGTTTCATAATCAGTCATTTCAATGTAGAAAGTGTCAAATCCTCACACAATATATCCCTATACCTTATCTCTTTACCCATATCATAATGTCTATGTGGACTAATCCTAATTATCCCATCATAACGAATACACAATGCAACATTTTCACCCATTCTGCATGGAAGAAAAACAAACGAAAAAAATATCACTGATTAAAGTGGGAGACAAAGCATTACAGAAAGTTAAAGTGGTGGGGGACAAAGAACACTAAGGAACACTACATGACCACTGTTGGTCCCAAAATAGGCTCAATCTAGGCTAGAAGGGGGGGGGGTTGAATAGCCTAGTTATGTTTTTTTTAAAAAACTTTTAGTAAACACTTCTTAATGATTTCTTGAGAAGTTTAAATAGAAGTGTTTAGGCAGCGGAAACAAAGTAGATTCTGAATTATCAAGAGTGGTGTTTAGGTAGTGCGAGAATGAACAATTAAACTTAATAAGAGTAATAAGAACAGTTCGAACAAAGACACAGAATTTGAATTTGAAGTGAATAGTACTACATCCACTACCAAAGTGGTTAGCTTTGGATTTTAAAAGTGCACTTGTTTATCCACTAGGTTTATGAGTAAGATCTCTAATGGATCGTGTACAAAATAAGTTTTTAACCAAGTGTATAAAAGTGAGAGAGACAATCAATGATTAATTGTTCTCTTCACGCTAATTAAAGAAATTTAAAGACAAACTAAAAGAAGCCGAAATGAATTTAAGATGGTAGATTCGCAGCCTTCGAGAGTTTGGTGAAGTGTTAGTCCTTGTCCTTTTGATCTCTTGAATGCTTGGATGTTGAAGATGAAGCTTGAGAGTTTAATGCGCAAGAGTTGTTTCTTCGATCTTCAAAACTTGAATAAATACCAGAAGAGATCTTTGGACCGTTGATCGAGACAGGTGAATCAGGTCCAACGCTCTTTTGCATTGAATGCAATTCGGCGTTTTGGAAGATGTAATGCCACGTCATCGAGATGCGGTGTGTGCGAGTAGACATTCCCAATTTGAGTAAAGTTTCAGATTGCGTGCTCGCACTTGGAAAGTCTTCTTAGCCAAAACGGGTAATGTCTTCGCCTTCGCCAGAAACAGCGACAGATGTCAAGATGCGAGTTGACTTCTTGAAAGTGAAATCGATGAAGACATAATGACTAGATATTTTCGAAAATATCTAAAGAGGTGTACACGTGTCAAATTTTCGTGATTTGGCCAAATTGATTTTCCTGGTCTGAGCGCACTTCAAAGTCTGGCTGGTCCTTCAAGGTAGAAGCTTTGCAAAACCGCGCCTAGACTAACACTTAAACAGCTTCTAAATACACATTGATTCTAAGACAGCTTGCCACACTAATCGGCACGTTGCACCTTTTAGCCATCAGACACTAGAATCGAGGATGACTCAACCAAATCTAAAAATAGGAATCAACAATCTCCTCCTATTTGGTTGATGTCATCATCTCGCCTACTAGCGTACTTTGAATCATGCACCGAGATAATAACATGTCTTAAAGATTTTTATTAAGAGCGACATGTCTCTCGTGAGCGTAAGCCTTAGTAGAGAGATAGCTACTAGACTAAGTACTTACAAGAGTAAAGCATTGAAATCAAGTACTAAGTAGAGCAGGTTTAAATCTATGAGATAAGCACACATGCAACATGTAAAGATTTAAACACGAAGTTTAAATAGAGCGATAATATCAAGATAGAGCAATTTAAACTTGAAAGAAACTAAGTCATCTCGTGATTAAACAAGTCGTTTAAACAAGTAAGTTTTGGCAAAACAAAGATAGTTTAAAAACAGATACGTAACTAAATACCACAGTATTCATAATAGATTGGGCCGAGATCTTCGTTCTAAGTAGTCTCCAACCTGCACTCGATTCTCATTCGCGCGTTCTGAGTCGGTTCTGTTCTTCAATCGTGGCTTGATTCAAAAAGTGAGTAGCTCTCTCCTCCCTGATGGCACCAACCCTACGTTGTTCAGCCAGCCAGGCCTTGCTCGACCAAAGCGAAGATCAGTGAAATCAGCAACCTCCCGTCGACGAATAATTGCTCGAGCCATTCCTGTCTTGAGCTCATCGAAGAGGGCACGAATGCCGACCGCCGAGAGTGCAAAGATCCCTATGGTGGCATGAGTAGCTGATCTTGAACCATAAGAACCCGTGAGTAGTGTGAAAGCTTGAGCAAAGGTCGCGGGATCGAGTAGAGTTATTTGGATCAACAATCTTGCCTAGAAAGATGGTGGCATGAGTTGCTTAACGGAGATATGGGCCGAGAAGGGTTAGGAGCAGGTTGAAGAAGATGAAGAAGCGGGGTCGAGGTAACGGAGATATGGGTCTCGAGAAGGGTTAGGAGCAGAGTTTGCGGTGTGGGGAAGAAGGTTTGGAATCAATTTCAATGTCGTGCCGCACAGAAAGAAGAAGTAGAAGAGGAAGAAGTGGCTTCTAAGAGGTAGGAGGGAAAAGGATAGTCGGGTAGAAGAATGAAGTTAGGAGGGGAAGTAGAAGGATAGAGAAGGTCTGAAATAGAAGAGAAGTCAAATAGAAAGGAATGGGTGGCAGAAGAGATGGAAGGAAAGAGAATTTGGTATAGGTCAGAAGAGATGGAGAATGGAGTGATGTATTGAGAGATAGGAGGGAAGATTTCTGGTAGAAAGGCGGTTTGGTAGAGAAGAGTAGAGATGTGAGGGGCAAGAGGAGAGAAGTGTTCGGGCATAGAGAAGGAAGGAGAGGAGGTAGAAGGAGAAGAGTGTGTGAGAACAGGTACGATAGCTTGAGAGGATTCTGGATGAATGGTTGAGATAGGTTCGGGAGAAGATGGCGGAGAAGGGATAGTGTCTATGGGTTGAGAGGGTGGAGAAGATGGTGTTGGAGCAACAGACTTCTTGCGAAGTCTGCGTTTCTTCTTCTTAGGAACAGGAGAAGAAGGCTCCTCCTCAACAACAGCAGGGGTTGAAGAGGAAATAGGAGAGGAAGGCGGGTAGCAAAGAAGTTCTCCCAACAGCCAGGGCGTTGAAGAAGAAAGGGAAGGGGAAGAAGAAGAGATAGGCGAGGAAGGAGGAATGAAGGGAATAAAGGGTTCGTAAGGCTCGTAGCTGCTTTTGACTTACGCCATGAGAGTAGAGCAGTGGTCCTGCCAGCCTCACAGCACTGGGCAGAACAGATGTAGTAGAGCGAGCTTTTGTGAGACAGCCAGCTTCTTTTTGGCCCGGGGACGCAGCAGGGTTGGTCAAGCAAGAAGCGTGTTCCTTTCTTGGAAACTGCTCTTCCTCAACAAGAGATCTTCTTCTTCATGAACTTTTGTGAGTTGAGGATGGGAGCAGGATCAACAGCCTTTGCTAGAGCAAACGCCT
>CM028379.1:122836954-122928448 GCA_013146195.2 Codonopsis lanceolata | reverse complement strand
CAAGCATTCTTATTATTTAAATTGAGATGTTACCGAATAGTATCTCTTAGAAATGCTTGGATCGGCCAAGGCTTAGGCGGGTGAGCTTCGAGAGAAAGGCGCCAAGCGGGCATGCCCTCAATCTGTGGCAACCAACAGCCAGGGCGGGGCCTTGCTCGATATGGGTAGTTCGAGCGGTTCTTGTATATCTTCGGGTATTGAGATATACGGTTAACGGTGTTGCTCGGTCACTATAGGAACAGGAGTAGTTAATCGCTATCTTGCAGGGAAAGGACTGGAGCCAGAGCATCTAATACGTGAACCGGGCATGGCCGCACCTCCCATAGAGGATGAATTCCACGGATACTAGGGATTTTAGAATTTTTGACAGGCATGGCCTCAAATGCGCTCGGCCGAGCAGGAATCTAGTCAAACAAGTACAAACAATTGCGAGAACAACGGTTCAACTTTGAAAATTACAGGCGGTAAATATGACAACAACTTGCCTTTTATTGATAAATGATCGATGACCCTCAACGGGGCGAGGTCTTGCCCTTTTGTTTCCTCGACCTAGGGATAATACTTTTTGAGGTGATGCATGCCAAGGATACTTGGTCTTTTCATACAGATGCAGGTGTGTAAGTGCCCTCTCTTATTATTCCAGTAACTCGGAAAGGACCTCCCAATTAGAGCGGCTTCCCCCACTCTGCCCGATGACCGGTTACTTCAATTTTTCAGTACTAGATCCCCAGCGGAGAAGGCTGCCGAACTCTTTTATCATGGTGAGCTTTTGCCCTCTTTTGTAGTTGACCATTAGAGTCGTGCATCCGGCCTCCTTTCTTCAGCGAGGTCTAAGTCTATGGCAGGGCAAGTTGATTGTTTTGCTCATTTGTAATGTGAGACCAGGTAGCAGCAAGGCCATTTCCAGGGATCATAGCCTCGACCCGTAGGTAAGCGCGAACGGAGTTTCCCCGGTGGGTCCTCGGACAGTGGTTCTGACCGCCCACAGAGCCGATTGTAATTCTTCTGCCCACTTTCCTGCTCGCCCTTCTAAATTCCGCTTAAGTGCGTGCAAAACTTGTTTGTTTGCAGCCTCTGCTTGGCCGTTGCCTTGAGGGTAAGCAACGGACGATTGCCAGTGCTTCACGCCCAAGCGAGCACATTCTGCGTGAACTTGTCAGGCGAGTCATGACGATATGATTGCTCGAGGGAGAGAACTGCGCCATACACAGTCGTATACAAACTTGATGATGTTCGCCTCAGAAATTTTGGCCAAAGGCTTTGCCTCAATCCATTTCGTGAAGTAATCTATGGTGACTGGTATTTATACTTATATTGTGCCGGCGAATGGGCGTCGGATCGATTCCCCACATGTCGAAGGGCCGGCGTAGCGGCGGGGTTTGCATAGTGGATGGAAGCCTTGGTATGTCATCTGGCACTTGTCACATTCACGAGCATACTTTTCGCGTCCTTTCGAAGGGTAATCCGGTAGTATCACGCTGCGGGACCAAAACTCTTGTGTGCGGGTGGCGCCACATTCCCCCTCATGTACCTCATACAAAACACCCTCGGTTAGCTGCGGGGAGTGCGGCCAAGCATAGGTCGACCTTAGATCGCTTGTATAAGATTCCCCAACTACAGAGTGCAAACGAGGCTTGGCCGGTTTGTTGTGGCCTTGACCTTGTGCTGGGCGAGAACTCCTGCTCGATGTAATCCTTATAGTCATCAATCCAACTTCGGCGGGCTCGATGTCCATAATTATAGGTCTATCGATGGCGGGAGTTTCCATGTGCTCGATCATTCTTGAGGGATTTAGCAAAGCTTGATTCTCCTCTTAATTTTGGATAAGTAGTGCCTTTCGCATATTGTGCGCTCGGTCAATCACGATCATTTCCCAAAACTTGAAATTTTTCAAGATTTCCTTGACTAGCTCGCAAATGATACTTAACCGAGGTAGGGTGATGTACCATATATTCCCCTCGGACTTGGTTCGCGACTAATTTGTGAATCCGAGTACATTGTGACCGCCGCCTACACCCATATCAGATTCTGCGAGCTCGAGCCCGGCCGATCATTGCTTCATACTCATGCAACATTGTTATTGTTGAGGCGTGAAATTTGAAGCGACCCGAGCTAGCTCAAACTGTGATTTCATCGGGAGCTACGAGAAGGATGCGGCTCGGCTCCCCGACTTTGCTCAGCTGCCCCATCCATTACATAAAGATCCCAACAAGAGAGGTAAGTTTGGTCGGGGTTGTGGCAATTGTTTTTTTGCTTTCTCGGGCTCTGCGGTACGCTGTCTCGGGATCCTCGTCTTTGGGTGAAGCTTGTTTCAACCAAAAGTCGGCCAATGCTTGTGCTTTGATTGCTCGCTGGGCGGGTAGTCTATGTGGAACTTCGGTGAGCTCGATCGACCCAGTTGAGCAATGCACGATGTGTCGGGTTTGCAGGGGACTTTGCTTGCTGGTGTGTATACTATGATTACATGTGCGAGAAAAATAAGCCCTTAATTTTCGAGGCGGTATGACAAGCAGCTAATTTTTCAACATTAAAATAACGACCCTCAAAGGGGTGAGGGCCTTAGATACATAGTACACATGTTTTGGATGTCTAGTTCCTCCCTAACTAAACGCCCGGCACAGTCAAGTTGGTTGCTAGATCACAAATAAAGGCTCACCGCAGGCGAGGCTGTGAGGAGAGGTGGTTTGCCAAGATATTCCACGAGCTGCTCGAGGGCCTTGGCACGATCGTATTCCACTCGAAACCCTTGTTGCGCGAGAACCTTGAAGAAAGGGAGGCATTTTTCGGTGATCGATGAAGCGGCTTAAGGCAATGACTCTGCCGTTTAAGCTGGATGTGCTTGATGCGATAAAGGCTGCTCCATGTCGGCCGGGGCTTGTATTTTCTCGGGTTAGCCTCTATGCGCGATGGTTGACCATGAATCCCGAAACTTCCTGCTTTCGGACCCGAAGCGCATTTACTCGGGTTCGGCTTCATGTTGTGCTTACGCGCAGGTTGGCAAATGTCTCGGCCAAGTCAAGAGTGTGGTCGCGGCCCTTTGTTTTGATGACCATGTCATCTATGTAAGCCTCCATATTTCTGCCGATTTGAGAGCCAAAAACCTTGTTGACCATGCTATTGGTAAGTGGCTCTGCATTTTCGGCCGAAGGGCATCATTTTTAACAATAAAGGCCGCAGGAAGAAATTTGTCTTCGCCTTATCTGCTCATTCATCTTGACTGGTGGTAACACAGTGCAGCGTCCGAGGCGAGCATCTCGAACCCGGCTATAGAGTCGACAAGCACATCGATGCGGGCGGTGGATATGATCTTTCGAGCGAGGCTTTGTTTTGGTGAAGTCACGCACATTCGCCATTTATCATTTGCCTTTTTGACCATCACCACATTAGCTAGCCAGGTCGGGTACTGAATCTCCTCGATGATGTCTGCCTTTAGGAGTTTCTCGACCTCTGCTTTGATCGCCACATTCTTCTCAGGCGAGTACTGTCTTGGTCGCTGCTGGATGGGCCGGAAGGTAGGGTCAACATTGAGGTCGTGGCGGGCAATGCTTTCTGATGCCCTCATGTCCTCAGCCGAATCCACGCGAACACATCCAGGCTATTCTTCAAGGCTCAATCAATCACCCAGAGCCGGGAGGCATGGCCTTCCGATTTTGATTTTTTGCTCGGGGTATGCGGGATTGATAATGACCTCTTCGGCTCGCCTCTGGTTGAATGTCGGGCTCGTCCGGACTTGCAAAGTGTCGACTCAATGTCTTGTGACTTGGGGCGCTTCTCCTTGCGCTAGAAGGACTGAGGCGGAGCCGCTCGGAAATCTCTACTGGAGCTTGCTCGGGAGGCTCTATAGCCATGGGCTCGGCCGCTTCATGAGTCTCCCCGAGCTCGATATTGTTGATGGGAGTGGACGCTGGGGTAGGCTCAGCGGAAACCGTTGCAGCCCGATCGGGAAGGTCCACAATCGGTTTAGGGACTGCATCTGACTGATCGGGAATGTCCTGTCGGTTTGTTTTTCTTACGAGTTTCCGGACATACTCCCACATTGCTCGGGGTTTCTTTGTTGAGGATCCCACTCCATTTTACGTATAAAACTTGGCTTTACGGTGGGGAATGGAGGTGACCATCGAAATTTGGCCATTCTTGGGAGCACCTAAAATGCGGTTGTATGTCGATTTTAGGTCGATCACCAAGAATGTGATCATCTCAATCCGTGTTTGGGCCCCATCACCCATGAATACCTCCAGCTCGATCGTGCCTTTAACCCCCACCTGGTGATTGGTAAAGCCTTCGAGCTTTCCCAAATATGGCTTGAGCATGGTGTCTGGAAACTCTAATCCCTTGAAGCAGGAGTAGTACATGATGTCCCTGCACGCTCCCGTATCTAGCAAAACTACGTGCACACCCGGTTGTTGAGGCGAGGGAAATGACCGAGGCTGCTCGGGCCAATGGAGTGCTTTCGCCCGGCTCATTGCGAGAAAAACATATGCTCTGCTCCTTGCATTTGTATTCTTTGGAGGCGTTGATCGCCTAGATAAGGAGTATATATGTTTCCATTTGGGTGTTGGGCGGGAGCTCCTCTGAATCATGTTTATCACCCCGAATCGAGGGGCACAGCCACCTCTTCCTCTTGGGGTCTCCCTTGTTATTGTTAGCATTGTTTCCTTCGCCTGGTCTTTTTGAAGCGGTCAACTTGCGCATTGATCGGCTTTTGGATTTCCCTCTTGACACCTTACGACCCTCGGTGGTGTGGCGAGTGCCATGGTGGTATTCACAATATTTCGTGTTGTCCCGAGTATAATCGAGCTCGGGGTCGAGAGGATAGGGGATAGGCAGAGCATCTCCCACCTGGAGCATGATCTCTTCCCGCGTAGTGTTTAACGGGGTAAACTGAGATTCTCTGAACAGCCTTTGCCCGGGAGTGGATGATTTTCTCCTATCTTTGCTCGAGCGGCGGTGGCCTCAGGGCTGCAGTCGGTGGCGAGGCCAAGCCGAGGAGCCTTGTCCTTGTTCTTGGCTTTATCTGCCTTGACGCTCTCGGTCGAACAAAAGAGATGAGAGCTTGCCCGATACGCCTTGGAAGCCCGGGTTCATTGCAGCATAGTTTTCGGTGGCCACGCCTCATGTTATTGAGATAGCAGGTGATCTCAGGGTCAGCTGGTCGCGGTCACTGTTTCGAGCATTTCCTCGAATCTTTTCAAATAAGCTGTTGTACGATTCATTATCCCCCTGCTTGATCTTAGCAAGGTCGAAGCGGTTCTTTGGGGTTGGGCCTGCATTGCCAAATTCTTCCAAGAATTTTTCAGAACACCGACCAACTCCCGATGGATCCCACAGGAACTACGCTTGACCGGGCTTGCGCGCTTTCCACGGAGGGCTCCCTCGAACGCCCGCATTTTTAGGGCTTCAATGTCTGTAACCATCCGAATTTGTGCTTCGAATGATCGAAGCCAATCGCTTGCCCGCGTCTTCCCGAAATATTTGTCGAACTGTGGGAAGATAACCCCTAGCGGTGGCGCATTCTCGATCTCACAGGTGAAAGAGGCGCCTCGGCGGCAAGTGGCGCCATAGCCGGGCTTGGCCACGGCTAGGCTCGCCATTTGTTTTGCCATGTCCCTTTTCATGGCTTCCATTTTTTCGGACAGCCGCTTCTCCACGTCCTCTGTCAGCCTTGAGGAATGAGCAGGGTCCGAGTGATCACCACGCACATGCGGGCAGAAGGTGGGTGCGCATGAAGACCCGACCTCTTGTGTGACGCGGGCTTTGTATTTTGGCCGCTGCGCTTCTGCCTCTGCGCACTCTCGGCCTCTACGGCGACCATGACTCTCCCCTCGGGCATAGTGCTCATGGCGCCGGTGGGAATGATGTTGACGGCTGTATCTGCTTTCAGCCTGGTCGTCAGCCTGCTTTATCGCCTCCCCCCTTTCAGATGGTATGTGGACGATGGAGGGCATGCGTCTGCTTGGCGCGGGCAGCTGTTGGGAGGCAGGGCCATCTCCAACAGGTGCCGGATTGCTAAGTGCAGGCATTGCCATATCGGCAACTGGCACCGGGGCATGGCCCAAGGCGAGCAGTTGTTGATTGAGAGCATACATTTTACTATAATACTCTGCCTGAACTTGCAGAGCCGCCGCTTGTTGATCGAGATTTTGTCCGGGCAGATTAACATGGCTACCCTGACTGTTCTCCCGCTGGCGATTGAGCTGCATCCTGAGATCTTGTGAGCGGGCATCACGCCTTTCATTGATAACCAATCTGGCGTCACGTTGGCTTGCGCGACTTTGGCTAGCATGCTGGGAGACTTGCCCCTCCACAAATGGCACTTCATTGCCTTGGATTGCCTGCCCTGCAACCACCTTCTGGTTTCGGGTTTGCACCCCGTGTGGTGCTCTTGGGGGAGGATTGTTTCCAACTTGGTGGTACCCGGCTGTTGATTGCTGCGGTGGCATGGTGTTTGCTACCCTTTCCAGCCATTGCAATAGAGAAATGTTGAAAGATTTTACCGGAAAAATTTAGAAGGAAGTGATGAAACTTCTTTCCCGGCAACGGAACCAAACTGATGTGGCAAAATGCACAGCTTGGGCCGTCCTTGAGATGAGTAGGATATCTAGGCTTGCTATCAATGAACCCTGAGCCTGTTAAGATCACAAGAATACCTGAGTTGAAGTGCAAGGCAAGGCCTCGCGAAACCCCTCCGGCGTGAGAGTAAGTATCGAGTGATTGTCAAAAGATAAATTGACAGAGTAACGAGGCTCAAGAAAGTGTGTGTACCTTGTTGATGATTATGGAGAGGTATTTATAGGCCCTCGAGGTGATTGAATCCGTCTAGGATTCGGTTTCCATAGCTTGAGAGATAATCAAGGAGGAAATCCCTTGATTCTAGGCGAAATAGGCGGTTGACCGTGTAGTTATAGGAGTTGATAAGGCAAGAATTCTGCCCAAACATGGAAACCTTTGACTTGCCTTAGAAAGCAAGCTATCAGCGTTCCCAGCTTGGTGTGTGCTCGAGCGAGAAAAGCTACGCCGATTATCTGTTTGCATCGATCTACGAACTTGTCGGTCGAAGATCGGCCCACAGTCGGGCGAGGCGTGCCCGAGCCGAGGCGAAGTAAGTATGATTTCTTTGCTAAGCATGCATGAGTCCCGATCATGGTTCCTGGTCGGACAGGCGAGGCCTTTGCCCGCCTAGGTTTGAGTGAGGGTTATGCTGCTCGGTGCTCGCTGGGCTGTCTCATCTTGCTCGCTGGGCTGTGGGCCCCAGCGGTACTATGCTCGTGTCTGGCACGTGATGCTAACTCGTGCCTCGCTCGTGACCCGGTTTGGGCCAGGTATATCATATAGTATTATCAAATTTTAAATCTTTTGTCTACCTTTGTATTTGATTCAAAATTTTAATTTTCAAGCTGATTGAAACTAACATTCAATTTAATACCTACCACATTAATGTAATTGACTTGATATTTTAAAATAATATTTTTTTAAAACTACATTAATTTATTTTAGTTTTGATAATAAATATCCAATATTTTCTAAAATTTTGGTAGAAAATGCAATTTTTTTTAGATACTGGAATATCAGACGTGAGAGATTAAAAAATTTGACTAAACATGTTTATTACGAAAAAAGATAATAAGTACCTTATTTGTTGAGAATTCAAATGTAAAAAATAAAATTAGAATAACTATGTTATTTATTAATGTTTGAATTAAAAAATAATGTTAAAAGGTAATTAGAAAAGTAACTTGATTAATCAACTTCAAAACGGGTAAGTACTTAAGGGGTATTTTTACCCAAACATGTACTCCCTCTATTTTCAAATTATTGTCCTCTTTGAGCCGGTACACTGTTAAAAAAAAGTAATTGAACGTATTATAAATATTGGTGAAATGTGTGCTTTCCTTTAATGTTCTTGAACATGTGGTCATAATTAAACTAGGTATAAAAAGTAATGGTAAAAATGCTAAAAGTGTTTTTTTTAAAAATAAAATTTTGAAAGATGACAATTATTTTAGAACGGACGAAAAAAAAATGATGACGCTAATTTGAAAACGAATGGAGTATTTAATTAATGCAATAATTAAGGATGTAGTGGATAATCAAAAAATATAGTAGAAATAGCCTATCCCAATATCATACTCATTCTGTCCCAAAATATATGACGCTTTGGGCTTTTCACATAGACCAATGAAATATATTGTAAAAAGTAAACTGTCAATATCAAAACATTAATGAGGTGTTTTGATATTTTTGCCTAAAGAGTCAAACATGAGTTATGGAGTCAATAAATATGGGTAGAATTGGAAGAAAAAAAAAGGGAAAAAGTTCCTTGAAAATTGTAAAATGTCATCTATTTTGGAACAAAAAAGCTCTCCGAAAATGCCATATGTTTTGAGACGGATGAAGTAAATTGTTAATATGATCGAAAAGTGATTAAGTTAATTTTTTAAAAAAATTAAAAATCTCTCTTTGTGTGTGTGTGTGTGTGTGTGGGGGGGGGACGAATGGAGTAAAATTGTTTATAGATTCACTTACCACAAACACAGGCTAGTTTTTGTCTTTTAAAAATACCTCAAAAGTATTATCTGTCATTATTTTCATATTGAAATTTACTTTATGACTTCTGCATGTTAATCTGGTGGTATTAAGCCTGCCATTGCTTATGTTTTCTTCTTGTGTGTATTTTCGAGTGTTTTTTAATTTTCTTCTCATTCATTAGTCTCATCAGTTAAGTTTTTTTAAAAAAAAATCTTAATCATTACCCATTCATTTCTAAATAGTTGCCATTTTTTTGTCCGTTTCAAAAAAAAAAAAATCATATTTCTAAACTTTTTTTAGGAAAATATTTTTACAATTTTAGCCTTACTCTTTCTTCTTACTTTATTTATTGCTATAGGCACAAGGGTTTTAAAGGAATCACATAATATAGTATTCCATCGGTTCTTAAATAATCGTCATTTTTTATTCGACGTTTAAGAAAAAATAATTAAATGCATTATAAATATTAGTGTAATATATGATTTTCTTTTAATGCCCATGTGCATATGTCTATAATTAAAGTAGGTAGAAAAAATAAAGTTAAAATTGTAAAAATATTTTATAAAAAAGAAAAATTTTGAAATATAACAATTATTTTGAAACGGACGAGAAAAAGAAAACACATAATAAAGAACTGAGGGAGTACAAAAATTAAAACCATGTATTTCACCTTCTAAAAATTGAAATAATGATACTCCTTCATTCTTTGATAAATGTTTCTACTTTTTATTTTGAGATGTCTTAACTAATGTTCTTATGATATATAAGTTTTCTACATTTTTTTTTTCAATATATCCTCAAAACCTCAATTAATAACAGCGTAACACATCCTAGAAAAAATCCACTTATTTAGAATAGCATAACTTAATTAATGTTAATCATAATCACTATTATTCACTAACCAATTTAAAGAGAAAGAGAAGATGGTAAGAAGATTCGAACTATGACATATTAACTTACATATTTAAAATTTTAATATTTTATTTAATACGTAATGAGAATTATCGTCAGAACATATTACTGCGTATAATTAATTACTTATATGTCTTAATCCATGCTTTTTGTTAACGAGAAACATTTATCGGTAAGGAGGAATAAGATTACTAATCCATCCATCCCAAAATTATTGTATTGTTCGACCTGACACACGGAATAATTAAAAATAATTGATTCGATTATTAATATTAGTTTGATGTGTCATTTTATTTAAAATTCATGTGTATATGACACATAATTTAAATATGATGAAAAAATAAAAATAAAGTAATAAAAATATTGTATTTAAATAATAAAATAATAAAATATAGTAATTATTCGGAACATGCGAAAAATGAAAATAAAACAATAATATGGGATGGATAGAGTAAAATATAGCCGTAGCGTACGATGTCTGCTTTCTACGTGAGTAGAAAATGGCAAAATGCATTTGTCAAAAGACAAATCGTGTTGAATTGCGTATTTGCTATAACATGTGATCAAAAGCCACCACGACAGATAACTATTCCGCACTTATCGGCTCGTACGGATAGCCGAATAATGTTTGGTCCAAATAATTGGCCTGGCGCCGAGGTCAACTTACCAGAAGCTTTCTTCTCCATTGATTGACATTGTTATCTTTTCTAGGCCAAAGTTAAAGAGTGCATTTTAATAGGAGTACTTAAGCACTAAATGTGGCACTATAATATGCTAAAGTAACATTTTTTATAAAGAATTTTCACTGTATTTTTAAATTTAAATACAAATGAAAAATAATTATATTGCTCTTTATGTAAATTAAAACAAGTAACTAAGGACTTGTTTGGTAGTCGGATAAGGATAAACAGTATTATTAGTCTCAGTACTATTAGTGTCTTTGCTATTAATACTCACTTGTATATCGGGAGTAGTTTTGAGATTACAAATATTAATTCTAATTTTTTTTTTAGTGAGGGCGCTAATAATACCACCCTCCCCCTTGGTATTAATAGTGAGGGGATAATGACTTTATCCGGATAACTCGTGCTATTAGTCCCGACCACCTATTGCGTACCAAACATCAGGCAACTCGGCTTATTAATCTTATCCGGCCTTAATCCTGGCTACCAAACGGCACCTAACAGTTTAAGAAAACGTTTGCAAATGATAATGACTATGTTATTCTCAAAGCATGCAAATTGTTGCAAAAATGGTGAGAAAGTTAAAGCTTGTTGAGGGATGTGTTCCGTTGGCCATCTGTTAGATTTTACAAAGATTAGGATCGAACGGAAATTTAAAAGGATTATAAAATAAAATAAAAGTGCTACATGTCCAAGGGACATGAATGGGCTGCTTTTTTGATTTAGTCCTAGCCATTTAGTATCTTACAGAGTAAGGGCATGAACAACAAAGCTCCTTATTTGGGGAGCTTAAACTTCTTTTTTTTCTATTTTATTACAAAAATATCATTAAGTTCTCCACTTAAGTTTTTCAATAAAAATACTTTTTCAACAATGCACAAACTCCAATACTTTTATATACCTCATCATCTTTATCTCCAATAATTTAATATTGTTATAGAAAAATGGCTAGAAATTTGAAAAATTTATATAAATTTTTTATGATATCCAAATGAAACAAACCAAGTCTCTATTTGTAGGTAAAAATATTTACTTTAATACATGAAAAAAAAATATTAAAAATATTATTTTTTATGACTGAAAATTGACGAAAAAAGAAAATGAAGGAAAAGTAAATAGTGATGGATGTGGAAAGGAGGGAGGAAGAGGCATATTTTTGGCTTTGTTGGATTGTTAAGATGGGGAGCTTAAGAAGCTCCCAATCCACCTTTATACTTAATTAAGCTCTTTTAGAAACCATTGTTATTTGCCAAAATCTTAAAAAAAAATCTCTTGGAATTGGCTTTAGCTCTCCTGTGGTTTTTGGTCTAACCGAATTTTACATAAATGTTAAATTTTTGGTGGAGCTGGTCTCTCTTCTAAAGATCAAAACGATCACTTTGTTAAATTATGTCAAGGGAAAAAATGACATTACATTATTTGTAGCTAAAGGGCTACGTTTATCACTTTTAAGACGTACTACGTTTAGCACTACTCTAATAATTTTATCTATGCTATAAGTATATTTTGTTTTCCTAATTATTTTTATATATTTAAACTATAATGATAATTATTAAAATAGAAATTATTATTTATAGATTTTTAAAATGTGCTTTTAGGATATTTTAGAACAAGTGTTGTTACTCTCATTTCATTCCTAAGAAAGGTGTTCTTCTTTTCTATTTAGCAGTGTTCTAAAAATTGTTCTTAGTGGCAGCCTAGGTGCTAAGTGCCTCTCCAATTTCCGCAACTTTCTTCAAATTGTCGAAAAAATTGCCCGAGTAAAAATTGCAGTTGGGTCATCCTAGGTGCTGCCTGTGAGACCAATGTCTTGACTATGTCTTTGAAGACAATGAAGAGATAATAGGTAAACTCGTAAAGGGTTTCGATTTTCGAAGAGTAGTACTGAGAAAAACCAACAAAATTTATCTTTAAAAGGAAGAGAGAAAGAAGGGGCCGAGAAATGGAAGGACAGGGAAGGAAAGAGAAAAAGAAGGGGAAGACTTATGGTGGTGACATAGACTATGGTGTCTACGATGGTGGGCGACGATGTGTCGTTAGATCTAACCTTAGAGATAGAGGTGATGTATGCGATTGTCCCAATTACTCAAAGACGAACCGTTGAGTGTTACCTGTTATGTTAATGCTAAAGGGAAAAAAAAATCCCCAAAATTGTCGGTGTGAGGTACTGAGATCTCTCTAAGAGAGTCCACAATGGGACAAGCTACCAACACACCAAACTCATTTATAGAGAATTTTAGCTCCTGGTATCTCACAATGGGCTATCTCACAATGGGCAGCCAAAGAAGCCCTATATCTCCAAAATCAGATAAATCACTCTTCTAATTTGAAAAGTGATTTAGCTTGAATAGTAACAGCAACCCACTACCCACTGCCCACTTAAGTTATCTATGGAAAATTGTACCATGTGTGAAAGATTTATCATGTCAAATTTATTTAAGTAATAAGGATTTTAAAAAAAACATAAATTGTCATTTTTAATTGACATATATTTTTAGATAAAAGTGATTTAATTTACTATTAAGTACTCCTGATAAAAAATTAAAATATAAAATATTTCATTTAAATTGTGGTGGAAAAATAGAAATAAAAAAGATGAAAAATATATTTGTAGTTAGGTTTGTTATTTGATATTTAAGAGATTTTAAGTTCTTAAGTTTTTAGATTGATATATAGAGAGTACTTAATTGAGTAGATTCTTTCTTAAAGTATTTAAAAAAGTGTAACTGGAACAGAAAACAAAGTGTTTCAGAATTGTTTAGAGATCCACCATTGTGGATGCTAACCGTGAGAGATGATCTCTTTAATGTTCAAATTAGTAACCTTCATGTTTGTCTTCTATTTATTTCTTCCCATTGTCTTATCCAAATAAACAATATGTGATAACTTGGATTCGAAATATTCTTTTTGGCACTCCTATTCTCTTTGGATTTGCACTTTACGTGATTTGTTGCCGAACCTATATGGTTATGTGTATTGAACTATTGATTGTTATTTCATTTTTTTTTTACTTTGCTTTGAAATTTGGACTTTGGAATGAAATTGAACTGCTTGTTTTAAAAGTTTAATCTTATAAATTGCAATATGATGATTATTTTAATATTTTTAGATTATTATGTGATATTTACTATTAGTATATGTGAGGTTTTTAATTTTTGTTAATTAGGTTATATTAAAAAAAATCGGGAACAACTATAATTATACCTTAATTTTAGGTTTTGCTTACGCCCCGCCTAGGCGCTGGTCTTGCGCCTAGTGATTTTTAGAACATCTCTATTTAAACCATTTAAAAATATCACTTTATTATGCTTTTTTTATTTTGATTGTTTCGTTATTATATTACCTTTGATTTAATTTTATATCTATTTTTTTTTTAGTTTTTTTTCACCTAAGGGCGTGGGATCGAACGAAACCTCACACGTTCCATATCTATGACCATTAGGGCTAATTTTATATCATATACTGCACGTTTCCGTTGGAATATCTGTTGATTCCAATGTCACCATGTATTTCAACATCTCAAATCCAGGATAAGTAGTTCTTACCAATAATAACAAGCACTACAAATTCTAGTTTCATGAGATTCGACATGATAAAAATTTAAGGATGGCTTAATTGGAATATAAATAGGTCTTATCAATACAGTACTCACCTCGACTATTATTGTTCAAGGTAGGAATGGTAGAACGAAATGGTGCTGATAACATGTAATAAAAGATATGCTAGAGAGATACTAGAGAGCAAGTAAGGATGTAAAGGGAATATATAATTTTATTTCAAGGGATACTCAATATAGTCTAGGGAGAGAGTACAAGGGAAGAATTATTAAAGAAACTTCTAAGTTCTATTAAAATAAATATAGGAGCTTACTATTTTTAATATAACGATAATGGTTTCCTTCGTAAGCTTCGTGAAACTTCTTTAGTAAGCTTCCATTAAAGTACGTATGAAAGAACGTGATACTACGGAGTCTCAATGTGGAACGATGTTATTGTCAATGTTGCAGTGAATATTGCAACAATGAAAATAACAATGTGAACAGAAAGTATATCACAGAAAATAGCAGCGGAAGTTTTGTTTTCAGATATTGAACCAAGCAGATTATAGAAGACAGAAAATAACTCAAAAACAATCTACAAGTATCAAACTTGTAGATCAAGCCTCAAGGCAACACAATATATTAAAATCAAATACTGTTTTTATGCTTAACAGTTAACACAAATTCTCACAAGATATAAAATCTTGGAGAACCGAAAAACCCACATAAACTACTAGAACAAACGTGGGAAGAAAGACTCAAACAAGAACAGCTTCCAAACAACACACCAACTGGAAGCACAAATCAGAACTTCAGGAAACACAAGGTTGTATTCCCTGAAGTTTCAAGCAGCAGGCAGTATGAAGAATCGCTTGCGAAAAGTCTTCGTGTATGGGCTGTTTATCTCTTCTCTCAAGCACGGCACATAAGACTCCTAATTGATTCTCTCGCACACTGCTTTATGAATTAACTGTAAGCTCTCAGCATGTACCAAACTGCTCGACCTGTGGCTCTTTATATAGGCTGCAAATCCTGTAAGCAAACCGCCAATTGAATCCTGCAAGCACACGGCAAAGCAACTACTCCTACTAGGAAAGAGATTTAGAGGAAAATTATGCAAGATTATGTTTCCTAATATGATACAATTAATAACTAAATATTTATGCAAAGATTTAGTTACCTAAAAAGTATCACCTAAATCTAATAAGAGAATCCTAATTAAATCCTATCACCTAATTAATCTTTAACACCAATTTGACCAAGAGAGTGAAAACAAGACAAATTAGGCGATGCCTAATTTACCCTTACAATCACCCCCTTTGTTCGAGCATTCTTGGTCAAATCCACCTGCAAGAAAATCATCATTAACACCCCCTGAAACGAAGGTCAGTAATATATTAAGAGAGAGAGTCATGACGAAATAACTACTTATTACAAGTATACCAAAATATCTAAATGTCCAACTATCACAGACCCAAAATGAAGTAAGTGTTCCAAGCTAACAAGTAACCAACAACCATCACATTACACAAGAGACAAATATCAGAATTACATCAACCATCATTAACCATCAACTTTCAGGAGCTTTTGGCACATTTTTGGCGC
This sequence comes from Codonopsis lanceolata, assembly GCA_013146195.2. Lineage (NCBI taxonomy): Eukaryota > Viridiplantae > Streptophyta > Magnoliopsida > Asterales > Campanulaceae > Codonopsis > Codonopsis lanceolata. The sequence goes on along the minus strand of CM028379.1, from coordinate 122,913,184 downwards.
CGGTGGCGCGGTTCGGAACATCATCACTACCAACCCTTGCAGCTTCACCCCCTATTTGACCAGAATGGTGTGCCAGCCATGATGAGTAGTGAGCAGCCAAAGTAGTAAGAAAGGATTGTTGTGCAGCAATGTGAGAGAGCTGTTTCTGGATCAGCTGCAGTTGCTCTTTGACAAACAAGACAGACATAGGAGCAGTAGGGGATGCAAACAGAAAGGATGTTGCACTGGATGATGCAACAACAGGAGTAACAATGGATGGGTCAGTATGGGAAACTGGGACTGAAGGAGAAGCAGTAGTATGAGGTGAACAGGGATCAATGAAGGAAGTATCTGGAGCTGAAGAGAGAGGCAAATTTACTAGCCTTTCTCCCTTTAAGAGTTTTGAAGAGAAATGGAGAGGCTCAAGGACAGGAGAGAGACGTGTGGAAGGAGATGGTTTGTACCCTTGAGAGAGCAGAATCGTGTATATGAGGGAGGGAAAAATGAGAGACCGTTTGTCGCCTCCAGTTTCAGCCATGGAGGAAACTTTTCTAAAGACATACAGTCCAAAATCAAATGGTCTTTGAGTCCCAAGAAGGTACAGGATTTTAGCATGTTCCTCGGTGATAACATTTGTGTTCTTGGAAGGGGACCAATTTGCACAGCAGATTTTGTGCAAAAAAGGCATACAGGGAAGACAATTGGGATGTACTAACAGGAGTACCTTTAGCAGGCCACAAAGAAATTCTGCCACCCGATAATTCACCAATACAAGAATTCAAGTCTAAGCCGAAATCAAGAATACCGGAGGAATGAGTACCAAGAACAGAATTTATGACTTTTGGGGAAAAAGAATACCATTTACCGCGCACAAAAACTTTTTCAAAGCTGGAATCACAGGAATCAGAAATCCTCTTCTCAATATTAGCGTAAAACTCATGAATTATTTCTCGAAGGTATGGGGCAGCAAGAGAAATTGTTTTCAAGAGATTTCGAACAGAAAAATAATCAGAAAGATTGTAGGAATCCAACACAGAACTTACAACATTTCGTTCATCTATGATATTCCTTGAAATATTATACCTACGAGAAGCAGCTTTAGAGATAAATGAAGAGGAGAAGGGAGTACCCAGGGGTTTCAATCTTCTGGATGTTGCAACAATGGGTGCAACATTGAGACGAGCAGAGCTTCTTCGTGTGAAGCGCACCGGAGTCTCATCGGAATCTTCACTAACAGCAGGGGTCCCCTTCTGTGCATCATAGTTCTGATCAGAACTATCATCAAATCGAGGAAGTTGATGAGGCACGGTCGGAGGAGGAGCAGAGGGTGAAGGACCTGATGTAGATGCACGAGCCTGTCGCAATCGGATTAAATTCTGAGCCACTTCATCATCAGTGAATGAACTTGCAGCCGTTGAAGATGGCCTTCGTGGAGGAGAGAAATCCGAAGGGAATACAACCCTTGGAGACGGAATAGGATAGTCATCATCCTCAACAGGTTCTTGTACATGAGAAGAAGGTGGAGATGCCGGTGACATAGAAGGCTCATGAGTAGGGGGAATTGAGCCGGCTGGAGGAATGAAATCCTCATCATCAGAGTCACTTTCAATAAGGACTGAGTCTTCGAAGAATCCAGCACCTACTTTGTTTTTCTTGGCGGCTTGAACGTCGGCAACAGAGGGGTTGTCATAATTTGCCGGAATTCCTCTTTGGCGTTTGGACCGGCGAGTACTAGGGTTGCCGATAGAGGGAAGGCCGGACAAGTCGCCTGGATTGTCAACATCAATTTCATTTCCTTTTTCGCCAGGGAGAATCACGGTGAGAGGTTCAGGAACTGGTTGATAGACAACCATTGCCGTCGAGAAATCATCTGCGGAGGAATTGGGGCTCAATGATGGGTTCATTGTTGTGACATTGGACTTTGTGAATTTGGGGCTTTTTGAGGAGGATGCCATTGAAGTCGAATGAGTGAAGAACTTAGGAGGATGGAGACAGAAATTTTGAGAGTGAACGGAGATCTGAGCAAGTCGCCGGAGAATTGTGAGGAGATGTGCTGTGAATAATGGCGTACTTTTCCTGCAGAAAGAAACCACTAATCCTGCCACTAATGCAATTAGTCGTTGGCAATTAATAATGGATAGTGAACCGTCGCACACATTACCAGGAACTCAAAATTCAAACATCACATGCTAACCAACCTGATAAAAGTTAGACATGAGTCTGCTGTTTGAGACATGAGAGATATGAGGACAAATAGAGACACAATCTGATTTCAAAAACTCATTTTTGAATTGATCAGGAATTTTAGGAAAACACAAAACATACTTAACCAAAATTGAGACCACACAAGATATACAAACACAGATACTAAGCCCAGTTCTGATCATGAAGAAAAACACAGTAGTGTAGACAGCCACATAAAATAATGACTTTGAGAACAAGAGGCAAAAACAGGCATTAAATTTGAAGGACAGAAACTAAGAAGGCTGATATCCTGCACCTATATGTCCTAAACAGTATGTCTAAAATATGCAAAGGAGAAAAACAAACGAAGGAATGCAGATACACACAAGTGATATGTCTAGATCAACTGATTGCAGTTCCCAATGTTGCAACAATGGAAATCACATTCACCAAAAATCTGTGATTTTATGTTCAGAATCTCATTTTACTTTCACCAAATAAACACAATTACTCCCAGAAATATCATAGGTACTTTATTTCCCTATGAAAATAGCTTTACTTTATTTCAAGCTAATGCACCACTAGGAACCTTTCACACTATTTACCAAGGGTAGCAACTTAACTTATTGATCAACCCATGGAATTCGAAAATCCATAGTCCCAAAAGAAAGAAGCCACAACCTTGTTCATAGGTAGCTCTTTTCCGTTAGGTAGCTTTCACACTTTCTCAATTAAGAGGAGTCAATTTAGTCAAGATCAACCCATGCAAGTCGAAACTTCATAGTACATTGACAAATTGCAGCATCCTAAAAATTTTGAAAGGTAGCTCTTTCCTTTGTGGTTTAAAAGAGAGTTTCTCTCAAACACAACAACTTTCTTGGGAGATGGTGAGAAGAATTTGAACAATAGAATCACAGTAATTTTGAATGAATCATTACTCATGCACAAAGGTACTTAATACAAACAGATTTGATCTAGTGTGCCCCCCTAGATAACAATGCAATATGCCTAAATTTTTTTTTTTTATGTGAGGGATTACATGGCACACATACCGAGAGATTTCCTAAGATTTATGAATCTCTCAAAATCTAGACTTTTAGTAAAGATATCAGCCAATTGGTTTTCTGTACCAACATGTTCAATGCACACAATGCCTTGTTCAACTAAGTCTCTAATAAAATGGTGTCTTATATCTATGTGCTTTGTTCTTGAGTGTTGAACAGGATTTTTAGCTATGCTTATTGCACTTGTGTTGTCACAATACATGGTTAAGATATCGCTGTGCAATCCATAATCTTGAATCATTTGTTTCATCCACAAAAGTTGTGTACATCCACTACCAGCAGCTATATATTCAGATTCAGCTGTTGATAGGGCGACACAATTTTGTTTCTTGCTAAACCAAGAAATCAGATTGTTTCCTAGATAAAAACATCCTCCAGATGTACTTCTCATGTCATCAATACTGCCAGCCCAGTCAGCATCACTGAACCCAACCAGATTGGTGTTCGTATGCTTAGTATACCACAAACCCATGCCAAAGGTCTCACCAACATATCGAATTATTCTTTTGACAGCTTTTAGGTGAGAAACTTTGGGGTTTGCTTGATACCTTGCACACAAACACACGTACATGATATGCGGGCAGTGGCGGTTAAATCTGACAAACTCCCTATCATACTTCTATACAAGGTAGGATCAACACTTTCTGATTTTTCATCTTTATTAAGTTTATCGGATGTACCCATAGGGGTTTTTTTATGTTTTCCATTCTCAAGATCGAATTTCTTCACCAAGTTTAGAGAGTACTTGGCTTGAGAAATGAACATCCCTTCATGTGATTGTTTGATCTGAATGCCTAAGAAATATGTCAATTCTCCTACCATGCTCATTTCAAATGTGGAAGTCATGCAATGCACAAATTCTTTTTCCAAGGATTTGGAGGTGGATCCAAACACGATGTCATCAACATAAATTTGAGCAATCAAAATATGTTTATCTTGTTTTTGAATGAGCAGTGTTTTATCCACCTCTCCCTTTTAAACCCACTTTGTAAAAGGTGATCTGTAAGCCTACCATACCAAGCTCTAGGAGCTTGTTTGAGGCCATACAAAGCCTTTTTCAACTTAAACACATGATTGGGTTTATGGGGGTCCTCAAACCCTTTTGGTTGTTCCACAAATACTTCTTCCTCAAGAATCCCATTCAAAAATGCACTCTTCACATCCATTTGTTGAAGAGTGATGTCAAGGAAACAAGCAATTGCCAGAAGCAGACGGATGGACTCAATGCGGGCTACAGGTGCAAAGGTTTCATCAAAATCCACCCCCTCAACCTGTGTATACCCTTGAGCTACCAATCTAGCTTTGTTCCTTATTATTTCTCCCACTTCATTCGTTTTGTTTTTGAAAATCCATTTAGTTCCAATAACATTTATTGAAGTGGAGTGCAGGGAACTAGATACCAAACATCATTTTTTGTGAATTGATCTAGTTCCTCTTGCATGGCATTTATCCAACTTTCATCTTTGAGGGCCTCTTGCACATTTTTAGGTTCAACAGTGGAAACAAAACATAAGGCATGTATATCATCAAATTCGAATGTGGTCATGCATGCAAGTTTCTTGTAGTCCACTTTACCTTTACCTTTTTCTTGTTGACACACCATCTTGTACATTACCTATAACTTGAGTGAGTGGATGGTTTTTCGAATCTTGCTTGGAACATCAATTTCTTGTTCGGTCAATCAATGGGTGATCATCTTCTGATTTGAATCTGTTCCGACTTCATCTCTGCCGGTTACGTGGTCATTGTTTCTTAGATGTTGCAACATCCGGAAGAACATTGGGTGAAACATCTGAATTTTTCCACGAACCACGCATCTGAATCATGCGCTCTGAACTCTTGGATTCAGCGTCTATTTCAGGATCAAAGTCTCCGAAATCCAAAATCCCTGAAACATCTTCCTCAGAAGTTTTGTGACCAAGACCAGTTAAATCATCAAAAACAATGTTCATGGATTCCATAATAGTCTTAGTTCGAAGATTAAAAACTCTATATGCTCGACTATTTGTGGAATATCCCATAAAAACACATTTATCACTCTTAGAGTCAAACTTGGAAAGTTGATCTCTATCATTGAAGCGAATAACACACGACCAAACACATGAAAATATTTCAAGGTAGGTTTCTTCCCAAGAAAAATTTCGTAAGGTGTCATTGTGCTACCTGGTCTCAAGAAGACCCTATTTCCAATGTGACAAGCAGTGTTCAATGCTTCAGCCCAAAATCTTTTAGCCAAATTTTTTGAATGTAACATCACCCTAGCCATTTCTTGTAATGTCCTGTTCTTTCTCTCCGCCACTCCATTTTGTTGTGGAGTTTTGGGAGCAGAGAATTCATGTGAAATACCATTGGAGGCACAATAATTAGAAAAGGATGCATTTTCATATTCCGTGCCATGATCTGATCTAATCCTAATGAGTTTTAGATCATACAAGTTCATAACACGGGTGTACCAAATTTTGAAAGCCTCAAAAGTTTCAGACTTCTCTCTTAAAAATATTACCCAAGTATATCTAGAGAAGTCATCTACACAAACAAAGGTATACTTTTTTCTTACCTAGGCTTTCTACTTCAATGGGACCCATAAGGTCAGTGTGAATCATCTCCAAACATCTAGAAGTGGAGCATTGTGTTGATGGGAAGATGTGAAGCCTTGGTTTGTTTACCTTTTTGACACGATCCACATACCTTTGAGTAATTCCTTTCCAAATTTGGTAATCCTTTAACAGCATCATGCCTTACAAGCTCATCGAGCTTACGAAAACTCATGTGACCAAGTTTACGGTGCCGAGATGCATTACATCAAGACTTGCTTTTTGACACGAATGGGTATTGTTGAACAAGTAACGGTTATCGAGCGATCTTAAACTGTCGAGAAGACATTTGTTATTATGATCAAGAACTTCACAAGAATGTTTGTCAAACCTTACGAAGATCATCATCACACAACTGACTTATGCTGATCAGGTTTGTCTTAAGACCTTCCACATGGTAAACATTTTTGAGGTTTGGAAGGCCTTCAACGTTCAATGTTCCTTTACCTACAATTTTCCCTTTTGCACCACCACCATAGGTCAGCGATCCACCATTAATACTCACATATTCCTTCAAATTCTCCATTTTGTCATATGTCTAGAACAACCACTATCAAAATACCAAGATCCGGCAACATGAGATTTTAAGGAAGTAAAAGTAACATTACATTCTTCATCATGTGACATGGAAGCGCCGAGCGGATATCAAAAGGCTCACGATATTTGGCTCTACATTTTTCATCACACGTTTTGGGAACCCACATTTGTTTGTTGTTTTGGGTTGGTGTTTTTGGAAAAAATTATGATTTGTCTTTGAATGAGGCTTCCAATGTTTACGCCAATGTTCTTTGCATTGGTGGCGCGTTAGGCTGCTTCATCTGTTACGCCAATGAGCTTTTCCAAAGAAATCTTGCCTCATTTCATTCTCATACATTGCCTTTTCGAGAAAGCAGCAAAAGGTTGTATGTGACCGAGCTTATGGCGAAGTGACAAACATAATTTTTCCTTCTTACTCTTGGTTTTTCACGAGCTTGATTTCGGAAAGCTTTCATCGGTTTGTTTAGTTCGGATGTTCCTTCTCCTTCTTTCACAAACACCTTAGGGACAAAACCAATACGATGCGGATGAGTTACGAGAATTTAGCGGATCATCAACCTTACGTTTGCTAGAATTCCACTTGGTCGGTGTTGCTTACGCTTGAGCAAACTGCTCAATCTCCACATCCTTTCTACTTAGGACACCTTCCAGCCTTATTATGCATTCTTTTTGATCCTCATTAGCCTTTTTCAGCAGTTCATTCGCCTTACCAAGTAGTGTAACTTGGTGAGCTCTTTTCTCCCAATCCTTGTGCAGCTCCTTGTACCCTTCCAGCGATCTGAATCGAGTGTCCATCATCTTACGCAGCGTGGAATTAAAAGCAGAAAAAATCGTTCTGTTTACGCACAATGTTTCTCCGATGTTACTCGATGTTGCAACATCGGGTGACACATTCTTGAACCAAGCGTATTTTCGAGAATCGAGAATCATAAACGACATTCAAGGTGATAAGATCACTGGATCTTCTCCATCACTATCACTCAAGGTTCTTTGAAAAATTCAATCCTTTCTTTCTTAATGTGTTAGCACATTGGTTAGCATAGTGTCCATAACCTTGACATTCTCTACATTGGATAGAATCAAGATTCTTACCATTGTAGGATGACTTAAACAAAAGGATTTGTGAAGGGTTTTTGGGAGTTTGGAAGGAATTTTCTTTGGGAACAAATTTCCCAGAATCAGGTTTGAAATTGTTTTTCGAGCTTGATGATGGAGTTCTATTTTGACTTTTATTTTTCAAATTTTTTTTGAATTTAGTAGTCAAAAGAGCAATTGATTCTTCTCCAAAATCAGACTCATCAATGTCTTTTTGAATTTCAAGCAAATCACATGAGAGATCAATTGGTGCAGGCATAGCAATATTTTTCACAATGGGTGTGGAAGATGATGAGACTCCTTTGCCTTTGTGTTTTATTTGATCGTTTAGGTTCAATTCAAAGTTTTGAAGAATTCCAGCCAATCTTTCAAAACTCATCTTGTCAATATCATGTGCTTCTTCAATAGCACATATCTTGACATTGAACCTTCGAGCAAAGTTCTCATCATCTTCTTGCGACAAGGCGCTCATTAGTAATAGGATCTCCTAAAGGCTAGAGCGAGAATTGGATAAATCAAGAGTCTTCCATAATATGTCATTATGTCCTCGAGACTCTTGCATCCTAGTGTTTTCAAAGCGAGTGGTTAGCATTCTTAGCTTAGAAGAGCGAACACTGGCAGGTCCTTCACATAAGGTTTGAAGGGCCTCCCACACATCTTTGGCAGATTCATAATTTGCTATCACCCTAAAAGTATTTGCGTCTAAGGCCTTATAAATTGCAGACAAGGCTTTCGAGTTAAAAGAAGCAGTGTTCCTATCATCATTGGTCCACTCAGATTCTTTGGTGATCTTGACATCACCATCGAATCTGAGTTTTGGGAGGACTCCAACCATTTAAAAGCGACAAGCCACGCTCTTTCATCAATGGATTTGATGAAGATGCGCATCTTGACTTTCCATATAGAATAATTAGCATTTGTGAGAGTAGGAGGGCGAACCACGTTCTCATCGAGAATCCATCACGTCTTTAAAGAGAATCGACTCTTAGTGATATCAAGAGAAGGCTCGATACCAATTGAAAGAAGCGTGATGCCACGGAGTCTCAATATAAAGCGATGTTATTGTCAATGTTGCGGTGAATGTTGCAACAATGACAATGACAATGATAACAGCAAGTATATCACAGAAAATAGCGGCGGAAGTTTTGTTTTCAGATTTTAAACCAAGCAGACTTTGGAAGACAGAAAATAACACAAAACAATCTACAAGTATCAAACTTGTAGATCAAGCCTCAAGGCAACACAATATATTAAAATCAAAACTGTTTTTAACCTTAACAGTTAACACAAATTCTCACAAGATATAGAATCTTGGAGAACCGAAAAACCCACATAAACTACTAGAACAAGCGTGGGAAGAAAGACTCAAACAAAACGACTTCCAAACAACAAAACAAGAAGCACAAAAGAGAACTTCAGAAACACAAGGTTGTATTCACGAAGTTTCAAACAGCGGCAGAATGAATGGTCTCGTGTATGAGATGTTGATCTCTCTCTCAAGCTCGGGACACAACTTCTCGAATTTTTTATCTCTTACACCTCTTGCTTTCGAATAGGATCGATTCTAAGCTCTCGGCATATCTATCTCGGCTCTTAATATATAGGCGGTGAATCCTGTAAGCAAAATGAATCTGCAAGCACACGGCAAAACAACTACTCCTACTAGGAAAGAGATTTAGCGAAAATCAAGCAAGATTATGTTTCCTAATATGATACATTTAATAACTAAATATTTATGCAAAGATTTAGTTACCAAAAGTGTATCACCTAAATCTAATAAGAGAATCCTAATTAAATCCTATCACATAATAAATCTTTAACAACAATTAATTCCTACTTTGACCAAGAGAGTGAAAAACAAGACAAATTAGGCGAAGCCTAATTTACCCTTACAGTTATAAATTTTTTTAAGATAAACGACTTCTATTATTATTACCAAATGATGGTATGTATTCCACATTGGTTAGAGAGTGATGCTCATTTTAAAAGTTTACAATTATTAACAATAGAAGAAAAGTATTTCACATTGGTTATAAAAGTGATATTGGTTTAAAAAGTTTTTAAATGATGCATCTCACATTGGTTACAAAAAAATGTATCTTACATTATTTAAAAATGAGTATTTGTTTTAAAAGTCATTAGATGAAGACATTTTTATGTTATTATCAGGTGTTGGTTAAAAAGTCTTTTATCTACTACTATTATTATTACTAATAGAAAATATTATACCACATGGTTAGAATGTGGTGTTGGTTTTAAAAGTTTTTAGATAAAAAGCTTAAACTTTCATTCCCAATAAAAATAGAAAATAAGTATCTCACATTGTTTAAAAATTAATTATGATTTTAAAAGTTTTTTTAAAAAATGACTTCTAATATTTTAATCAAGTTTGATGTTAATTTTAAAAGTCTTTAGATCAAAAATTTGTACTATTATTACTAATACAAAATATGTATCTCACATTAGTTAGAAACTTATGTTAATTTTAAAAGTATTTGAGTAAAAAAATAGTTTAATATTAGTAGAAATAGAAAAAATAAATATTATAATTATGGAAGAGATTAACAATTTAATTATAATATCCAAAAATTATATTATTATTACAAAAAATATATATATCTCATTTTATACCCGTATGAAATATGGACAAAATAACTAGTTTTAATCCCAATAAGAAGGCCTAAGCCATCATAAAAATGGGCGATCGAAAATGGTACGGAGAACATTAAATTATTATCCATACATACAACATGGATGAGGTTGCTCAGACTCAAAAATTTTAAATTATCCTAAGAAAGAATAAAAATAACTTTTGATCAGTAGAGCCACTAAAATGATGATTTTATTCAAATGCGATGATTAGAGTAATTAATCGAATAATATATCAAGCAAATGCGCCCGCCAGATCTTCGTCTCAAATTGCAACAGCGTGGATGGCTCTCCTTTCTTGATGGTTAGAGGTGCAGCAAATGTTGTGTGCTATTTCAAATTTCAACAAGACTCTAGGCAGCCTAATATTGTTGTAGGACTTCAAGTGACTTTTGCTTAGGCGTGATAACGCCTGAGCAAAAGTCACGAGTAGCTAAACATACAAACATGATCATGACAATGTATAAAGTGTGAAATTAACACTAGCAGGTTAAGTATGCAAATATAAAATATCGAACGGGTGTTATAAAAAGTGTTCGAGAAAGTGAGATGGTTGGCCGTTGGAACAATACGCAGTTTCGGATTATACCATACTCATATAGCAAACTTTATTAACCAACAGTTTATATAAAAAATAAATCAACAACATTAAAATCATTGCTCATTATGCACCATAATAATTACCAAAAAAAGGCTCCAAACAAACTTATCATGGCCGTTCTTGGACATAGTCCAAAGAGGCGATTGTCTAGGGCTCAAAAATATTAGGGGTCCAAAATTTATTTATATGTATAGTATATATATGATATATAATATTAATAAATATTAAAAGTGATAGAAAATTATCAATTGAAAACAACATAGTTGTGAAAACGACAGGATCGATGCGACAGCCAGAGACAATTAGACGAAAGGGTGACAAACAGCAAACCCTCGACCTCAAGATTCTCAATCTCTTCAGTCTTCCTCATACTATGGTCGCCAGATTTTCCACTCAACCTTCGGTTCGACTTTCGTTCCTTTTCCCGCAGTTTAATTTCAAAGCAAAAAAAACTCTCCCACAGTACTTACTCGGTACTTCGTACTCGTCCAATTAATTTTTTTTCTTTATTTCAATTTCAATTTTCAATTTTTATACCCCTCTTCGAGCCTTCGGCTCTTCTCTGTTTCAGACCCTAAACCATCAAACGCATATTTTTTGGTTTAAGGTTTTTAGGGCTCGTAAATTACTATTTTGCTGATTGACAATTTCTGTTCAAAATCTCATAGTCTAAAAATTGTGTTAGTAGATTACAAATTTACAATATTTTTTCTTTCTTATATGTTGGTGCAGCAAGCAATCTAGCTTGATTTGATCTCTGAATCTCTAATATTGTTGATGTCTGGGCATACGACATTTCGGTGTCAACCGTAAACCATTACTAGTGGTTTCCATTTTTCAAGTGGGCTGAGGCGTTCAGAACTATTGAAAACTGTTGTACAACTGCTTGTTTTTCATATTCCATGTGCTCTCGATTCTTTTTTAATATCATAATATATTGCCTAAAAAACATCTCTCTCGAAGTGAAAAAAGAAAAAAAAGAAAACTAGTAGAACAATTAGTAGAATCACAAAGAGGAGTTGTCAAAAAAATTGTTTTTTTTTTAAAGTATGCTCTTCTAATGATGGATTGAATTTGGATGATGATAATGTTGAACTATCTGTTGAGAATTTAATGCATTAAGAAGTTTTTTTTGAAATTGAAAATTTCATTTGTAATTGGTATTCACAACTAAACAATTGTGTATTATCGATTCGTTGGGACCCCTATTTATTATTTTGTCTCAAACCTTTGAAATGTCAGGAAATGCCTTTAATAATCACTTTTGATTTAGTCCACAACCTTAACTTTATTTACTCAAACAAGGGACCTCGCATTTTATTTTTTTAAGTTGCGTTTTCGATTGCAGTCATATCCTAGTGTTACCACCTTAATTTGCTGTCCGAGAAATTGTCACACTAACCTTTATTCCACTCAATGCATTCATGTTCCTCACTTATTATAAATAACGCATTTTACATGCAAGAAAGCAAGCCTGACTAAATCAAAGAAGATAGAGATACTAAAAGATTTCAATCGAGCCATGGAGGTTAAGTTGAAAATTGAGTCAAATGAAGGCGAAGAAGATGCCCCTCCTGATGATAAAACCCCTCTTCTTCCAAATACACCTCCTTCCGATACATGTACAGCTGAAAAAACCCAGGTTCAAAAGGTCATTAGCCAAACATGTCATAGTACGTCCCATTTACTGACGCTTCTACCCACTGGCTCGGTTATGACTTTCCAACTTTTGTCACCAATTCTTACGGATCAGGGTGACTGCGACACGGTTGGCCAGGTCTTCACCATCGGACTCATAGCCCTCTGTGGCTTTTCGTGTTTTCTACTGACCTTCACCGATAGCTTCAAGGACAAGAAAGGTACTCTTTGCTTTGGCTTCGTCACGCCCAAAGGCCTGTGGATCATTGATGGGCCAGACAAGCTACCACCTGAACATGAAGAGAGGTACCGGCTACGAGTGATAGACTTCGTGCACGCCTTCATGTCACTACTTATTTTTTCAGCAGTTGTTCTGATGAATCAAAACGCGGTGTATTGCTTCTACCCAAGGCCATCTGCTGAAGCCAAATCGCTTCTGATGAAACTGCCTCTTGCAATTGGAGCCGTTTGCAGTATCATGTTTGTTGTGTTCCCTACCCATAGACACGGAATTGGATGCCCTTTCGATCACCGCCAACCAACGAGTCCAATTATATAACCAATATGTACTCCAAATTCATCTATCGATTGCTGTCCTTTTTATAATATATAATATATTTGTAATATATTTATAGTTAGTTTATACTTTACTAATTAATCCCTTTATATTTAAGTTTCTTAATCCCTTTGTATTTAAGTTTCCTAATCCCTTTTATATTTAGATTCTCTAGGTTAAATTTGTATAGCAAGTATTGTACTCATATATATATTGAACATATCAATGAAAAGATCATGTCATTATTCTTAAACTTTATTAGTTTCTACATGGTATCATAGATTTGTTCTTAAAACCTAAAACCACCAACACATTCGCAAGCTTAAAACTTCCTCCCACCATAGCCGCTACCAACCAATATCTGACCACCAACCCCACGTTCGAATCAAGTCGATCCCTCCCCCCCCCCTTGAGCAACCAAAGGACACCTCGGCAAATCAAGCTCTAATGAGCTCGCTTAGGCCCTTTCTCATCCGCCACTCCTTTAACACTTATTACCACCAACCTTCTGCCTCTATAAACCTGTCCACCAAAGCCGTTGCCAACGCCGCCCCTCCATTTCCTTAGCAACCTCCTAACCCTAAACCACCAACCTTCCACCTCCATATACCTTCCTCCCACCAAAGCCGCTGCCAACCCAGATCTGATCACCAAACCGATGTTCAGATCTGGTAACTCTCCACAGCGAGCCGGTTCCCCCCCCCCTTGAGCAACTAAAGGACACCTCGGCTAACTAAGCTCTAACCAGCTCGTCGATGTCCTTCCTTAGCCGCTGTCTACCAACCTTTTGCTACCCTAATCCTCCTTCCACCACATCAACCAAAGGACTCCTCGGCAAACACAACCATGATCAGCTCGTCGACGCACTCCCTAACCGAGCTTGCTCCTTGAGCAAATCTAGATTCCTTGGCAAACCCAGCTTGCCCTCCTCGGGAGGCAAGCCTGCCAACGCCCTCCCTAACCCAACATGCTCCTTAAGCAAATCTAGATTCCTTGGTAAACCCAACTTGCCCTCCTCAGAAGGCAAGCTTGCCAATGCCCTCTGTGAGTGCCCCGTTTTTAACTGAATCCGCGCCACTAAAAGGCGAGGTGGTTTCAAAACCTTTTAAAGCACGTGGAATACGTTTGGCCTCAATTGAGAACTCAAAATATAAACAACAGAGTCGTCATCTTTATTTTAAAGATAAACAAAGAAAAACCAAACATACCAGATTTGCAAAAGGGTTCGCAGGCTAAGTTACGAGTTGGGGAAGAGATTAAGCACCCAACTCGCCCTTTTGGACTCAAAATAGGTTTTTCAGCTAAATAAGCTCTTTTATAAAATTAACAATTTAAATAAAACATTTAAATATATATATATATATATATATATATATATATGCATATCTATAATAAAAGAAATAAAGAAACTTACAGCAGCCTCATTTTAGAGTTACAAATATACTTTATAAAAATTTGGTCATAATAACGGCTTATTTTAGTGCTATTTATACCCAAAATTTGAGCATTATAACGACTTTTTTCGTGATATATTAATATTTTAAATAGCACTTTTTAAAAGAAAATAATAAATACTTTAGGTTACCTACCTCTTGAAGCGTGTCAGTTTTATCCCGAACCAAACTTCTTTGCTAGTAGGCTTTAAGATGTGCTTGCTATGTCCTTTAGGGAGAGGGGGTCTTTTTGCTTTTGTTGGATTTCGGGCAGCGTGACTGCTCTTTTTTGTTGTTTTCGCCTCATGATCCGGGCGACTGTAGACACCCCAATTTCGTACCCCTGGTATGTGACTGACATAAAATATCAAGAACTGTTAAAACTTAACGAATGTCAAGTTGCAGGAGTCAAAAATGCGAAACGAAAAGCAGAATGCGCGAAACAATGAACTGCAGGGGGTAAAGTGACAAATTTTGAAACTAGGAAAGAATGTTGGTGCCGCACCAAGCCCCCTTGGTGCCGCACCAAAGGGTGCATTGGCCGCACCAGCCCATCTACTGTGCGTTGTCTGAGAAGAGAAATAGTACAATCCTTGAAGCGCAACGTACAAGCGGCCGATGCACGGGAAACAAATCCGGAAATTCCTGCCGCGTCCTTAGTCTCTACTATAAATAGAGACCCCCGGCCTCTCATTTCACTCGTTCAGTTTTACGCGATTTTAGATCGCAGCGAAGCTCTGCTTCGTTCCTTCGATAATATTAGTACGAGAGGTGCGAGATAGGTGAGTGGAAACCCCTATAGTCTCCAAACCCCGTCCAAACTCTGCCAAATCAAAAACCCATAGGTTATAAGTGATCCCTAGCCTAGTTGTTAGGTATCCACCTCACATCCCCAGTCCAGAAATCCCAAAATAAGCCGTTACTCTGCCCAAGTAACGAGCTAAAAACGTCAAAAACTAAGTCTAGGTTCCGTCCAACCAGAAAAGCCAAAACCTACCCAAATAAAGCTGTCACTCTGCCCGAGTTGATAAGCCCAAACTTCAAAAATCAAGCAGTCATTCTATCAACACAACAACACACACAAACAACAAAAAGACTCCCTCTCCCTTAAGGACGAGCGAGGCACACCGCCGCTCTAAAAGGTAATACCTTTAAGAGCGTATTTTATTTCATTTGTATTTTTTGTCTTTTATTTATTTTTCAAAAGTTGTTATTTAAATCCGGCGCAATGTAGCCAATATAAGCCGTTGTGCTGCCCGGATTAGATTAGGAAATATTATGTAAAAGAGCCGTTATAATGGCCAAATATTCTTAAATGTGTCTGTAATTATTGGAAGGAGACGGCTGCGAGTC
Organism: Codonopsis lanceolata; assembly: GCA_013146195.2. Lineage (NCBI taxonomy): Eukaryota > Viridiplantae > Streptophyta > Magnoliopsida > Asterales > Campanulaceae > Codonopsis > Codonopsis lanceolata. The sequence goes on along the minus strand of CM028379.1, from coordinate 122,897,501 downwards.
CGTAAATAATGTAGCCATGAATGTATCTGTTTAAATTTCCCTTGTCAAAATAAGACCTTATTTATTTGCTAGATAAATATAACAATGAGCATATTTCAGCCAAAAACGTTTTGAGACCGAAAGGGCGAGTTGGGTGCCTAGCACCTTCCCAACTCGTAACTTAGCCTCCGAACCCGCTTTTCAAAATCTCTGGTTTTCTTTTCTGGTTTTCCTTTATTTTTGCCTTAAAATAAAGGTGGCGACTCTAAAACTTTCATATCCAGTGGGGCCTCGCAACATTCCCTCTTTGCACTTTCATGTTCTCCCCTAAAAAAGGGAGATACGGGAATGGAGGGGTGATGCATTCCCATATCCTGGTATCCCCTAAACAAGGGATAACTTGATGCGGGAAACACATAGCTCCCATAGTGATCTGATTGGGCCATAAGGCTATTTTTAATAAATCCATAGTGGGGGCGCCACAATATCCTTTCTTGCACTTCTCTATTTTCCCCTAAAGAAAACAGGGGAGAATGGGAATGGAAGGGTAATACATTCCCATATCCTGTTATCCCCGAAATAAGGGATAACTTGACATGAGGAAACCATTAGTTCCCATTTTGGATACAAAATCCACTCAAGGCAACCGAGGCACATTCCAACGTGCTAATATAGACAGCACTCCTCTCGCACTTTTGATTTCGTCTTCCCCTAAACAAGGGAGGGTGGAACGAGAGCAGTGGTGTCCCGCATCCGCACGTACGCGCACCCCTATCCAAGGGCGCGCGGGGCGCGCGGGCACATCCCGGGAACCTCACAGCGACACAACTGCTTTCTTTTGTTTACTTTCTTGCTTGCTTGCGTGCTTTTTGCTTGCGTTGAGTTTGAAATCGGGTAGAGCAACTGCTTGCTTCGGCTGGATTTGACGTCTGGATTCGGGCAGGACAACAACTCTTTTTGGTTTTTTGGAACCGGTGAAATAGGGCAAAAACCTAGTTTGGTAGCTAGGGTTCACTTTGGCCTGAGAGTTTTAGTGTTTATGGGAGGTTTTCGTAGCCTAGCGGAGCTTCGGGGTTAGATGGAAAACACATGCGTAACTCTCGCAGCGTTCTCTCCGTAAACTGTTTGTGAGTTCTCTCTCTCTCTTCTTCTTTTTTCACTACTGAAGGCCTTCTATTTATAAGCTGAGAGGCTTGGTTTCCTTAACAACGAAGGTAAAGGCAGATATTTTCCTCTGTGCTTTAACGACTTATACCGTACGCTGAAGGAATTACACCAAAAGCTAACTGCAACAGTAAACAGGGAGGCTGTGTGCGCTGCCAGGGGGCATTTTGGGCGCCGCCTAGGGGTGATCTGGGCGCTGCGCCCAGATTGGCTATAGGCCGCGCAATGCTTTGCTTTTTCTTTACTTTTTTGCACTTTCACCCCCTGCAATTCACTGTTTGTTAATTCTTCCGTCCTTTTGCATTTTAAACCATGTAACTTGACATCCGTTAGTCCTTTTAACATGTGTAGACACCCCAGTTTCGTACCCCTGGTATATGACATGTCATAATATATCAAGACCTGTTAAAAGGACTAACGAATGTCAAGTAACAGGGTTGAAAATGCAAGAGAAAAAACATGATGCATAAACAGTGAATTGCAGGGGCCAAAGTGCCAAAACCAAAAGATAAAAGGCTGTGGGCACCGCCCACAACCTCTCTGGGCACTGCGCCCACAAGACCCCCTTGCACTATAGCTTTTGACCTAAGGTGCAACCTTCTCAGCGCACGGTACAAACCGATGAAGCACAGAAGGTAAAACTTAATCACGAAGGAAGCCCTCCTCCCAGCCTATAAATTAATAAAGGCCCCCAGCTTCAGAAAACAAACAGAGTTCACGTAGTGAGAAAACTTTCACCGCGCAGTTTGTGAGCGATCTCCCGAGAGAACGCCGAGGTTGTTTTCCCCTCTAGCCCCGAGGCTCTGCCAAATCTCCTTTACACACTAAAACTCTTCAGCCAAAGTGAACCCTAGTTGCCCTGCTAGGATTTCGCCCTATTTTACCAGTTCAAAGAACCAAAAAGAGCAATTGCCTGCCCGAATCCAAACGTCAAATTCAGCTGAATCAAATAGTTGCTCTGTCCGATCCCAGATGCCAACAAGCCAGTAAATCCAACCAAAGCAAGCAGTTGTGCCGCCTAGATAAAGAGGCGAAAAACAACTAAACGAAGCAGTTATGCTGCCCGAAATCAATCAAAAGAAAAAGACTCCCTCTCCCTGAAGGACAGAGTGAGCGCACCCTAGGGCCTACCAGAAAGGAGCTTGGTACGGGATAAAACTCACACGCTTCAAGAGGTAGGTTCTTTAAAGTTTTATTTACTTTTTATGTATAAAAGTGTTATTTAAAATAGTCTTATGTAAACGAAATAAGCAGTTGTGCTGCTCGAAATTCTATTGCAAATAACACTAAAAAAAGTAATTATTATGGCCAAATTTTTATAAATGTATTTGCAACTCTAGAAAGGAGGCTGCTGTAAGTTTGTATTTGCAACTCTATCCTGAACTCCCTGCTAAAACACACAAAGACATCAAAAGATAATTACCAAGTAAGGTCCATAAACCATCAACCTGGTGATACTTGACGATAAAGTGACCTTTGAACTCCGGCTCTCTTTCTTATTCCGTAAAGTCATCCTCATATCCTATGCCCTTGATTTTCTCGAAAAAAAGGAAGAAAAAGAAAAAAAGAAAAGAAAAAAATGAAAGAAGAAAAACAAGGGGCTTTCCCTCCATCCACTTCCTCCTGGGGTCATTTATATCCATAAAAAATGTATCACTTGAGTATACTAAGGAATTTCTATCCCATCTTGAAGAGTTTATTGATTGAGTCACATATACATCATACCTCCTATGTTTGTAGCCAAAGCTTCGAGTAAACCCCAACAAAGCTACAACCTCAGCTCACCAGCCAAGAAGTACAGTTTGTTTAACAAAATTAGTTTTGCTTAAGGATCAATCATGTACAAGTACTATTAGCTAGTGTCTGTATGTAGACTAAATTGCAAAATGATGGAGTAAGTATTTCAGCGACATTGTTTCGCGCCACTATATCTGATCTTGAAACTTTTCCCACATATTACTGACCTTATCACCATCCCCGCATTTTGAAAAAAAAAACACAGCATCGCTTTCCCTATGCTAGGGAAGGCACATTTTGAAAAGCAGCATCGCTTTCCCTATGCTGGGGAAAGCCCATTTTGAAAAGCAGCATCGCTTTCCCTATGCTGGGGAAAGCCCGTTTTCAAAAACAACATCGCTCTCCCTATGCTGGGGAAAGCCCATTTTGAAAGGCAAAGACGCTTCCCTACGCCGGGAAAGCTCATTTTGAAAGCAAAGACGCTTTCCTACGCCGGGAAAGCCCGCTTTTAAAGCAAAGATCGCTTCCCTATGCCGGGAAAGCCGCTTAAAACCAAAGACGCTTCCCTTTGCCGGGAAAGCTCGTTTTCAAAAACAGCATTGCTTTCCCTATGCTGGGGAAAGCCCATTTCGAAAAGCAACATCGCTTTCCCAATGTTGGGGAAAGCCCGTTTTCAAAAGCAACATCGCTTTCCCTACGCTGAGGAAAGCTCATTTTGAAAAACAGCATCGCTTTCCTTATGCTTGGGAAAGCCCATTTTGAAAAATGGCATCGTTTTCCCTATGCTGGGGAAAAGCGCGTTTTAAAAGGTTCCATCGTTTTCCCTATGCTGGGGAAGGCGCGTTTTGAAAAGTGGTATCACTTTCCCTATGCTGGGGAAAGCGTGCTTCAAAAAACAACATCGCTTTCCATATGCTGGGGAAAGCGCGTTTTAAAAAGGTCCCACCAGTTTTGCCTATGTTAGGCGAAACGCACCATCTATCTCACCCTGTGTTGTTTGTTCGCATGAGGCCGAACTACGTTTGGTCTGATTCCTTTTATTAAGGGATACTTAGGCAGCCTACTTCGGTAGGTCCGACCATCAGAGCACTTAATTTGCATATCTGCTTAAAAACTACGATAACATGCTACAACCGACTAAATATGTCTAGGATATGCGAGATTTGACATGCATTATAAACTGTTGCATTATAACTGCTACATGTTACATCACTCCCCATTATAATTTCCATGAAATTAGGGAGTCTATTTCTTATCAACAATGTTCGTTTACTCGGTAAGCTGCAGGTTACCCGTAAACTCCATCGTTGAGGGGCTCTGTAGAGACCCTAATTTCGTACCCCTGGTATGTGACATGACATGCGATATCAAGACTTGTTGAAACTTAACAAATGCCAAGTTACGGGGTTTTCAAATGCAAAAGGAAAAGCAATATGCGTAAAACAGTGAAATGCAAGGGGCAGAGTGTCAAAAATGACCCTAGAAAGAGGCCCAGGCGCCACCACCATGCAAATCTGGTGCAGTGCCCAGACCTTATGGGGTCGACGCCCAGGACCTAATTATGCACTTCCGTTTTGACATTTTGTACAAACTCTCAAGTGCGCGGTACAAGCTGACGAAGCACAAAGAAGAAAATTTCAAGACAACGAGGTCCCTTCTTCAGCCTATAAATAGAGGGCTTCAGCTTCAGAATTGAGGGCCGAGAAATCACTTCTCACTCATAGCGCACACAGTTCACACACAGCGTTCAGTTTACACAGTGAGAGCGATCGTGAGAAAGAGAGAGTACCCCTCCTCCTATAAGCCTCAAAGCTCCGTCAAATCTCCTCCAAACTTAAATCTAACCGGTGAAAGTGAACCTTAGCCTTCCAGCTAGGATTCCACCCTATTTCTTCGGTCCAAAAATCCCAAAAAGAGCAGTTGCCCTGCCCGAATCTAGGAGCCAAATCCGCTAGAAGCAAGCAATTGCTCTGCCCGATTTCCGCCAGAAGCAAGCAAATAACAGCAAAAACGCAAGCAGTTGCTCCACAACAGCAAAAGACTCCCTCTCCCGGAAGGACAGGGCGAGCACAACCTACGCCCTTAAAGGTAAGCCTTTAAGAGATTATATATAAAAGTGCTATTTTCAAGCCGACCCAATGTAAAAATATAAGCAGTTACGATGTCTGGATTTATATAAGAAAATAGCACTAAAACGAGCCATTTTTATGGCCAAATATTTTTAAATGTATTTGTAATTACTGGAAGGAAGCGGCTGCAAGTCTGTTACAATATTTTAGATCACAGTGAGGCCCGCAACATCATTTTCTTGAACTTTTCCGTTTTCCCCTAAACAAGGGACGATGAGAATGGAAAGGGTGATGCACTTCCTGTATCTTGTTTTCCCCTAAACAAGGGAGGATGAGACACGGGAAACCCAAAGCACTCATAGTGACCCAGAATGTACAACAGTCTATAGTGAGGCAGGGCGTGTTCCCACGCGCCTTTGCAACATCCTTTTTTTGCACTTTTCCATTTTCCCCTAAACAAGGGATGATGGGAATGAAAAGGGTGATGTGTTTTTTGTATCTTGTTTTCCCCTAAACAAGGGAGGATGAGCTACGGAGAAATCCAAAGCACTCATAGTGGACTAAAGCACACTCAGTGACCGAGACGTATTCAACGCGCTTTCGACAACACTTTTTTTGCACTTTTAATTTAGTCTTCCCTTAAACAAGGGAGGATGGAATAAAAAGAGTGATGTCCTCCCACAGCGCGTGTTCCCCTAAAAAAAGGGAGTGTGGGGTCCGGGAGCATCCGGGGCACTCACACACCCACATAGGCTCTGGGCGCCGCGCCTGGTTCCATTATGGGGGACGCCAGGTTCCAAACTTAGGCCTCTTTTTGACACTTTGGCCTCTGCATTTCACTGTTTTACGCATCCTGCTTTCCCTTTTGCATTTTTAAACCCTGTAACTTGACATTTGTTAAATTTTAACAGGTCTTGATATCGCATGTCATGTCACATACCAGGGGTACGAAATTGGGGTGTCTACACTAGGGCCTACCAAAAAGGAGCTTGGTACGGGATAAAACCCCCACGCTTCAAGAGGTAGGTCCATTAAAGTTTTGTTTACTTTTTATGTATAAAAGTGCTAATTAAAATACTCCTATGTAAATGAAATAAGCAGTTGTGCTGCCCAAAATTCTATAGCAAATAGCACTAAAAAGAGCCATTATTATGACCAAATTTTTTTAAATGTATTTGCAACTCTAGAAAGGAGGCTGTTGTAAGTTTGTATTTATTTTCTTATATATATGCAAATATACATATTTAAAATGCTTTATTTCAAATGTTAAATAAATATAAAAGAGCATATTTAGCCAAAAACTTATTTTGAGACCGAAAGGGCGAGTTGGGTGCCTAATCCCTTCCCACCTCGTAAGTTAGCCTCCGAACCCTTTTACAAATCTGGTTATTTTTTGTTTTTCTTTGTTTCCCTTAAAATAAAGATGGCGACTCTGTTGATCACGTTTTGAGTCCACGATTGAGGCCGGGCGTATTTCCACGCGCTTTAAAAAGATTTTGAAACCACCCGCTTCTCGGTAGCAGGAGAATCGGTCGAAAATCGGGGCACTCACAACAGGTCTTGATATTTTATGGCATGTCATAAAGCAGGGGTACGAAATTGAGGTGTCTACAGAGCCCCTTAACGATGGAGGTTACAGGTAAACCAAAATTTACCAGTAAACGAACATCGTTGATAAGAAACTGACTTCCTAATTTCGAGGAAATTATAATAGGAAAGAATGCAACATGCAACAGTTTAAAAACTTATGCCCTAAACACTTTTAATGGACTGATGGGAAAAGAGAAGATACGATGCAAATCAAAATGCTCTGATGGTCGTTCCTACTGAGTAGACTGCCTACGTATCCTTTTTAGGAATCAGACCAAACGTAGTTCGGCTCTAGCCAAAACACGATACGAAAAGATAGTTGCAATATTCATTACAACCTAGTGAAAATAACGTACATCAAGATGCAATATTCATTGCGTCACTAAACAAACCTAGATGTCATATCCATTGCATTATCACAAGACTAGCGCCAATCCAGATGCAATATCCATTGCATCACAATGACTAGATGCAATATTCATTACGTTATCAAGCGAGACCAAAGCAAGTTCAGATGTAATATTCATTACATCGACCACAGTAAAACCAGATGTAGAACGAGATGTAAGATTCATTACATCTATCAGGAACCTAAGGCCAAATCTGATGCAATATTCATTGCATCACCACAATACTAAAGATGCAATATTCATTACGTTATCACAAAATCAAATGCAATATCAATCATTTTATCAAAAAAATCAGGTGCAATATCCATTACATCATAAAATTATCACCCAATTTGATGCAACATCCACTGCATCACTAACAGAGAAACTTAAATGAAAATAACCGATGCAATATTAATTGTATCAAGATCAAGGAAGCTACATGAAAATATCTAATGCAATATCCATTACGTTGTCACAAAACTTAACATGCAATCTGATGCAATATCCATTGCATCATCACAAAACTCGATGCGAGACTCGATGCAATATGCATTGCATTACTACGATAGAAACTTAAGCTAATATCCGATGCAATATCCATTGCATCACTAACAAAGAAAGTGTATGCAAATATCCGGTGCAATATCCATTGCACCATTATCAGGTTGACAAAAGATCAGATACAATATCCATTGCATCCCCATGAGACTTATCACAAACACTAGATTCAATATTTCATGCGATAACAAGAGTAAATGCAGACATAAATGTCGTGATACAACATCCATTGTAACACAAAAGATTAAGCAGGTAAAAAGGATGTGGTGCAATATCCATTGCAACACGAAAGGTAAATATGGGGCTGAATGCAATATTCGTTGCAAACAGAAAGTAAACGCGGGTTAACACAACGTGATGCAATGTCCATTGCAGCACAGAAAGGTTATGTGGGTAAGAAGAATGTGATGCGATATTCATTGCATCACGAAGGGTAAATGCAGGTATCAGATACAATATTCATTGCATTACTGACAGAGCAACTACAACAAATATCCGGTGCATTATTAATTGCATCACTTTTAGACTACCACAACACCAGATGCAATATATATTGCATCATCTTCAGAAAGACATGTATATATAAAAAAAACATGTGTCTTGTGTGTATATCTTCCGATGTGGTGCATGAAAATCATATATGAAATATTTGATGCATGCATTTATTAAAACGCAATGCAGGTACTCTGTTGTTTCTTATGTTGATATTCATGCGAGGCAGGATGTCGTTTTTGTTGGGCAGGGTCCGCGGGTAATCAACCTTGCTGAAGATTGTCAACTTCCATCAAATTGAAGTTTGTTTGGAGGGGCCAACCTGCAAATATCTTCCTTTCCAAATCTTCATAGCTCTAAACATGTGAACGCTACAGCATATTACAAATTGTTTGAAAAGCTTTTTTTTAAGCATTTCATGCCTCTATCGAAATCGAGGAAAAACGCGAGTAGCTCTTGCGCCAGGTGGTAGTGTCGACGTTTCTTAATGTAGGGATGATGATGAAACCAACACTATGTGTGGGAAATGTTTCGGGACCCGCTAGAGTGGTGTGGAACGACAACACTGAGTTGTTTATTTTATCATGCAATTATAGTTAATTTATATGCATACACTAGTTAATAATAATTGTACATGATCAACTTTTTAAGCAAAACTAAATTATCTTTTATAAACATACTGTACTTTTTGGCTGGTGGGTGAAAAGGATGAGGTTGTCGCTTTGTTGGGGTTCACTCGAAGCTCTGGCCATAATCATAGGAGGTGTGACGTATATGTGTTGTTTGGTTTATGGTATCTGGTGGGGTTTCTTAGTGAAGAAATTTAATAGGGGTCTCCCGTTTCTCTTTCTTGACTTGATAACAAAATATCATGGTTTTTGGCAAAGAAATTAAAGAGGGTCTTCAAAACCCGGGCCCATAGGACGAGACAACATAGTGGCCAAGCAGTAAAGATCCGATGGAACTTAAAGAAACTGGCACAACGTCAAAAAGAAACAAATAGTCCAACCTTGTAAGTGAAGTTCCCAACCTTTGGTATCCTGGACAGAAATTGGTAGACAACCAGTCTATCATCGAAAAGGAAGGTAGGGTTAGGCATAATAAGTGTTCCAATCTACCAACTTTTTCAGGAAGTCCTTGCTAAATAAGGCCACGTCAGAAACCTTCTCGGTAGATATAGTATGCGTTTACAAAATGTCTCCTCTTTATACGAAGCCCAAGAATAGCTTATTCTATCTTGCTTGTAGTGAGACTCATATTTTCAAAGATTTCCCAAACATAGAATCTTTCGTTATGACCAACAAATTATGGCTAAGGGAACATGGGATGGGAGAATACATGGACGTGACTCATGTGTTTGGTGGGAGAAGCCCCAGGATGACTCAATCAGCAAATTATCCAAAATAGGATAGGAAAGCCCCTAACATACTCAATTGATACGTTTTCATGGACATAAGACCCCAGAAGGATGTGAATGGAGGGACAACCCCAGGTAGACTTTATTTAAAGATAAAATCAAAGGCAAAGGATATGAGGATTACTCTAATGAACAAGAAAGTGAGCCTGGATCCAGAGTTCACTTTATTGCCGAGTATCATTAGATTGGTGGGTTATGGACCCTACTTGGTAATTATCTTTTAATGTCTCTTTTTAGTGTTTTAGCAAGAAGTTTCATCTTTGACTCAGATCACGTTATAACAGATTAAAGCAAAACTGTTGATCGCGACTGGTTCAGGGTGTACTGTTTAAATGTTTGGGGATGGATCGGTTTTGAGGGTTTTGATTGGCCTCTGGTTAGGAGGTCTTTTATGGAGTTGGTTTCTGTTGGAAAGATGATCAAAATCAATCGTTGGCTGGCTTCTAAACTATGGGTTTAGATGGACAATTGGCTTTTGGTTTTGAGTTTGGTGAGCCTTTTCGCTTTGGTGTAAGGTATGGTGGGCCTTTTGGCTTTACCTTTGAGTATGGCTTTGCCTTTGCCTTTGGGCATGGTGGGCCGTTTGGCTTTTGACTTTGAGTATAGTGGGCCTTTTTTGTTTTTGATCCACACCTGAAGAAATGTATATGTGTTGATTTTCCCAGAGAAGCCCAGATTAGTTTGTGTAAGAGGGAGATAAACAAATGATGGATTTGCTCAGAGAGAATTTTTTTTAATCTTTTTTTAGCATTATAATAGCAGTCGAGGAATGTCTTCTCTCCTTTTGGGGCAAAGGGATTATCATTCTCGGTAGATATAAAAGGGCGAAACAGCCCTAGTTTTGGGAAGTTGGATCATAGGGATAGTTGTTTAGCTCATGATATTGGAAGGTCTTAATTTCAGTAGGGGTTTTGGCAGATGGTGGACTAAAAAGGGTTTCAGGTTTTTGGAGGGGTTTTGTTGTATGGTGGGAAGCCCCAGTATGCTACTAACAGCTCGACCGCAATGGGTCAAAAGTGATTCCGATCAAGACAACTTGCCTGCTTTGGATTTCATGTGTTCTTAATAGTTTACGGGTCCATATCTTCTAGATAGATTTAGGGGTTTTTAAGTGAGTCAATTTATCATCTTTGAGGAGAAAAACCTGTCCAGGGATACTTAGAAATAGGTGACTTGAAAAAAAAAAGATATATGTGGAAAATCTACGAAAACTGACGCTGAGTTGATTTCAAAAATAGCAAAAAGTTGCTTCTTGAAGATTTTATTTGGCAAAAGGAGGTTAAAAGTTAAAAGGGGTTTTTGGAGATGTATACAAAAGAGTATTCTTAGGTTCTATAAGTCTCAAAGGTTTTCCCTTGTCCTTCCCTAAGTGACCAACAATTTTTTGTACTGACATTCTGCCCTATCCAAGTTCTTTCTCAGGCGATGCTCGACCACTGTTCAGTATGTTACTTTATGTTGTAAAATATTTCTTCTCTGAAGATGGAGGGATGACCATATAGGGCAAAGGAGCATTATTTTTCTCAAACTAGTCTGATGGGCTGACCTCTTCATCAAATTTGATCGTGTTGATTTGTGGTAATGGATGCGGCTTCTCAATGACCTGGCCATCAATAAGATCCTGGGGGCACTTTTGAGCATATAACACTTGTCGATGGGGTGGCCATTGCAACGGTGGTACTCACAATACTGGGAGTGATTCCATGTGTTTGGTAGCGGGTTTGGAGGTTTATAATTCTCCATTGGTTTCAGGACCCTTTGTGTCATTAAAGCTTGTAATATTAGAGACATTGGAGCATGCAATTCATCGTAATGTTTGTTGTTTCCTCTATAAGGTCCTATGAAGTTTCTGTTAGTACCACTGCTTCCCCCAATAGAATTGGCAGACTTTTCTGTCCCATATGACTATGGCACATTACTGTACTTATCAGTCGGAATCCTTTCAACAACGTTGACTTCTTCTGTAGATGCTTCATCTGATTCAGAGTAGCAAAATGAATTTGGATGTGCATCATTTTTTAGGAACCCTGTGCGTATTTCTTCATCAATACGATTTCCTACTTCAACAATGGCATTGAAATCACCGTAGGGAAGGTACCTCATGTGCTCAAGATAAATTGGCGGGAGGTTGTTTATAAACAACCGGGTTGATTCAACTGGATCAGGTCTGTCCAATGTTTGGGCTATTTTCCTCTTCCACCTGGTTGCAAAGTCTGCACAGGTTTCTTTTTCCTTTTGGGTGCATGCCTTAAGTTCCCTTTTATTCTCAGAGCTACTGTTGTCTTTGTATCTCTTTTGGAATTCCATAGCTATTTGATCCCAAGTACTTAATGTGCTACTGTCTGCTAACATAAGCCAATGTTTTACAGCCCCTACCAAGGTCAGATAGAAATTGGAAGCCATAGCCTCGAAGCTAGCTCCCCTTGACTGCATAGCGGTAGAGTAAGATTTTAAGTGGGAGATAGGGCATCCAGTCTCATCAAATTTCTCTATGTTAAGCATTTTAAATTTCAAGGGCAACATAACTGAGGGTTGTAGCATCAATGACTACGTTGAAAATTCTCCTTTGTTTAGAACCTTGACCAACATTTCTTTGAGGTTCTCAATATTTGTTTCCAATTTGGTGGGAGGTGGAGCCAGAGCGTGGTATATATTTGTGGGATTTGCTACAACTAGGTTTATTCCTAGGATTTGCTAAGGCGTTTGGTAAGGATTTTGAGGAGGTGGGATATTTGCAACTTCTGCCTGAGGACTAAAATCATTAAATGGTAGATAAGTTGTCACTTATCCTGGCTGGGCATAGTTTCTGGGGTCCATATGTGGGCTGTTTTGGAGTGGGTTGGTGATGGGAAATGAGAGACCACCTGGATGTTGAGGTATACTGGTATTTGGGAAAGGGTATTGTGGGTTTGGTAAGAAAGGGTTGGAGTTTTGGTAATAAGTATTTAGTGGGAAATTGGTGGTTGGGATGCTGGCATTTGGTGGAGGCTCAGTGTTTGGCTGAGGGTTTGGATTTAGAGGAGTATGAGAAGTTGATACCTCTTGGGTTGTAGGAAAAGAGACTCCTTCTACATTGGGTCTTAGGTTTTGCATGAGATTCGTCATATGGCCCATTACGCGATCGACATGTGTACCCAAATTTTGGTCTAACCATTGTTGCATGGCTAGAGTAGGAGCATACCCTGGAACTCCTATATCAGTACCTAGAATATTCTGTTCATTCTTGGCAGTCATTCTACCCAAATCTGTTTCCTCTAAACTGATTCTTATACTTCTGACCTGACCTCTGTGTTTGTATCCTGTATTAAACGACCATTGTTATCTCTTCCTTTCCAAATTCGGGCCAGGTTTCTGAGAAATAGGGTTGAAGTATCAGAAGGGAAGGTTCCAGGATTTGTTATTTAAAATGTGCTTTTATAATTAACTTATATGTTTTTTCCTAAAATGATGATCAATGGACAAGTATTCCACACTTTGCTTTGCTTTTGACGAAGATGAGACAATAGAGAGGTTTTCAAGCCCTGGAATCGTTGTTGTTCAGCCTTATGGATTCTTTCTCCGTAGACTTAACTATCAACCGAGAGGTCGGGTGTTCAAAGCCTCCCCAGAGGCACCAATTATTCGAGCCATACCAAAGGCATCATATATGTATAATTGTAGCCTTTCAAGGCATTAAAAATAATATTTAAAAAAAAAAGTATTTAAAAAAAAAAAAAAAGACTTCCCAAGATTGAATAGATCTCAGACAAATGGTCTATACTCTTTCCATGATCCACCATTCGAATGGTCTAGGACAAATACCATAAAAATTATTCATTAGCCCCTGTGCATATATTTTTATTCATTTACATATATTTTTGCAATAGGAATTGGTCATTAATTACGAGATATAAAAATTGATCGGTCCATGAAGTGTCCTAATATATATATATATATATATATATATATATATGCTTTTATTTAAAAAGTGTTATTTTAAATCCGGCCCAAATGTAAAAATATAAGTCGTTGTGCTGCCTGGATCTATTTAAAAAAATAGCATTAAAAAGAGCCATTATTATGGCCAAATATTTTTAAGCATATTTGTAATTATTTGAAGGAGACGGCTGCAAGTCCGTAAATAATGTAAACATGGATGTATTTGTAGGTAGTTAATGCTTTATTTATTTGCTAGATAAATATAACAAAAAGCATACTTTAGCCAAAAACTGTTTTTGAGACCGAAAGGGCGAGTTGGGTGCCTAGCACCTTCCCAACTCGTAACTTAGCCTCCGAACCCGTTTTTACAATCTCTGGTTTTCTTTTTCTTTTTTTCTTTATTTCTTCCTCAAAATAAAGATGACGACTCTATAAAACATTTTGGATCCAGTGGGGCCCCCAACATCTTTTCTTGCACTTTTCTGTTTTTCCCTAAAAATTGGAGAATGAGAATGAAAGGGTGATGCATTCTTATATCCTGGTATCCCCTAAAACAGGGATAACTTGATGTAGAAAACTCAAAGCTCCCATATTGGACCAAAAATTCACTGAAAGTTACCGAGGTGTATTCAAACGCGCTATCTTAGACAGCACTCCTCTCGCACTTTTAATTTCGTTTTCCCCTAAATAAGGTAGGATGGAATGAGAGCAGTAGTGTCCCACATCCGCACGTACGCGCACCCCTATCCAAGAGCGCGCGGGGCGCAGGCGCATTTCCCGGGAACCCACAGTAGCGGCTCTGCTGGGGAGATCGTTTTATTTTAAATAAAATGGAGGGCTAGACTCATCAAAAAAAAAAACTTTTTTTTGTTTTTCTTTATTTATGGCTAAAGTATGCTTGTTATATTAATTTATGCTTTTGAATATTGCGTTCCTATACATCCGTCTCTATATTTGTGGATATGATCCTTCATCTTGCAGCAGTTTCGTTCCGATAACTGTTACGGATATATTTAAAAATATATCTATTTTTCAAAAAAAAAAAAAAGCTTTTGCAAAAAAAAAATATGTCATATATATGTTTGCGATAAAATTCCGGGCAACACAACAAAAGGACCGGGGCTTTATCTTTAATATTGCTTTATTTTCAGCCCTATATATTTATTTTGTTCTGTTTACTTTTTATTTAGCAAAATTTGTACATATTTGCATTCATTCTGCCATTTTATTTTGGGGATTAGGACCAATTTGTAATTAATAGGGATAGATAGATTCCTCGCTTTTCTTTATATTTCTTAATGTGATGTGCTTGCTTGCTCGCGCTTAAACTAAAAAGCCGAGAAAATCCACGCAAAACAGCAAGACAGGTCATATCTGTTTTTATTTTCTGTTTGTATATCTGGACAAAAAAAAACGAAGATTTTATTGCTTTTTAGAGACTGCACACACGCGCACACATGTAAATATATTCTGAACTGCTACCTTACACCATGACAAGCCTACCCCCTGCATAAGCCATCATTGTAATGCATATAGACTTTCAGGACACTTCAAAGACCGACCAATTTTTGCATTTTTGAATCGTGGGTCCGTCCCTGTAATAAAAAATATATATGATCAAAAAATATAAATAAAATGCGCATGTCCAAAAAAAAAAGATTAAAAAAAAGAAGATAAGATGTGCAAAGCAAAAGAAATAAATACACAGGAGCTGATTTATTATTTTCTGATGCTCGACCTAGACCATTTCGAATGGTGGATCCTGGAAAGAGTATAAGCCATTTGCCTGGGATCAGTCCGAAAGGCAGGTGGAATACGTTGGTCCTATACTATGGAGAAAGTATCCACTGTTTTAGGAAAAATCTTGAGACTGTCAAAATAAAGCGGGTGCTTATCCGGTCAATTGTAGGGAAAATAAATAATAATTAAAAAAATACAAATAAAGGCATGCTGTACTCCAAGCCCAGAAAGCCTTCAACCAGCCTTCTGATACCTACAAACCCATTTTCCTCAGAAACCTAGCCCGAATTTGGAAGGATAGTCCGGCCGGTTGATGAAACAACGAAACGATCGAGATCGAGGATATCGAATAATCGGGCCGAGGGTGATCCGAGCGAGAAAGTGAGCGATCCGCTATGGGTACGCATAGGGGCTCCAGGGTATGCTCCGACTCCAGCAATGCAGCAGTGGCTAGACCAAAATTTGGGTGCAACGGCTGATCGTATAATGAGCCAAATATCAAGTCTTATGCAAGGTCCAAAATCCAGTGGTGAGATAATCTCTTCCCCTGCAATTCCCCAAGAAACATCAACCTCCCATGTGCCTCCAAACCCAAACCCCCAACCAAACAATAATCCACCAAATACTGCCACCACCCCAACTCCAAATCCTCCACCAAGTCCCTACTATCGAAATATTCACCCTTATCTGTCCTATTCCTCATATCCTTTCCCAAGCACCAATATTCCCCAGACTCCAAATGACCTCCCCTTTCCCATAATCAACCCACTCCAGAATAGCCCACATATGGACCCACAAAGCTATAACCCGCCAGGCCAAGTTACTTCCTCTTACCTTTCAATGATCCTGGCCGCCCAGCCGAAACCGTCAAAAATCCACCAGCCTAGAATCCTTATATTGCCCAAAATCCACCAGCCCCGAATCCTTATATTGCCCAAAATCCACCAGCCCAGAATCCTTATAATGCCCAAAATCCACCAGCCCAGAATCCTTATATTGCCCAAAATCCACCAACCCAGAATCCATATCCAGCCCAATATCCATATCCAGCCCAAAATCCATACCCAGCCCAAAATCCTTACCAGATACCGCAGCCAAAAATTAATTCAGTCTTCCCTAATCCTGCCAGCATATACCAAAAGTCAACTCCCCCAGCCACCAAAATGGAGGCCGACATGGAAAATATGAAAACCATGATGCTCAAACTTCTCAACAAAGGGGAATTTTCTACGCGGGCACTAGCATTGCAACCTTCTGCAATACTACCTTCAAAATTCAAAATACCCGACATAGAAAAATTTGATGGGACTGGATGCCCTATATCCCACTTGAAATCTTACTCCATCGGCATGCAGTCAAGGGGAGCTAACTTTGAGGCTATAGCTTCCAATTTTCACCTCACCTTAATAGGGGCTGCCAAGCAATGGCTAATGTTGTCTGATAGTAGCACCATGACTACTTGGGACCAGATAGCTGAAGGGTTCCCTGAAAGATACAAGGACAACACCAGCCCTGAAAATAAAAGGGACCTCGAGTCGTGCACCCAAAGGGAAAAAGAAACCTATGCTGAGTTTGCAGTTAGACGGAAAAGAAAGTTGGCCCAGACCTTTGACGGACCTGATCCGGCCGAGTCATGCATGATGTTCATCAAAAACCTTCAGCCCATTTACCAGGAACATATGCGGTATCTCCCCTATACCAATTTTAAAGAGATAGTGGAGATAGGAGTCCGTATTGATGAAGATATACGGACCGGGCAACTAAAAGCCAATACGCGCCCTAGCTCTTTCCGTTACTCTAAAGAAAAGGCAGCCGCATCAGCACCAGCCGTCAATATGGTAGGTAATGCCTCAGCCACTTTTCCTACCCAAAATTATAGCACTGTTCCATGGTCCTATGGGTCGACAGTGCATCAACGATCGGAGGAATAATGGCCGTGCGAAATTTCGAAATCGAAGGTGAACCGGTATTATGTTGAACTGCAAGCTCCCCAGTCTGTGATACTACAGGGGTTAATGGCACAGGGAGTGCTAAAGCCTTTGGAAGATTATAAGCCACCAAACCCCTTTCCCAGAACTTAGAATCATGCCCAGTTTTGTGAATACCATCGCTCAGTGGTCACCTCACCGATAAATGCTATACACTCAAAAATGCTATCCAGGACCTGATAAATGATAAGGTTATTGAAAAGCCCTCTCCTAGACCAAATATAATCAATAACCCTCTACCTCAAATCAATATGATTGAGGCTGTTGAAAACTTCTGTGTACCCAAGTTCGAAATCAATAAAAATCCCTTACCATATATCCTTGTTCCTTTCTCTCCATCCTTATCCATAAAAGAGCCTAGCTGCAATATGCTCTCTTGGGACACTATCCTGGGTAGCCAAAATACCTGCAATATTAAAAAAGCCACTTGGGTCGGTGGAGATGTTAGCCACCTTACCCGATCTGGCCGAGCCTACTAACCAAACCTGGAAAGAGGTGACCACTCTGGCAAAAACCAAGAAACAGATACTGGGGCTAAAACGGTGGAAGATACTTTATTAGCTCAGATGAAGAAAACTCAGGCTAACATATCCATCTGGGGATTGCTTTGTGCTTCTAAAACCCACCGTGATACACTGGCTAAATCTTTAATTCAGGCAGTCATTCCTATTGAAACCTCTCCAAATGAGCTCACCCAAATGATCGGAAACATTCACTTTGGAAATGTAATAATGTTTACTGATCTAGATCTACGCAGGGAACACTACAACAAAAATGGTCTTTTACAACGTTTTAAAAACGTTGTAATAGGTCTTTAACAACGTTTTAAAAAACGTTGTGTAAACTAACGTTGTAATAGGTGGTTTTTTTTTACAACGTTTTAAAAAACGTTGCAAAAAACGTTGTCTTACGTCATTACACAACAACATTTGTGGACAATAATAACAACATTTTAAAAACGTTGTTAATAATCTACCACAACGTTTACGAAGAAAACGTTGTAATACACTTTCTACAACATTTATTAAAAAAACGTTGTAGAAGGTTTTTTACAACGTTTTCGTAATAAACGTTGTAGAAAGGTTACTACAACGTTTTTTAAATAAACGTTGTAGAAAGGTTACTACAACGTTTTTTAAATAAACGTTGTATAAAACTTTATACAACGTTTCTTAAGAAAACGTTGTATAAAACTTTTTACAACGTTTTTTGAAACAACGTTGTAGAAAGTTTTCTACAACGTTTTATTTATAAACGTTGTAAAAAGTTTTATACAACGTTTCGTAAACAAACGTTGTATAAAGCCTTTTACAACGTTTGTTTAAAAAACGTTGTATAAAACTTTATACAACGTTTATTTAAAAAACGTTGTATAAAACTTTATACAACGTTTATAAATAAAACGTTGTAGAAAACTTTCTACAACGTTTATAAAACGTTGTAAAATAGCCATTTTCCAACAAAAAAAAAATTAAAAGCTTATTATCCTGGATTGTTCTGTTCCTGAAACATAACCTGATTTCATTCAGATTAGCCTGCAATTCTAAACCTCTCTAACAAGCTTTGCAATATGTTCACTAGGCAGCAGTTTTTTTAACTCTCTCATCCGAGTCAATATATATCAATAAGCCTTTGTGAGCACTCGTCCATAAAATACTGAATGAATAGAAATTACAGGGAGAGGAGAGAGAGAGATGTTCAGTATGACAAAGATGTTCGACCATACAAGTCATACAATTTCTTTCTGTAACCATATAAATCCAAGAAAAATCTCACGATACGACAAAACCACCTTTATCTAAGAAAAATGGACTTCCACGGGAGCTTGTTTTAAAACATCGTTGCAAGTTCCCAAAGATCGCGCATTTCAGGTTTTGTATCAAGACGAATATCCAGGACATAAAATTTTGGAATAGTTACATAAAGGTCTGCTTCTGAAGCTAGAAGTCACACGATACGACACCCAAAGACCCCTCTAGCTGCAGCAATAACATGGAAGACTGAGCACATAGCAAAGAGAAGGGAATGAAGTATCATGTTTTAGTTAAACATACAATCAGCTCATGATAGAAAATGATATAGCTTCTTTACACACAGCACAGACAATATATATACAAATATATACTCATAGCAATATGCGCCAGTGATCCTTGCCGAACTCCATGAAACTACAAAAAGATACCACTATCAAGCTTCCAACCAATAATACCTATTCATGATAGGGATAAACTACATGAGAGAAAGAATAGCACATATGAAAGCTAACCGGACATTAATACTATTAAATCATTTGGTAATACTTTTCAAATTAAAGAATTTCAACTAGAACCGATGTTGCTAATCATGTCCATTCAACAGAAGATCACACCATCATTCAGTTGAATTTGTAAACTTCAAGAATGTTGGCATCATAAACTAATCAGGTTGCAACTCACCCATCCTAGACTCCGCATTCTTAGACTCTTCCTTCTTAGACTCCGCATTCTTAGACTCATCCTTCTTAGCCTTAGCCTTCTTAGACTCTTCCTTGGTATTGTAGAGAGTAGGTTGAAGAGTTGTGGTCTTCTGACACGACCTACTGTCTTCTTCATCATTTCTCTTCAATAGTTCATATTTTAAAATAGTAGTAGCATCTCTACTTCCTATGTCTATAATATCTATGGGTCTTGTGTCTATCCAGAAATTATTTTCATCATAGACATTTCTCTCAAGCTTACTCTTAGGTAGAGCTAGTTTGTATAGAATATCTTTTCTTCCAATCATTAGGGTTTTCCAATCTATTCTGAAATTAGCTGTAAGGGGTAGCTGATGTGTGAGAGAGATATCCGCATATTGTTGTTTAAACCAATCAGATGTTACTAATTCTTTAGCTGGACCTTTGTGTCTTATAATCTCTCTATCGTCTTCGACTTCTAACATATAGCTCTTGGGTGCTAACAATATTCCTTTCTTGACATTGCATTCTAGTTTAAACAAACCCAATTCAATTGAAGAGATGATATCGTCCGGAAGAGGACTTCCGAGAATTATGGAGTCAGTATCCGTATAGTAACAGTCCGGCCTTGAAACGAACGGATACATATAGATACGAGCACATGCTGTGATAGCCGCTGCCAAATGAACCGCCGAAATCTTAGGAGCTTTCCAGCTATCGTCGTCCGCAAAGCTAGTATTGGTAAGGGAATTGACAATATAGTAAAGATCAGTAAGCTTAGATGCTGATTGAAAATTATCCTTCATCATCAATTTATCATATTGCTTTTGGTTGCGATATCGCCATCGTATTCCTCGGGATTCATACCAAATCGACCATAGAGGGAGTTCATTAGAATCTTATAAATATAAGTCATGGCATCATCACCTGCTTTCTTGGCTTCGAGTCTGCTTTCATAGAGGTTCGAGATAAAGCTTTTGAATGGGCTATCTCTCTTTTCAAACAAGTAACCCCTAAGAGGAATAACCTGGTACCCCAAATCACGCGCAAACTTCAACTCCTCGCTATAATAGACTCCAATGAATTTCCCTGTTGGAAACATTAAAGTCCCAGAACTATCCTTATATGGCAAGAATGGACGTGAGATATTTTTAGGACATACTACATAGGCCTCAATAAATCCAAACAAGCTATCCAGTCCTTCGCTCTGCAAATTATTCTTCCAGACTGGGGTCCCACAAGGCATCGGATATGATTTCATAATAAAAGGATATAAAGAGAGTTCACATCATAATAATAGAGATTCTCACCATAGGGCTTATAGACATCAACATGACCGCCATAATATCCACGTCGAATAAAAGTAATGTTGGCATCATAAACTAATCAGGTTGCAACTTGATCAAGCAATTTCGCATGATAAATTTGGTTATAATTAAAAAGACAGGTTCGTCAAAAAAAAGAATAGAGTGCCCTACTTAGGATTCAAATTGCAAGGTTCTTTCGGATGATGCTGCAATGATTTGCTTTGCTCAACTACCTTAACCTCTATTAGGACCCTTGGAACTAAACTAAGAGGGGTACAATCTCAATACCAAATATACCCTAAATTTCAAATATACCAAATAAAAGTAATCTTACTAAAATGGAGTGGAAATCCCACATAATTTCAGGTTCAGTTTTACATGATGAGCCCCTACGTGCTAAAAACCTTGTCAACTAATCAGAAGGGTCGGTACCACACTTCATTTAAGGTGCCTGATGTTTATGGGGTTTTCCAGTTCAAGGTTGAGTATCAAAGGCTTGGTTACACTAGCTTATCACTAGTGGCCTATATAAGCCCTTCATCATTTCCCCAATTCGCAAGCACGAAGTTCACAACCAGCTTTTGCATTATTTGCTATGGATATGGCATTATATAATTCTCACACTTTTTGACAAACAGCTAACGCTACGACATTAAATACCCTTCTAAGGTGCCTCTCGCATATGATTTTCCCAAAGATAATCATGATGGTACCAAAATCAATTTCAAAAATGAAATCTCACATTCGCAGATAAAGTATTCAGTTGCAAGACAAATCAATAAGCATGCCAACTTGTGCACTAACAAACTGGGGGAGACAAATGCAAATGGTCTAGGGAACAAATTACATAAGGAAATAGAGAAATTCTTACCGGATGAACGATTATCGGTGATGTAACAACTTCAAGGGACCAAAGAAGCCCTAATCACGCATACAAAACCCAAAATTCTTCCTACAAAATGCAAGAAAGGGGAAGAGAAACAGAGATACATCAAGACGCATTTTTTATGCGATTTAGATTAAAATCTTCTGACTTACCTTGTTGATGCAAAAGATTCAAGAGAGAGGGCTTGGAAGAAATGCCGGACTGTGTGCGAGAAAGATACGATCGGTGAGTTTGTTTTTGCTATCGAAAGTAGTAGTGTAAATGACATGACCGTAGTATTGTGTAAGTGACTTGGCCGAAAAATTAGAGTGGGGGGAAATTATGCCGCCACTTTTTTTCATTTCAAGTGGGTTGAATTTTAATTAAGTTACTAGTAATCTTATTCGTTCTATTGGCATGGCGCCAGTTTGTAAATTTATTAATAAATAAAACAGATAATGTGAAAATGAATTAATATGTACTTATAATTTGTCTAAATTAATTATGATAACAGTTAAAAAGAAAAAAACAAATATTTCAAATTACAAAACTTACGATTTTTTAAAAAAATTATTTGTATACGAAATTATGGTCGGAAATAAATTAAATTGATTAAGTTAATTAAGATAACAATTAAAAAGAAAAAAATTAAAATAGAAATATTCAAAACTTAGACATAAATTAAATTGGGATTCAGTTTCAAAAAATAAATTGATTAAGTTAATTACGATAATAGTTAAAAAGAAAAAAGACAAATATTTCAAATTACAAAACTTACGAATTATTTTTGCATAAAATTGATTAATTAATTAAAATATCGAAAAGAAAAGGGACGTGGATTTGGTGGAGGAAGGATTAGCGGCCACCAATCGTGAATAGTGGGGGGAGTTTGAGAGAAAGAGGAGGTAGTTGCTCAACCGCCGTACACACATGTGAACTCGGGGAGTGATAATTACCGCAGATCTCGAAAGGAATCAATCTCAGCCCCTAAATAGCTTTTGTCAATTGCACATGTGCAACTATGAGTTGTATTGTATTATAGATTTTAATAAAACGTTGAGTTAGGGATCGTGAAATAAAAGTTGAGTTAGAAAAACGTTGTGAGTTTCAATAGTAGTAAGCATATTACACAACGATTATATTGTAGAATCGTGCACAGAGGACTTTCCTGCAAGAATTATTCGACCCTATCAAATGCCCTGGGTTACATGAATATTCTTGTGGGATAAGACTACAATTGCACTCCTATTTCTGGCACTGAAAACAGGAGACTATTGTTTTTCATATTCTACTATTGCAACTGATTTTTAAATATTGAAATAGATCACACCTTAAAGTTTCGGGGGCGTTGCCCCCGAACCCCTAAACCAGGGCCCTTCGCCCCTGGACCCAGACTCGCTGACCGGGCAGCGAGACCCCCACCAGGGTTATTCGTTTGCGAGAACAATAAGTCGAAAGGAAACAGAACACTTTGATTGTTATCGAGAGATAAAAATGGTGAGGGAAACCCTAGCATCCTCTTCAATGGCCACCGGTTCATCATCGCCAAGAACGACTACCCAAATTATCCGACCAATTTCCTTTAAACCCACTGGAGCAGATAAAATCAGATGCAAACAGAGCTCGAAATTACAGGAGGTCCGATTCGAAAACAAGAGCATCGGCTATGACATTTAACAATCATGGTTTTGCAAATTTGGGACATAAATTAACGACCTGGAGCAGGAGCGAGGTCGGATATGGTGGACAGCGGCTTCATTTATGGAAGTGAGATTGAGTGAGAAACAGGCCTGTTGAAATCCCTCCATCACTGCTCGCCATTCATAACCAGGGACAATTGATGGAAACCTGAGATTGGAGAAGATGGGAGGACTTGGCCGCAACAGAGATGGCATGAGATGATGGTGATGATGATTGGAGATGATGGTGATAGGTGGTGAAGCGGAAGGAGGTCGGTTGCTTTGACCAGGGCAGGAAAACGGTCGGTGACTTCGATGGAGCTTTGGTTGTGGAACAAATTGGCGATGGCGACAGGGAGAGGAGATGGCGGGGTTGGTTTGGCCTGAGAAGATGACGCCGGATTCAAAGAGAAGGGGGACGCCGACTACGGTTGTGGAAGCGATTATTGGGGCAAGCATGCAGGGCGGTGTGAGAACATGATGGATCGAGACGGCTGGAGAAAATAGGGGGTTGGACAATGGGTTCCTTCCCCGCAGATTTAATAATTAACGATTGATGAAAGCGAGAGGACAAAGATGGAGGAACAGATGTTACAGATGTGTGTGTGAGAGAGAGAGAAAGAGAGAGATGAAGATGAACTGTGTTTTAACATTGTTTTTCCTATTTTACCCCTAAAGTTAATGTTATGGTCTAATGGGCGTTAGAAAATGAGTTTGCTTGCAACAAAAGTAGCCCGGTGGCCAAAATAGATGATTCAAAGTTTCGTTGGCTGAATTGCAAAAAGGGGCCGGGTAATGTTGGGCGGCTCATTTGTGTGTTTTGCCGGTGACTCTACAATTTTTTCTTTCAATTCAATCATTTTACTTGACAACATATCGCTCATCACCCCATCAAATTTTTCGGACGAAAAGTTTAAAACAATTGTAGAAACCTGAAATTACCCTTAGGCTTAAATCACAATTTAGCCAGCCTACTTTCCCACTTTTTGCAATAAGGTGACTACAAACAAAATCAATTAAATCATTGTATTTAGCAAATATAGCACATTCAATTTAATCATTGTAATTGCCCGACCAATTTCCTTTAAACCAACTGGAGCAGTTAAAATCAGATGCAAACGGAGCTCGAAATTACAGGAGGTCCGATTCGAAAACAAGAGCAGCGGCTATGACATTTAACAATCATGGCTTTGCGAATTTGGGACGAAATTAACGACTGAGCAGAGTGAGGTCGGATATGGTGGACAGTGGCTTCATTTATGGAAGTAAGATTGAGTGAGAAACAGGCATGTTGAAATCCCTCCATCACTGCTCGCCATTCATAACCAGGGACAATTGATGGAAACCTGAGATTGGAGAAGATGGGAGGACTTGGCCGGAATAGAGTTGGCGTGAGAGGATGGTGATGATGATTGGAGATGATGGCGATAGGTGGTGAAGCGAAGGAGGCCGGCTGCTTTGACCAGGGCAGGAAAACGGTCGGTGACTTCGATGGAGCTTTGGTTGTGGAACAAATTGGCGATGGCGACAGGGAGAGGAGATGGCGAGGTTGGTTTGGCCTGAGAAGATGACGCCGGATTCAAAGAGAAGGGGGACGCCGACTGCAGTTGTGGAAGCGATTGACGCAAACAGGTCTGGGGCGGTGTGAGAACATGATGGATCAGAGACGGCCTGGAGGAAATAGGGGGGTTGGACAGCTGGGTTCCTTCCTGCAGATTTAATAATGAGCGATTGAGAGAAAGCGAGAGGACAAAGATGGAGGAACAGATGTTACAGATCTGTGTGTGAGAGAGAGAGAGAGAAAGAGAGGGATGAAGATGAACTATGTTTTAACATTGTTTTTTCCTATTTTACCCCTAAAGTTAATGTTATGGTCTAATGGGCGTTAGAAAATGAGTTTGCTTGCAACAGAACAAAAGTAGGGTGGCCAAAATAGATGATTCAAAGTTTCGTTGGCTGAATTGCAAAAAGGGGTAAAGTTGGGCGGCCCATTTGTGTGTTTTGCCGGTGACTCTACAATTTTTTTCTTTCAATTTAATTATTGTACTTGACAACATATCGCTCATCACCCCATCAAATTTTTCGGACGAAAAATTTAAAACAATTGTAGAAACCTGAAATTACCCTTATACTTAAATCACAATTTAGCCAGCCTACTTTCCAACTTTTTGCAATAAGGTGACTACAAATTAACAAAATCAATTTAATCATATTGTATTTAGCAAATATAGCACATTCATCACTTCATCTAATATTTTGGATGGAAAATGCTTGAAACAATTATAAAAACCTGAAAATACCAACAACAAAAAATTATCATATCCAAAAGTCTTAAAATCATAATTTTTCATAACAAAAGTCCAAAAACATGTCTATGAAAAGAAATTCTTTAGTTAAAAACTTTTATTTTGAAGAAAATTCATTTTTTTCTATTTATTTATGAAAATTATATTAAGAATTGTATTGCATTTATTATAATTATTAGAAGCGTTAAATTTTGGACTATTTGGTATTATGTTTGAAACTTTTTAGATAGATTAATTATTTTTGAGACTTTTTATATAGATATGAAAAAATTTTAGTGGGACTTTTTGATATTTTTCCCAATTCTTTTGTGAGATTAAGCCAAAACAATTTGATTTTGCAAAAGTGTAAAAACAACAATATTACAACATTTTGTCAAAAACGTTGTTTAAGACATATTACAACGTTTTCCTAAAAAATGTTGTGTTAAGTTACCTAATACAACGTTTTTAGAAGAAATGTTGTTTAAAATGACCCTATGACAACGTTTTTGCAAATAAACGTTGTGTAAACTCTATCACAACGTTTCTGAAAAAAATGTTGTGTAAAATATATCACAACGTTTTTTAAAAAAACGTTGTGTAAAATATATCACAACGTTTTTGGAAAAACGTTGTTTAAACTATATCACAACGTTTTTATCAAAAACGTTGTGAAAGATTTTACACAACGTTTTGTTCAAAAAACGTTGTGTAAACTCTTTCACAACGTTTTTGATAAAAACGTTGTATGAAATATTTCACAACGTTTTTAGAAAAAACGTTGTATAAAAGCTATCACAGCGTTTCTGGAAAAAATGTTGTGTAAAATAACCATAGCACAACGTTTTTAAAAAAATGTTGTCTAAAATAACCCCTATCACAACGTTTCTGGAAAAACTGTTGTGTAAAATAACCCCTATCACAACGTTTTTTCAAAAACGTTGTGTAAAATGACAATAAGACAACGTTTTTTCGGAAAATGTTGTCTAAAATGACCATTTCACAACGTTTTTTAAAAAACGTTGTGAAAAATGACCCTATCACAACGTTTTTAAAAAAACGTTGTAAATAAAACGTTGTAAAAGACCATTTTTGTTGTAGTGGAAGGCACCAACCACATTGATGCTCTACATATCACTGTGGGGGTAATGGAAAAACAGGTTCCCCGAGTTCTGATAGACAACGGGTCCTCCTTGAATGTGTGTCCCGCCAACACTTTAGCCAAACTGGGAATAAAAATATTAGAACTCACTCCTTCCTCGCAGATAGTCAAGGCATACGACAACACTAGTCGATGTGTCCTAGGGGTGGTCACCTTAATGCTGACTATTGGGCCATTAAACATGCCAGTTGAATTCCAAGTCCTTGATATACCTGCCACTTTTAGCCTATTCCTGGGACGCCCTTGGATCCATGGGGTAAAAGGGGTAGCCTCTTCATTGCACCAACATGTCAAATTCATCCATGATGACCACATAGTGATTATTTTGGCTGATAAGATCATGGAGAATAAGGAAAGCGAGGATGTCCCGATCCTCGAGATAGAGCATGAAGACACGGGTATTTTTCTCAGTGGCTTTGAGGTTATCCCCCAAGCTATGGTCAACGCCATTGAATATGGCCGAGAAACTGACATCATTGGAAAGAAAGTCACCTCCCTAGGAAACATGGTCCTTTTAAACATGTTTCGAAAAATGAATTATATGCCTGGTCTAGGTCTCGGGCGAAATCAGCAAGGACTTGTCAATTTAGTCCAGGATGAACATAAGGAATGTATCCCTCCTTTTGGTCTAGGATACACGCCTACTCCAGCTGAATTAGCCGCAGTCATGAAATAAAAACGTGAGAAAAGAAAGGCAGAAAGAGAAAAGCGTCCTTATGAATATCCCCATCTCCAACCATATAGAAAAACCTTAAATGGTTACTTTGTAAGGAAAGGGGAAACGGAAACCTATCTCATGTTTCCTGAGCCTTGGTTAGACCAGAATGGAAAAAGAGGCCCGGTTGGCAAATCTTTGAAGATGTCAGTCTTCTCACAGATAAAATGGAACAGGTTACCCTGGAGCCCCGTAACACTACATATAAGACTGTCACTATTGAAAATACTTGGTCTATAGACCAAGATGATTATGCTCTGGCTCTATTAGATGATGACAGTCTGGGAGACAGCTTCATGGGCATGATAGATGTAGGCACTGGTTATGAGAAGCTCCCTGCTGAGTTTAAGCTTATTGCTGATAAGCCCCTGCAGAACTGGTATACTATGACCGGCCCGCTCTTGACGCCCGCAGATCTGGTGGACCGCTTAGGATATACTATCCCTACTTCTTCCCCTAGCTTTACGGATTGGTCATCTACCGATCCGCTCCCTAAAGTTGAGATCTCAAACCCCAGGTCCTCAATAATGTAATAAACCCTGTACAGTTTGCTATTAATGATAATCTAAATATCTTTGCTTACTCCTTAGTTGCACTTACATTAAAAGACGCATTAAATAACTATAATAATGAGTCATTTGATAAAATGGACCCAAAAGATAAAAATTATTTGCTTGAGCTTGTAAAGTCAGTTGAGCACCAGGAACAACATCATTCATCTGCAACAACTGAAGACCTGTCCACTATCAATCTGGGGTTGGACAATGAAATAAAAGAAATCAAAATCGGTAGCTGTCTGCAAGGCTCTGAAAGGGTAGCGCTCATTCACCTCCTCAAAGAGTTCGTATATATCTTCGCCTGGTCCTATGAAGATATGCCGGGGCTAGACCCAGCCATAGTCGAACATCGGATTCCCATATATCCGGATGCTCGACCAATCAAGAAAAAGCTCCGCCGGATTAAGCCGGAATGGTCACTACAAGTCAAAGAAGAAATCATGAAGCAGCTGCATGTCAATTTCATTCGGGTAGTAGAATACCCGATCTGGCTGTCCAACATAGTGACCGTTCCCAAGCCCAACGGGAAGGTCCGGATCTGCGTAGATTTCCGCGACCTCAACAAGGCGTCGCCCAAAGATGACTTCCCTCTACCCAATATTGAAATTGTGATAGATGTCGTCGCTGCTCACAAAGTCAGATCCTTCGTCGACGGCATACTGGGCTACAATCAAATCAAAATGGCAGCAGAGGACCAAGAGAAGACCTCATTCACCACTCCTTGGGGGACCTACTGCTACAATGTCAAGCCGTTTGGACTCAAAAATGTCGGGGCTACTTATCAAAGGGCTGTCACCACCCTCTTCCACGACATGATCCATAAAGAAATGTAGGTCTATGTTGACGACATGATCGTGCACTCCAGTAACGCCAATGGTGCTCATATCAAAGACCTTCGAAAATTCTTCGAAAGGTTGAGGAAGCACCAGATGAAGCTTAACCCCACCAAATGCACATTTGGGGTTACCACAGGCAAGGTCCTGGGATTCTTAATGACCGAGCAGGGCATCGAGATCGAGCCAGCAAAAATAAAAGCCATCATAGACATGCCGCAGCCAAAAACTCCAACTGAAGTCAAAGGCTTCCTAGGCCGATTGCAGTATATCAGCTGCTTAATCCAGCAGCTGACAACCACATGTGAGCCCCTCTTCAAACACCTAAAAAAGAATACTGACCAAGTCTGGGATGAGAAATGCCAGCTAGCCTTCGAAAAAATAAAAGCCTACCTTACCAATCCTCCTGTGCTAGCTCCACCCCATACACATAAACCTCTCCTCATATATTTAACCGTCATAGACACGTCAGTAGGAACTATGCTCTCCCAAGAGAAGGAAGATTCCTACGCTGAAAACGCCATCTACTTCATAAGTAGGAAGCTGCAAGGAAGCGAGCTAAACTATTTAGCACTGGAGAAAAGCTGCACCGGCCTAGTCTGGGCCACTCAAAGGCTCAAGACCTACCTGCAGGGACGATCCATCAAGCTCATTTCCAGGATGGATCCTATAAAGTACATCTTCAGCAAGCCATCACTTTCTAGCCGACTAGCTAAGTGGTCGTTTCTTCTCAACGAGTTCGACATAACCTATGTCACACTCAAATCTATCAAAGGCTGTGTGATTGCAGACTACTTAGCCGATCTGTACTTTAAAACAGAAGATGCAACTGAGCCTGGCATCCCAGACGAAGGTGTCCTGGAAATTACTGACCATGACACCGGCTGGCAAATGTTCTTTGACGGAGCCGCCAATAAAAGAGGCTTCGGCATAGGAATCTTGATAATCGATCTGGCCGATTCCAACACTCCACTGGCCATAAGATTAGAGTTCAAGTGTTCGAATAATACGACAGAATATGAAGCCTGTATCGCTGACCTAGAAGAAGCTCTCCAAAGGGGAGCCAAAGATCTCGAAGTATATGGAGACTCTGCCCTGATCATAAACCAAGTCGGAGGGAAATGGAGGACCCAAGATCCCCGGCTTCAACTTTATCATGCCAAATTGACAACACTAGCCAACAAGTTTGATTCTATCTCGTTTCACTATCTGCCGTGAGATAGAAATCAATTTGCCGATGCATTGGCCACTCTGGCATCGCTAGTCCAAATTCCCACAGAAACCCAAGTCCAACCTTTTGTAGTTGGGAAAAGG
This sequence comes from Codonopsis lanceolata, assembly GCA_013146195.2. Lineage (NCBI taxonomy): Eukaryota > Viridiplantae > Streptophyta > Magnoliopsida > Asterales > Campanulaceae > Codonopsis > Codonopsis lanceolata. The sequence goes on along the minus strand of CM028379.1, from coordinate 122,867,306 downwards.
GTCACCCCGGCATATTGCTTCAAAATAAATGCAGCCCCTGAAGCAGATCACGAGCCTTGGTATTCTGATATCTTAAATCTGCTTCAGAAAGGGATCTATTCTTCTAGCCTGGACAAAAGAGGGAAAGTCTCCCTGCGGAGGTGGGCCTCACAATTTGTACTCAGCGGTGGCAGCCTATATAAAAGGCACTATCAAGGCCTTAACTTATTATGTGTCGATCAGGCCAAAGCTGAGCAAATCATGGATCAACTGCATGGCGGTACCTGCGGGCCCCACATGAATGGCCATATGCTGTCCAAGAAAATTATCCAGCAGGGGTATTATTGGAGTATGCTTGAAACCGATTATATTCGGTGGGTGCGTCATTGCGACAAGTGCCAGCGTTTTGCAAATATGCAGCACGTGCCCCCGCACGTCTTATATAACTCAACAGCCCCCTGGCCCTTCTCAACATGGGGAATCGACGTCATAGGCCAAATTCACCCGAAGGGATCCAATGGCCATGAATATGTCCTAGTAGTTGTCGACTACTTTATAAAGTGGGTGGAAGCCTTTTCCTATAAAATCCTAAATGCTCGAAAGGTATCCGAATTTATCCGGACCAACATCATATATCGATACGGAGTGCCTTTCGAAATAATCTCCGACAACGGCACATATTTTGAAGGGGACGTGAATCGTCTACTCGACGAGTTCAAGATCCAAAGGTATAAATCCTCCCCCTACCGGCCGCAAGCCAACGATGCCGTTGAAGCAGCCAACAAAACACTATAAAATATTATCAGGAAAATGGCTGACACAGGAAGAGACTGGCCTGAAAAATTACAGTTAGCCTTCTGGGGCTATCGCACCTCATTCCGCACACCCACTGGGGCTACCCCCTATTCTATAGCATATGGCATGGAGGCGGTACTGCCAATAGAAGTTGAAATACCATCATTAAGAGTAATGATGGAATCTGGCATAGCAAAAGTTGACTGGGTCAAAGGGCGATTTGAAGAATTAGCCCTAATTGATGAACGACGGCTGTTAGCCCTGGAGCATACCCGAGCATATCAAAGGCGGATAACCCGAGCCATCAATAAAAAAGTCAAAGGCCGCGACATCCAAGTCGGGGACCTCGTACTTCGAGAAAAACCCCCTAGTTATGTTGATACTAGGGGAAAAATGGAAATCTCCGTAGATGGGACCGTATGTTGTTAAGGAAATCCGGTCAGGAGGGGCCGTGTTCCTCACGAACCAAGAAGGAGAAGATCTCGTTCAGCCCTTCAACCTTGACAAGCTTAAAAGGTATTATGCTTGAAGCCAACCTATCTGGCAGTTGCTTCCCTCCCCAGCTCGCTAGGCTGAAAACCCGAAAGGGCGGCCTAGGCAAAAATTAGAGCAAAATAAAAAAAACAACAAAAATGAGAAATATGGGCTCGCTAGGTTGAAAACCTGAAAAGGCAGCCTAGGCAAAAATTAGAGCATATAAAAAAAATCAAGAGAAAAAGGGGAGGGAAGGCACTTTTTGAATCCTCAGTATCCTACCTCCAGACTTCAGCATGCAAGGGGCTCGACTGACAAAAGGAAAAGAAAAATCACGACAAAAGCTCACATTAAAATACTAAAATATAATATTACAAGTCCTAAGGTGCAACTTAGGAATAACTGCTTAAGATATTTAGGTTATGCATTTATTGCATGTACATATCTATTATCTTGCTGCCTCTATCCCCCTTGTTTCCCCCGAACTATCCTTCATTTGCCACCAAGTGGTCTATCAAGTGGCGGCCCGCCCTGCCCATATACTCCTTCTGCGAGGCGCAAAAAAAACTCTGGTCTCACCAATATGAGAGCCCCCAGAAGTCTCCTCGTCCCCATCATCAGCATCCCCATTATCCTGGATAGCTGTGCTGCTTGGTATCCTGATATTTCGGCTCCAACGATCGTCTGCTGCTCTATATATATACATACTCCCTCAGCCTCCCTCATATTTTTTTACTCCCACTCCAGCCGGCCCACACACACAATATACTCCCTCACTCTCACAGCCGCCCCTTTCCCTCAATTCCCTCACTCACACACACACTCACTTATATATTCCCTCTCTAGCCGTCCACTCCCTCACTCACGGCACACACAACTCACACGCACAACACGCGCACACACACAACACACATACATAAACACGCACACACATAAATACACACAAACACACACCTTGTCGTTACGCTGCCCAATTTCAGACAACAAAATCAACAAATACAAGCAGTCACGCTACCCGAATCCCCGCAACAACAACAACAAAATCAACAAATACAAGCAGTCACGCTGTCCGAATCTTCGTAACAACAACAGCAAAATCAACAAACACAAGCAGTTATGCTGCCCAAATTCTCACCGCCTTTACCCATTCTAGGTAAAGCGCAACACTCCATGTACACAACAAAAGACAACAAACAACAACAAGCAAAAAGACTCCCTCTCCCGGAAGGACAGAGCGAGCACACCATACGGTAAGCTTTTAAAAGTTTTATTTAAAAAGTGTTATTTTAAATCCGGCCCAAATGTAAAAATATAAACCGTTGTGCTGCCCGGATCTATTTAAAAAATAGCATTAAAAAGAGTCATTATTATGGCCAAATATTTTTAAGCATATTTGTAATTATTGGAAGGAGACGGCTGCAAGTCCGTAAATAATGTAAACATTGATGTATTTGTAGGTAGTTAATGCTTTATTTATTTGCTAGATAAATATAACAAAAAGCATACTTTAGCCAAAAACTGTTTTTGAGACCGAAAGGGCGAGTTGGGTGCCTAGCACCTTCCCAACTCATAACTTAGCCTCCGAACCCATTTTTACAATCTCTGTTTTTTTTTTTTTGCTTTATTTCTTTCTCAAAATAAAGATGGCGACTCTATAAAACATTTTGGATCCAGTGGGGCCCCGCAACATCTTTTCTTGCACTTTTCCGTTTTTCCCTAAAAATGGGAGAATGGGAATGAAAGGGTGATGTATTCCTATATCCTGGTATCCCCTAAAAGGGGATAACTTGATGTAGAAAACTCAAGGCTCCCATATTGGACCAAAAATTCACTGAAAGTTACCGAGGCGTATTCAAATGCGCTATTCTTAGACAACACTCCTCTCGCACTTTTAATTTCGTTTTCCCCTAAACAAGGGAGGATGAAATGAGAGCAGTGGTATCCAGCATCCGTACGTACGCACACCCCTATCCAAGGGCGCGCGGGGCGCGGGCGCATTACCCGGGAACCCACAGTAACAGTCGGAATATCTCTACATGAGCACACGTGTGTGAGTTATCTAAAAAGCAGTAAAAAAATTTATTTTTCAGATATAAAGCAGTAATAAAGCAATAAATTATTATCTGTCTTTTTGTTCATTTATTGATTTTCTCGGCTCATTAGTTTGAATCCCCGAAAGGACGATGCGAGCAAGCGTGACGGCCATTCGGATCAATAAATAGAAAGAAAAGTAGGAAAACTACATGTTTCTATTAATTACTTTTGGTCCTAATCCCCAAAATAAAATGACCGAATAAAAGAAAATTTACATATCCACCAAAAATAAAATAGTAACAGAATAGAACAGAATAAAGCAAAAATTTCTCCAGCTTTCTTTCTCTCTCTCTTTTTTTAATCTTTTCGGGTTGCACTGGTACCCAAAATGAAGCTGCTACAAGATTTCACTGTTATACGAACATATATATACAAATATATAAAAATGTAATATTTAAACTGTTAAATAAATATAACGACCATATTTAGCCAAAAATCCGAAAAAGTAAACTTTTTTATATATACATATAAAAAAACAAACTGAGTCTAGCCCTCCATTTTTATTTTATTATTAAAATAAAAACAACGTCTCAAGTGGAGTCGCCACTGTGAGTGCCCCGTTTTTAACCGAATCAGCGCCACTGAAAGGCGGGGTGGTTTCAAAATCTTTTAAAGCGTGTGGAATACACTTGGCCTCAATTGTGGACTCAAAATATAAACAACAGAGTCGTTATCTTTATTTTAAGGATAAACAAAGAAATACCAGAAATACCAGATTTGCAAAAGGGTTCGGAGGCTAAGTTACGAGTTGGGAAGGGGTTAGGCATCCAACTCGCCCTTTCGGACTCAAAATAGGTTCTTCGGCTAAATATGCTCTTTTATAAAATTAACAATTGAAATAAAACATTTATATATATATATATATATATTAATAATAATAATAATAATAATAAAAGAAATAAAGAAACTTACAGCAGCCTCATTTTAGAGATGCAAATATACTTTATAAAAATTTGGCCATAATAACGGCTTATTTTTAGTGCTATTTATACCCGAGATTTGAACATTATAACGACTTATTTCGTGATATATTAATATTTTAAATAACGCTTTTTAAAATATAAAATAATAAATACTTTAGGTTACCTACCTCTTGATGCATGTGGGTTTTATCCCGGACCAAACTTCTTTTCTGGTAGGCTTTAGGGTGTGCTCGCTATGTTCTTCAGGGAGAGAGAGTCTTTTTGCTTTTGCTGGATTTCGGGCAGCGTGGCTGCTCCTTTTTGTTGTTTTCTCCTCGAGATCCAGGCAGCACAACTGCTTTCTTGCATGCATGCTTTTTGCTTGCGTTGAGTCTGAAATCGGGTAGAGCTTCGGCTGGATTTGACGTCTGGATTCGGGCAGGACAACTGCTCTTTTTGGTTTTTTAGAACCGATGAAATAGGGCGGAAACATAGTTGGGTAGCTAGGGTTCACTTTGGCTGGAGAGTTTTAGTGTTTAGGGGTGGTTTTGGCAGCCTAGCGAAGCTTCGGGGTTGGATGGAAAATACCTCCGTAACTCTCGCAGCGTTCTCTCCGTAAACTGTTTGTGAGTTCTCTCTCTCTTTTTTTTTTCACAACCGAAGGCCTTCTATTTATAGGTTGAGAGGCTTGGTTTCCTTAACAGCGTAGGTAAACACATATATTTTCCTCCGTGCTGGAACAACTTGTACCGTGCGCTGAAGGAATTGCACCAAAAGCTAACTGAAACAGTGAACAAGGAAGTTGTGGGCGCTACCAAGGGGCTTTTTGGGCACCGCCTGGGGGTGATCTGGGCGCTACGCCCAGATTGGCTATAGGCCGCGCAATGCTTTGCTTTTTCTTTACTTTTTTTGTACTTTCACCCCCCTGTAATTCACTATTTGTTAATTCTTCCGTCCTTTTGCATTTTAAACCTTGTAACTTGACATCTGTTAGTCCTTTTAACAGGTCTTGATATTTTATGGCATGTCATAGAGCATGGGTACGAAATTGGGGTGTCTACACCCTCCCTCCACATCTTGTCGAGGCCCTTCTCTCACCATACGCCCTCCTTTAACCCGTTCACTCCTCGAGCAACTCCGACATTCTTGGTAACCCTGGCTCGGAAATCCAGCTCTAACTAGCTCACCGACGTCCTGCCTCAACCCGCTCGCTCCTCGAGACACTCATGGTTTCCTCAGCAAACCCCTCTTTAACCAGTTCGTCGAGGTCCTCCTTCAACCAACTCGCTTCTCAAGCAACTCCGGACTCCTCGGTGAACCCAGCTCTCACCAGCTCATCGACGTCCTCTCTCCACTGTTTGACTCTCATGCATCCTAAGGATTCCTCGGCAAACCCAACTCTATCCAACTCGTCGAGGCCCTCCCTCAACAGCTCGCTCCTCGAGCATCTCTCAATCTCCTCGGCAAACCCGGCTTTAACCAGCTCGCTAAAGTCCTCACTCAACTGCTTTCTCCTCGAGCACCACAAGGACTAGGACTTTTCAGCCAAACCCAGCTTTCACCAGCTCGCCGAAGATTCCTCCCTCAACTGCTTGTTCCTCGAGTACCATAAGGACTAGGATTCCTCGGTCAAACCCAGCTCTTGCCAGCTCGTCGAAGACTCCTCCCTCAACTACTCGCTCCTCGAGCGCCACAAGGAATCCTCGGCTACACCCAACTCTCACCATCTCTCTAAAGACCCCTTATTCACCAGCTCGCTCATCGAGCAAACCATGTCTCCTCGACACACCAGGCTCTCCCCAGCTCGCCGAAGACCCCTTGTTCACCAGCTCGCTCCTCAAGTAAACAATGTCTCCTCGGCACACCATGCTCTCCCCAACTCGTCGAAGGCCCCTTGTTCACCAGCTTGCTCCTCGAGCAAACCTTGTCCTTGGCAAACCAAGCCCACACCAGCTCGCCGACCACTCCCTCACATTGTCAACTCACGCGCTTTCAGCATCTTCTTCTCAAGATTGGTCTCACTCGTAGAATAAAAACCTCCGACCATAGCATTATGCATCCTAATATATATGTAGGCTCCAAGTTAGATTCCCTCAAGAATCATCTCATCAAGAAATTTTGCAGCTTTGCGGAACTTGTGACTGTGAGCATCACAAAAACCGCCAAGGCTACATCGGTTTTTAATCCATGAAGCTTCATCCTATCAAAAATTTCCTAAGCTTCTCGAAACCTTTGTTCTTTAGTATGACTTGATTATATCCCGTCAATGGGCCAAGTCCTTCCGGGTAGGTTTGAAGGACTTGGTTAGACCTCAAAGGAGGGTGCGGGGTAGCCTCGTAGTATGGACTTTTGGGTTTATCGCACGAAGGCGGTTGCGTCTTGTTTATAAAATGCGACCGCTTCACCAAGGACAAGGTGACCACGTTGGTTCTCGGAGGACTCCCAGCACTTAAGTGGTCCCGCAGAAAAGAAGGTGATCGCGTTACATGGAGTAGCGCGACCGAGTTCGTGCGGTTTAACAGTTTTTATGTTTCCTTATTTATGAAAACTATTACATCTATACTCCCCTTCAAAACTTATGAGATACAAAATCTATTAGCCACTCATGGATCTGATACCAACAATTAATTGCAGGAAATAATAATAAGAATAACAGCACACTTACTCTTTAAGATGCAACCAGAGATACTGGATTATTTATTTATGAAGGGTATATTACAATGGGGATGGTGTTCAACACATGAACCAAAACCTATTACAATTTGCTGAGAGATGAAGAGAGAAATAAGGGATATGAGGCGATGCCTTTTCTGGACAACATGTCCTTCCCTTTTATACTGAAATTTTAAACTTTCTTTTTCAAAATCTTTGGCCAGGTGTCCATGGAAAAGTGGAGTCGAGCAGGGCCATGATAGATTGTGGGGGCAGAGCACTAAGAAAAGCACTCAAAATATAGTAGGCTTCTTTTGCAAAAGTTGGCCGACCTAGTCCCATGACTTCAAAAATAAATATTCTTCATAATTGCTTTGTCCCGTGACTCGTAAAGAAATATTCTCCATAATTGCTTTGTCCCATGACTCGTAAAGAAATATTCTCCATAATTGCTTTTTCTACTGGCTTGACAGCTGCTTTTGTTTTATTCTCCAATGACCGACAAAGGTAATGATTTATTCTTCCATCCTATCTTTTCTCTTGGATTGTTGTACTTTAGCTTGAGTGATGCCTACCATAGCATCCATGTAGTCTTCTAGAGATGGAGACTCGTCTTCTTCTTCTGGTAATTGTGATTTTCCGGCCAGGATAGCAAAATTTGATCATGTTTCTGGTGGATAAATTGGTGTTAACTCTGGTTGAGAAGCAATGAATTGCTCCTTCATGGATTCTAATACCTTTAGTAGACACTCAATAGGAGTTAGTCCTCGATGTTCTTTTTTAACCATATTCATCATATAGGTGAATACATTTTGAATTTCAAGCTGAGCTGATTTAATCTTTTTAGTGGCTTCTTCAAAAGCTGTGACATAATTTAAAGTTGTTTCTTTTAATTTAGTAACAGTTTCCTCAGTATTAAAACTTTCCCACCATTTAAAATGAAATGTTCTGTACAGAACTGGGATTTTAAATTCATCAAAGGAAACTTCTAAGTCCCATTTCCAGATCCAAGTGATCTGTAATTCTGTAAAAAACCATAAGGTATTTCTACCTATTGGTGGGTCAACCGCAGTCTTGCCTTTTAATTTAGGGTGGTAATGATACCACGGAATGAATTGTTCTGAAATTTCTTTTGGAAGTACTTCCAAAGTAGGGCCAAATCTGTCCCACCATCTAAGGAACCAGGTGGGGAATCCATAATGCTCATGGATTTTTGGGTTGATCACAAATAACCAAGTATGCTTACGCACAGGATTTTGGTAATAGAAAGCATAAAATCATGCTTGAATATAATCTCATTAGTTATATTCTACTGCTTTGTTAATTTTCAAAGTCTTAGGTTTTGAAGGGTCAAGCATACTCCATTGATGGGGATGCAGAATTTTTATAATATAACACTTTGAATGTGTTCTTGAGTAGGGTGTCTTCCCCCCCCCCTCCCCCCAGAATCTGCTTTATGGAGGAAATGCTCCCTTTGGACAGATTCAGTGTCTTCTAAAATAGCTTCGTAAATATAACGAAACTTGGTATTTGGTGCTGGATGGTTATGGTTACCCAGATATCTTTCTTTAATTGACCAGGGATCTTCTTTCCATTGCAAATCTTGAAAAGATAGATCAATAATATTTTCCATATTTTGCTTACGCAAATATGGGACAGGAATAAATTCCTTTTTGATTTCTTTATTTTTAGATGAAGAGCCTGGAGTGGATGTTGTCTTCATGGCTTCCTTTACAGGAATAGTGGGGTACTGAGATTTGTATTTTGACCCCTTAGGGGTATTCTAACCTTTGGCTGGATGCATCCTGCAAAAATCCCGAGTAAGAAAATCAGGAAGAGAATTATGCTCTCCTTTAATATATTCAATATCAAAATCAAATACAGATAATTCAGACTGACATCTGGCAAAAATATGTTTTGAAACAATATTTTTAACATCTTTTTTGAGAATATATTTTGCTGCACTGCAATCAATGCATAGTAAGAATTTTTGATTTAATAAATCATCTTGGAATTTACTTATGCATTTCACAATTGAAAGCATTTCTTTTTTAATGGTAGAATAATTTAATTGGGCTTTCTTCCACATACTTGAAGTAAATCTTAATAATTCTTCTTTCTCATTACTGGGATTTTTCTGCTTTAATATGCCACCATAACCAATGTTCGAAGCATCGGTTTCTACTATTTTAAACCAGGCTGGTTGGGCCAAACATAAACAGGGTAATTGTTTCACATGTAATTTAATAATTTGAACAGTTTTAGTATGTTCAATAGTCCATGGACTAGGATTTTTACATAACCTTTTATAAAGAATACCACTATCTTGGGCAATATTTTTATAAAAATCAGAAATATAATTTAAACTTCCTAAAAATCTCTGAAGTTGGGTTTTATCTTTGATTTCATCAGGAAATTTGGAAGCAAATTCAATACTTCTATCTATTGGTATAATTTTTCCTTGGGCTATATTGAATCCCAAAAATCGAACTTTTGTTTGAAATAATTTCATTTTTGGGAAAGATAGAACCAGTCCATTCTTTTTAATAATATCTTTTAATATTTTTATATAGATGACATCTTAGTATTTTCCACTGATATTGATCAGCACTTCAAACATTTAAAAATATTAAAAGATATTATTAAAAAGAATGGACTGGTTCTATCTTTCCCAAAAATGAAATTATTTCAAACAGAAGTTCGATTTTTGGGGTTCAATATAGCCCAAGGAAAAATTATACCAATAGATAGAAGTATTGAATTTGCTTCCAAATTTCCTGATGAAATCAAAGATAAAACCCAACTTCAGAGATTTTTAGGAAGTTTAAATTATATTTCTGATTTTTATAAAATATTGCCCAAGATAGTGCTATTATTTATAAAAGGTTATGTAAAAATCCTAGTCCATGCGCTATTGAACATACTAAAGTTGTTCAAATTATTAAATTACATGTGAAAAAACTACCCTGTTTATGTTTGGCCCAACCAGCCTGGTTTAAAATAGTAGAAACAGATGCTTCGAACATTGGTTATGGTGGCATATTAAAGCAGAAAAATCCCAGTAATGGGAAAGAAGAATTATTAAGATTTACTTCCAGTATGTGGAAGAAAGCCCAATTAAATTATTCTACCATTAAAAAAGAAATGCTTTCAATTGTGAAATGCATAAGTAAACTCCAAGATGATTTATTAAATCAAAAATTCTTACTACGCATTGATTGCAGTGCCGCAAAATATATTCTCAAAAAAGATGTTAAAAATATTGTTTCAAAACATTTTTTGCCGATGAATTATCTATATTTGATTTTGATATTGAATATATTAAAGGAGAGCATAATTCTCTTTCGATTTTCTTACTCGAATTTTGGATGCATCCACCAAGGTTGGCTAAGGGGTCAAAATACAAATCTCAGTAACCCACTATTCCTGTAAAGGAAGCCATGAAAACAACATCTACTCCAGGCTCTTCATCTAAAAATAAAGAAACCAAAAAGGAATTTACTCTTGTCCCATATTTGCGTAAGCAAAATATGGAAAATATTATTGATCTATCTTTTCAAGATTCGCAATGGAAAGAAGATCCATAGTCAATTAAAGAAAGATATCTGGGTAACCAGAACCATCCAGCACCAAATACCAAGTTTCGTTATATTTACGAAGCTATTTTAGAAGACACTGAATCTGTCCAAATGGAGCATTTCCTCCATAAAGCAGATTCTGGGGGGAAGACACCCTCAAGAACACATTCAAAGTGTTATATTATAAAAATTCTGCACCCCCATCAATGGAGTATGCTTGACCCTTCAAAACCTAAGACTTTGAAAATTAACAAAGCAGTAGAATATAACTACTGGGATTATATTCAAGCATGGTTTTATGCTTTCTATTACCAAAATCATGTGCGTAAGCATACTTGGTTATTTGTGATCAACCCAAAAATCCATGAGCATTATGGATTCCCCACCTGGTTCCTTAGATGGTGGGACAGATTTGGCCCTACTTTGGAAGTACTTCCAAAAGAAATTTCAGAACAATTCATTCCGTGGTATCATTACCACCCTAAATTAAAAGGCAAGACTGCGGTTGACCCACCAATAGGTAGAAATACCTTATGGTTTTTTACAGAATTACAGATCACTTGGATCTGGAAATGGGACTTAGAAGTTTCCTTTGATGAATTTAAAATCCCATTTCTGTACAGAACATTTCATTTTAAATGGTGGGAAGGTTTTAATACTGAGGAAACTGTTACTAAATTAAAAGAAACAGTTTTAAATTATGTCACAGCTTTTGAAGAAGCCACTAAAAAGATTCAATCAGCTCAGCCTGAAATTCAAAATGTATTCACCTATATGATGAATATGGTTAAAAAACAACATCCAGGACTAACTCCTATTGAGTGTCAACTCAAGGTATTAGAATCCATGAAGGAGCAATGAATTGCTTCTCAACCAGAGTTAACACCAATTTCTCCACCAAAAACAGGATCAAATTTTGCTATCCTGGCCGGAGAATCACAATTACCAGAAGAAGAAGACGAGTCTCCATCTCTAGAAGACTACATGGATGCTATGGTAGGCATCACTCAAGCTAAAGTACAACAATCCAAGAGAAAAGATAGGATGGAAGAATAAATCATTACCTTTGTCAGTCATTGGAGAATAAAACAAAAGCAGTTGTCAACCCAGCAGAAAAAGCAATTATGGAGAATATTTCTTTACGAGTCACGGGACAAAGCAATTATGGAGAATATTTCTTTACGAGTCACGGGACAAAGCAATTATGAAGAATATTTCTTTTTGAAGTCACGGGACTAGGTCGACCAACTTTTGCAAAAGAAGCCCACTATATTTTGAGTGTTTTTCTTAGTGCTCTGCCCCACAATCTATCATGGCCTTGCTCGACTCCACTTTTCCATGGACACCTGGCCAAAGATTTTGAAAAAGAAAGTTTAAAATTTCAGTATAAAAGGGAAGGACATGTTGTCCAAAAAAGGCATCGCCTCATATCCCTTATTTCTCTCTTCATCTCTCAGCGGATTGTAATAGGTTTTGGTTCATGTGTTGAACACCATCCCCATTGTAATATACCCTTCATAAATAAATAATCCAGTATCTCTTGCTGCATCTTAAAGAGTAAGTGTGCTGTTATTCTTATTATTATTTCCTGCAATTAATTGTTGGTATCAAAGCCATGAGTGGCTAATAGATTTTATATCTCATAAGTTTTGAAGGGGAGTATAGATGTAATAGTTTTCATAATAAAATATTTATAATTATATGTATCAAAATATTATGAAAGATAAATTTTAAATATGCTTCGTAAAGCTTCTTAGATCAGAGTTAGGTTTTCGTCCATAAATCCCAGGAGAGGTGGGGTATGTACCTGTAATCCGTCTTTGTGTAGGAGTCAAAACATATTTATTATTTATGTGAATTAATATTCTGATACATGTAATTCATTTATATTTTTAAACAAAACTATTATGACTATATTCATACTTTAAATCTTATGAGATATATTCTTGAAAAATGGAAATTTTCAGAAAAAGTAATACTAAAGCTATTAAAATAAAAAATGCTGAGACCAGTGAGTTGTCTCAAAATCAGATTTTAAATCAATGGACAATTCCGTCTATTGAACCAAAAAAGATTTATTCAATCGGCACTTTTGACTTTTTATGTCGAAAAAATATTAAAACTCTTGAACAATCTGTTAGCATAGATGATAACAGCTTAAAATTACCTCTTTTAAATCTTCAAGATATTTCTGCATATCAGGATAAGTATAATTATTTGCATATTGGTTGTATCCAAATTGCTTTCAAACCTTTAACTTTATCTGGGTTAAATGCTTCTATTCTTGCATGTATTAGAGATGGTAGATGTTTAGACTTTCTTCCTTCCCTAATGGGAATTACTCAGACTAGTCTATGTCATGGACCAGCATACTTTAATGTTTTCCCAAATTTAAGTCTATCTTTAACTAATAGAAATTTATTTGAATCTGTTATACTTAATATCCAAACTTCAGGTTATAATTTTATGCTTGGAACTGAGACTATTAATGTTATATATAGATTACATTATGAAGTTATGAATACTATGTGTCCTAATGCCATACTTAGGAGTAATCCGGGTAAAACTACGGTTATAGAAAGCAATAGTATAACTACTAATATTGCTACACCAAAACAAATAACTTGGAATGAAATTAATTTTCCAACCCAATGGAACTTAGAAGAAATTGTTCCACCAAAACCAATACTAGATAATAGTATTGATCAAATAATACAGAATGATGATGGGGACGTTGAACTCTGTTTAATTCTAGTAATAGAAGCGAGTTATCAAGGTCATTGTCATCGACAAAGAAATCTGTTATTAAATCTAATACCAGTAGACCTAGTACATCCTCTACTAATATAGAAGAAATTCAAGGAATTAGAATGTCTGATTACCAAATTCCCTAAGGAATTTATACTACCAAACCAGTAGAGGAAAGCTCTACAAACGATATGTGGATTTAAATGGATTTCACACCCAAATCACCCTTGAGAATCAATATTAATTTAGAATTCCAAAATCAAATTTATGAAGATTTTAGGAATTGGTTCCAAATCACCGAGACTTTGAACAAGAAGTTCACTTTGTTCGGTGGTTCCATATGGTACCCTATTCAACAAAATTCCAAGACTCATTCTTATTACAAGAATGGACTAATAAGAAAGGAGAAATAAAATTGAAGTCCATGAAGATCTCTTAATCAAGAAAATTCAAAATTAGGAACCTTATGTTTGGCTTCCCCATTAATAAAACGGAGATCCGCCTATTATTAAACAAAATAATTTGGCTAATCTATGTCTTAACTCCATTAGTAAACAATTAAATAGAATTGAAGATAATCTTCCTAAAACCACTGCAGAAGCTAGTACTTCAGATACTAATCCAATCTATGTTGTCAATATAAAACCTCCTATTCCTGTAAAAGACTTTCATATGAATTTAGGAGACAAGTTTTTAAATAATTTAACATCCCGTATTAAAGGTCTTAGTATTCAGGTTCTTAATAAAGACAAAACCGTCCCAAAAGGTATTTGGCACGGTTTTGGGACGGTTTTGGCTCCCTCCCAAATACGAGGGTGCCAAATACTACCAAACCGTCCCAAATAGTATTTGGCACGGAAAAAGCGACGGTTGTGCATGTGTGTGCCATTTGACATGTATTTGTGACGGTTTGTAGCGACCCGACCCAATTAGGTATTTGGCACGATTGTGCTGCCCTCCCAAATAGTATTTGGCACGGTTGGTTCTGCCTTCCCAAATAGTATTTGGCACGATTAGTTCTGCCCTCTCAAATAGTATTTGGCACGGTTGATCATGCCTTCCCAAATAGTATTTGACACAGTTTGTTTTTACATCTTAAATACATTTGACACGCTTTATTCATCTTCCCAAAAAATACTTGCACTATTTTTCTAGCTTCTCAAATGTATTTCATACCGCTACCACATTTTATGATTATACCCACCATTTATTTTTTCTCTAATGTATAACAAAGCAGTAATATTTCCTCAAGTGTATCATATACACATAATAAATCAATATGAATATCACCATACAAGAAATCAAGGAAAAACAAATTGCATTCACATTATGATCGAAAATATTTTTATCATAAATAACTTATGAATATCATCTCACATACATTCATAACATTAATTAAATATACATAAGTGATCCATATACATGTCTAAATTGACGAGACAACGAACTACGTGAAGAAATGATTACTCTTCACTAACACATCTTTGAGCATGCCTCTATGCTTTGTTTTCCCTACAATATATAAAAAGAGTTGTCTATTAATATTACAAGTGCATAACTTGATTGTATGAGACTTGGTCAATACTTTACAGGCCTTAGGCATGTTACCTTTGCCAGCAGTCTTCTGAGCCTTGGACATACTTCTTCCTTCTTTGCCTTCTTTTCATCTTTGGTTTTCATGATCCTCTCCTTAATTTCTCTGAACAACCAATGAAAAAATTAATGAGAAAATAGAAAAATCATTTGTTCAACTGTTAAAATTGGTTTATGTACAATTATACTACCAACGTTCATCTTTGTTCATATCCCTCAACACCAAGCTCAAAATAGAAGAAAGAAACATCATATTAGTAAACAATTTCACACAAATATTCAGTTAAGATTTCATATTTAAATGCAAGAGGTACACCAAAAGAAAATGTTCAATACAGCCAAATGGCAATATTTAGCTGATGCAGCAACTCAAGACTTAGGTGGGCCGAAATGATAATATATATATATATATATATATAAATCATCACATCTCTCAACTTAATGTTACTACAATTTGAATCTATCTTTCGCAATGGACATCATAGTTAATCTTGAACATAAATCTTTTTGTGTAACCAATTCCCCAAGAATCCCAATCAATCTCTTTAATAAAAATATCAATAGAAGTTCAAGAATTTAAAAATGAGAGAATTTTCAACCTCCTTGGTTGTAATCAAGGTACTGCAACATCAATATCTCAAACTAGATTACTTGCAACTAAGCGTGAGATTACTATACAGTTTTCATCACTATAAAGCTTACTAGGCTATCCAGGACAGGTAAATACAGTGGGGTAGATATTCAGCCCAAAAACAAGGCGGCAGTGCAGTCAACTTCAAACCAATGCCAAAACCACACCAAAAGGCCGAAAAATGCAAATAGGGTATGCATGGAAAGGTATATGAGTCTAATTTCTATTCCAATTTACAGATCAAGATTTCAATATCTCTAGCCCAAGTTATGGTCAAAACAGTAACATGTGTCCAGAAACAACTTCCGAATAGTCACAGTTTTTGGCTTCCAAAACCAGCTCCAAACTCTCTCCAAATCAACCTATTTTCACAAGGGTTCAATCCCAACATAAATTAGGTATACCAAGGTTGAATTAGGGAAAGAAATGGACAAAAACGAAGATCATTTGATAGGCCAAAACCTATGGCAAAAATTGCTAAAACTCAAGGCTGTCCAAGAACTTAGCAGAAATATGCCAACTTCCAATTAAATCTGGTACTGATCCATGAGGCCAAAAATTACAAATAAGGTACCATTGGAAAGATCTAAGAGTTATATTTCTAACAAGACAAACGGAATGCGATTCCGCTTATTCTACAGAAAGTTATGACACTTCTTGTAACAAGTCTCCAAACAGCACTTTAAGAGTTAAAATGATTTCAAATTCAAACTTCAAGGCTTTAACACTTAAATCCATCAAACCAAGACCACCATATGGCTATAAATTAAAGGTTAATTTAGATAATTAATCCACACTTAAACATGCTCAAACAAACCATTAAGCACATGAACACCATATAAATGCAATTAACTAAAACTTGCCCTTTATAAGCTTCAGTTCGCTCCTCTTCGGGTACCTCGTTTAGCTTTTCATTAATACGTTCCTGAAAGCAAAACAAATTAAAAACAAAAAATATTATTTTATACGTGAACATTAAGAAATCCTAATCTATGTGGATGGCATTCAGTCAAGGCTTATTTGAACACACTATTTAATTCAAGATTAAAGACTTAAGCCATCTCAAGTATTTATTTTGGTATTAAGATAGGCAAAGAATACATGTCTCATCTTAGCATCTCCTGCAACAATTATAGCCTAACATCTGATTGTAGATCTCATTTACATAATCTACTTAAGCCTAACCAGACTTAGACATTGTCTATATAGTTTATATAATACTTAGCTGACATCAAGT
This sequence comes from Codonopsis lanceolata, assembly GCA_013146195.2. Lineage (NCBI taxonomy): Eukaryota > Viridiplantae > Streptophyta > Magnoliopsida > Asterales > Campanulaceae > Codonopsis > Codonopsis lanceolata. The sequence goes on along the minus strand of CM028379.1, from coordinate 122,850,623 downwards.
TGGACAAATTATCTTAAAGGGAGTATTTTACTCATCTGCAAACCTTTTGTGATCGACGCCTTGGGTTGTTGTCCAACCACAAAAACGTCCCTCTCTGACCCTTGCTTAATTAGTCACTTGGAATGCCAAGTTATTATGCAGGTAAGTGAGGTTCCAAGTATGAGGTACTATTACTTACGGCTGCTATCTCAAATTGAATATATATACGTTAATATTATCCTAGAGTTTAGTAAAAGATAAAAAAAGAAAATTAGAGAATATATAAATCCATAAATGATTTGATGTGATTTCCTAACAAGGTGTTAACTCGATAAGAACAAAATTAGCCAAGTAATTAAAAGCTACTCCATCTAAACTAAGTTCAGTTTGAAAAAAGAGAGTCTAAGATTCAACATAACCACTATTCTAGAATTCAATTTCTAGCCTAAATGAGAGCATAACTATAAGGTAAATGTGTGGGAAGAATGAAATATGTGGCAGATCATGAGAGGTTGTTGACATGAGCCACTCTGGATGGAGCTCACATTTTTGTTTTCACATGTATCTTCTGAAAAACAGTCATTTCCATGCTAAAGTGAAAGATAAAAAAATTGGAGTTTGAGCAAGTTAGCTCCTTGCTGGATATTTCCTCAATAGTTCTTGTTGCCTAATCAGAACTTTTCAAATTGATAATGTAATGTGTGCATGCAGAAACTCTCTTCCCTTAACTTTAATATGTGTTTCCCCAAAATTTACTAATTCACACTAACGAGAAATACACAATCTCTTGGAATTCAAGTGAAATATTGAGAATAATCCTCAACATCCAAACAAATAGAAATACTAACTGGCTGAAACAATTATACATATATATATGTGAGATGGTTCAATTTCATTGGATTGAGAGAGAGAGAGAGAGAGAGAGAGAGAGAGAGAGAGTTAAGGATGCAAAAGTAGAATAATAAGATATCCAGATTCGTACCTCGCTGCCCTCTCGAAATACTTCGAGGACCGTGCTACATTTCTTGTGGGAAAGGTTTGGTGAGGAGAAGATCTGCATAGTGAGCTGGGCTTTGTGTGTAAGCCTTGGGAAGAAAGGCGCTTGGAGGTTGGGAACCTTGTCATCAAGATAATTTCCCTTCTGGCGAAATAGAAGCAGCATTCCCCTTTTGAGTCTCACTCCATCCGGCACAAATTATGTGGAACATATTTGGAATTCAAAAAAGTAATAAGTTAAATCATAAAGACATTGACGAGCTAGATGCCCATCTTGAGCTGATCCATAATCTCTATTCATCACAAATCCCTAGTAAACAGACTTACAGTGTGACCTATAAGGTCATTTTCTCCTAGATCTCTCATGGCCTAACTCTGTTTTCTTTAAATCTTCAGTTTTTCCCTCCGGCAGTTTCCAATTAGTGAGCCCAAGTCCTTTCAAAGTGACAATTTAAAAAAATGAACTTGTGGAAAATGGAAATGCATAATCCATGGTCCCTATGTCGTCTCAATTACAAGGAACACATAAATTTAAGAAACTAAACAACCTCGATGGACTGATTAAGTCCATAGTCGATTCAATATGTTCAGATATTTAAATGAATTTACATGGGCATACGCCGGTGATCAGAACTGTGTTGGTATGCTGTTGCAGAAATAAGTTAGAACATGGTTAAAGAAACTACTAAATTAAGTATATACGAGTCGAAGTGAAATAAATAATGCGCGATTATATTTACATTTACCTTTTTTTTCAGTTGAGCTTCTATGAATACGTGTATGCTTAATTTCAACTCTTTAAGTGCACTAGACTGTAGATCCATAAAAACATAAGCTCAAGATAATTACAAATTTAGGATACAATAGATTATTGGGATAACCTAATTGATGCGTGTACTTTATAGACCTTAGTTGGCAGGATAAATTAACCAGCTTCCAAATAGTAAAATTTCTTTCTTTTTATGTTATTAGTATACTAAAATTGTATGATCATCGTCCACGTAATAGCCACGGAGCTTGACTAAGTTTTCATGTTGTATATTAGAAATCATTTTGATTTATGTCAAAAACTCGTGCAGTCCTTGTCTTGATTAAACTGAAAGAATGTTTGTAGTCGTCCCATATTTTAGCTTTCCTAAACCCACAAATTCTAAATGAGAGACGGTGCTAGATTATAAAAATGAAGATAACAAACAAGACAACATAATGAGTGGAACCAGTTTATACATTCACTTACCTTATAGACGTGGCCAAATCCACCTTCCCCAATTTTATTGATCGGACTGAAATTATAGTGGCGATTCTTAGCTCCTTGTAGGAATAGAGATTAACATTGTGGATGCTTGCATATTGAAAGCTTTGTTCACGATTCAACTTGATCAATAACTTCTACAAACACATAACCTGGATGAAGATTGATTAAATCTCTTATGCAAGAAAAAAATCATTGATGGGAAAGAAGAAATATTCAATCTAAGTTGCCTGCAACAAGTTCAAAAAAGCATTTACCAATTTTATTTCCAAATAATATAGCTAAACAAGTCATAACTGACATATTTGCAACACCAAAGTTACGGAATTGCTTCAGGTAAAACTAAATTCAAAGTTGTCTAACTGCTGGATGAAAAACACAGGTTATTGCGGGTACAAATAAAAAAAGAAGCAAGAAATGCAAAGATGAAAGAACAACAACTATAAAGACTCTAGGAGGAAAAGAGAAAGTAGATGTGATACATGAATTGAATCAGCCTGACTTGCGTTACTACAATAGGAGATAATGGTGCGGCAAGGACAACACACACACACACACATATGCAGACCAATAATTCTGCTTCACATGAAATACGACTGCTATAAATAATATATTAGTTTAGGTCAATGCCATATAACGAGGAAGGGATCTTGAAATTCAATCCATTAGAACATGTCAATCTGAGCATTTTCTGGTTGTTGTCACCTATGTTCGTGAGTATGAGTGTGTGTTTTCTTTTTCTTTCTTTTTTTAAAAAAGAAAAATATAGACAGACAGAAACAGAATTTCAGCAATTCTTCTCACTGCCAACTAAAGCTTCAACCTTTGCTTTCCTCACTCCAAAGGAAAAAAGAATGGAAACAAGATTGGAAACTAGATTCCAAATCCAATAATTGGAATCTTAAAGTCGGCTCAAGCTTATACCATTTCCATATCCCTTAAAGTATAACAGCTAGCCCTTTACGTACTTGATTATAATATATCTGTTGAATACAATGGATAATCAATAGATATGTATATGTCATAAAAAGAACAGAAGCAGATGGTTGGAGAAAAAGGAAAGCATGAACATGAGCATTGATAATTCAAATAGCGTACCGGTCAAATAATTTAGAATTATGATTCGAAATAATATCTAGGAGAATTCAAAGTGACGAAGATGAACAATATTTACACTCATGGTAGGGTTCCAATTTGTTGACTAGAGTATAGGAATGCAACATAATGGGTTATTGTGGTTAGCGAAATATCCTGCTACAATAATTCTAGACACTATACTGTTGTGATTATATTACTTGACTACATCATATCCTATATATTGGACTATTATCTAAGAACATGTATTCAAACTCCTAAATACTTATTGTATGTGTGACACCCCGCTCCTTCGTTAGCTCGGTTTGCGTGCTATACTTGCACTTCTTCCTTTGTCGACCGTATGTTTGGTTTGCGAGAGGGTCTAGATATGTATGAGAGGCCACATTAATACCAAAACACTATTAAGAGAAGCCATATAGTTGTTGACTTGCTAAAGTCACAAGTCGTGACTCGACGATAGTCGGAATGCGACGCGATTGAGAGTTTGCTTGCATTTTGTGTTCGTGACCTCGGTGTGGTCCTAGACCTCTATATGAAGGTTTATTAACATGTTTAGATGTATTAGACTTCAATTTGGAGGTGTTCCTTAAGTCTATCAATGATTTGGAAGCTTTGGAGACAACATTCGTCTCTATCGCGTAGTTCGGGGATCGAGTCGCGTAATCGTCTCTCCTTTGGAGTTCTTATTTCCCTAGTTGTTATCAACTTTCTAGAAGTATTTTAAGATTCTTCATTATCCTTTAGACTTGCCTTAAAATTCTCCTTTCATTGCTCGTTCAATTGCGAGTCCATTCGTCTTTCCGGTTGCACGTTGTTGCACCTCTTTCCGGTTTCGCTCCGAGTTGTTTCGGGAGTTGATTCGGGAGTTGTTTCGGGAGTTGTTTCGGGGGTTGTTTGTGAGTGTTCTAAGGGAGTTCTAGACCTACTTTGGATGAGGTTTGGACCTTGTTAGGTTTGGTTGAGTGTTTGGGGGTCTTTTAGGTTGAATTTTGAGCCATTTCGGGTCTGTCGGGCTTGCCCTCGCAAGGTGGAATGGCCTTGCCCCCGCAAGGTCAACAGCAGAAAGCACCTAGGAGGTCTGGAGAGCTTGCGGTCGCAAGCTATAGGGGACCTTGTGACCGCAAGGTGCCCCGATCCTGTTTTGCCATGTTCTGTGTTTTGACGAGAAATGCCTATCCTACCCTCATCAAACCCCCTCTAAACCCATCCTAACCTCCCATACTTAGCCCTAAACATGTCCTAACATTAGTTGGAGGTTAATTAAGGTTAGATTAGTGATTGATTAATCCTAATCTCTACTAATTGCACCAAGGAATTCCCTATTTTGCCCTCTTGGTTTGTGGAGGTATAAAAGCTCAAACCCTTTACAATTTTCAGAAAATCCTTTCATTTCTTCTCTTCTTCCATACGTATTAGAGAGAGAGAGAGTCCATGGGAGATTTTTGAGCCCTAGCCTTCTTCTCTCTTCGATCCAAGACGATCCAACCACCCGATTGCCTTCAAACTTCGGAATCTTGAAGCCCTCGACGAGTAGAACAAGTTCACCGATCGGATTTGCGTTCTCTTGAGTTTTCACTCAAGCTAGGTAAGTTACTTCCTTTTGATTTTGGTTCATTGGCCCTAAGGAAAACAACTTATATGCTATTTGTGGGCAATGAACACTTGATATGCCTTGTATGCCCATTTTGGGGATTTTTGGAAGTATGAACTTGTTGAGAGCAATTGTAGAATTGCTTCTATGATTGTTGAAGTATATGATTACTCCTCATATTGTGTTTCTAGGATTATGAGCATGCTAGAATTCATGTCCATATGTTAATTGGGTTTATTGTGGAAATATGCCTATGATTAGGGCTTTAAATGTGTGAACTCACTAGATATCATGAGTAGGATCATTTAATTGAAATTAAGTGATTTATGAAATGTGTAAAGATTTATGTTGGGTTTTGTTGTAAATTTTAGGGCTTGAGAATCAAGCCCGAATTATTGGATATATTGTTGTTAAATAAAGTGGGTATTAATGTTGAAATTGATGAAGTACGTAAATGATGAAACTTAGTATTTAGACTCAATGGAGTCTTAATAAGTTCAATAATGTGTTAATGAACTTGGGTTGAAATCCTACGACATTTGGGTTTCGTTTGACTATGATTATGTTGAGTTCTTGGATTTTTAGGCTTGGGGAACAAGCCCGGATTATTTATGGGAGAATTGTTGTAAATTTGATTGATGTGTTAATTTTGGGTTGTATGAAATATGTATTTAAGGAAATGTGATATTAAGGCTCAATGGAGTCATTATAGGTTCAATAAGATGTTAGTGAGCCTTGGGTTGAAATCCTACGATGTTTGGGCTTGGTTGGTTTTGATGATTGGTTGGTTTTGATGATGAGTACCGAGCATCTCGATTGTGTCCCATTTTAGAGACCAATCAATGACCCTTGATATAGAGTCTTATTGGGGATTTAAGAAATTTAATTAGAGCACGGAGCATTAGAGACCAATTTCTTTTCAATGATCTCGTTTTACATGGAAAACTTAAGAAATGATTAATTGAATGCGGGAAATCTTGGACTACGGTGTAGACTACTTGTCTTGTCATTCATGAGAATGGTTTGGAGGATGTCGATTATGTACGACGGTTAGGACTATGGTTGAGTCCGGTATGCCTTTATGTATAGACTAAAATGCTAAGTCTTGATTTATAATTGTTCTTAGACTAAATAATAGTCTTTGGTTGAATCCCGAGTAGAGGACTATGGTAGACCTCATGTTCTGATTTCTTGAGCTTATATGCTACTTTTGATTGGGTGATAACTTGAGGATTATGAGTACCTCAATATGTGGATCTTTGACTAAACTTATAAGTTAGTTGGATTTGTTAAGTATGTGCAAATATGTGCATTATTAAATTGGTGTGTAGAGCTTTATGTCCTACTTGATTTGATAAGTCCGCTATGGTCGGTCTTGATTCTTGTTTGAGCATGCGAGTAAATATCTACTTGTGCATTGCATAAAAGTCCAGCTGGCATTATTTGGATTGGTTTTATAAGTCAGGGTAGGACGATACATCGCCTATACGAATCGTAAGATCCGTATTCGCTATGGATCGCCGTACCTGGGACTTCACACACCCCTCCATTGTTGGCCGCAATGGGGAAGTAGCCCCCTTGCCGTAACAATACGTGCGACATTGGCTGCTAGCTAAATCGAGTGGTTCTCGATGAAAGTCGATGACATCACAGAGCATCGATGTTGCACGATAAAGTATAACATTGTGTATTGCAGGAGCAATACAACGACACTATTTGGGTAATTTCTCTATCCCTTATGTGGCTTACTATAAGCACTTATATGAAAGATAACGTGCTATGTGGTTTATGAAGTTTATGTTACTTGGTGACTTAATACAAGTTTATTATTGGTATGCTATTAAGATGCCATGATTTTATGCATGCTTGTGCATTATACCATGCCACGCCATGCTATGCCATACATTGCATTTAGTAACTTACTGGGTCATTATGACTCATTTCGTGTGTTTGTTTTCCTTAGTTTTTGCAGTAAGCTCGTTAGTGCGCGTTGCAGCTTCGGGCGCTTGTTGGATAGCAGGTGGTCTTCCAGGCTTTAAGCTTGGAGATTTTATTATTATTGTAATTATTATCTTGTGAGACACGGATGTGAAGTTATGTAAACTTTACTTGGGTAGTTATGTTAGTATTTTATTGTCGTTTATTTTGGGAGCCGACTTGTTGGGTTTGTTGTATTTAATTAGAAGTTATTCCGTTGTCTTTCCGAGCAAGTTTAGCTCGCATGTTCTAGTATTATGTTATGGTTATTTCTGTCTCCGGCAATTTTAGTCGAGAGACATTGGATTAGTTGTTAGTGTTTAATCTCTTATTCCTTTAGTTGATTTATTCCTCCGGCATGTTATAGCCGTAGAGTTGTTGTTTATCAGGTTGGGTTCTTGTTGCTTCGCCGGCCTTAGGTTGCCGATGGTTTGTTGTCCGTGCGCAATGTTGCGTCACGCGAGTCGTAGATTTGTCGAGAGATAGTCGTCTCTCAGCCTTGTATTCCTTAGTTTATAATTATAGGCTTTGGTCCCACTTATGATTCGCTTCCGCAGATTTTAGTTTTTGGTTATTCGGTTTTGCCGTTATGGCTTTACATTCCTGTTTAGAGTTCGTTGGTTCCACTCTTGACTCGCACCACTACGCTTAGCGGGTGCTTGTCCGTCTTTTAGCTTGTCTTGACGGCACGACCTTGGGATTTCGCATTGGAGTCCGGGTCGGGTCGTCACAGTTGGTATCAGAGCTATAGGTTAGCTATTTCGCCAGGATAGGTTCCTTGGCCTTGTTTGGGTTGGGTTTATTGTTGAGTTATTAACGCTGAGTGTTCTTTGTAGGCGTATTATGTCGGGAACTTGGCGTGGAGCTAGTTCTATTATACCTTGTTCGAGTACAGCTCGTGGCGACGAGAGGGGAGAGAATGTTAACGATCCGCGTGTGACTCCTCAACAGATGTTTGGATTGAAAGACGATTCTACTGTTCTTGCAAGGTTCTTGAAGTTTAAACCGGAAAGTTTTGATGGAAAGTCGGATCCTACTAAGGCGAAACATTGGCTAGAAAGCATGGAGAAGATCTTTGTAGTTTTGGGTTGTACATCAGAAGAGATGGTGACCTTAGCGGTGTTTAGATTGGATGGTGCGGCCGAGCATTGGTGGTTTGAACTATGAGATCGTTGGAGACGGCATGGAGTGCCTCGAGTGTGGGAGAACTTTGTCAAGGAGTTTATGGTACGATTTAGTCCGGTAGTAACTCGAGAAAGGCGAGATGGAATTCCTATCGTTAGAACAAGGAGATATGACCGTGGCTCAGTATTCAACAAAGTTTATGGAGTTGGCTCGTTACTGTAGTTACTTGGTACCAGATGAGGCTAGGAAGACCGAGAGGTTTGTGAAAGGCCTGAGGACAAAATATCGTAGGCAGCTTATTCCATTACAGCTTACGGATTACCAAGGAGCTGTGGATCGTGCACATGCTATGGAGTTGGACATCGAGGAGTATGCTCAAAAGAAAATATCGAAGACTAATAGGAGCAATGATGACAAGAGAGGACAACCGGCACCTCAGACAGTTAGTCAAGGAAACGTGCGTTCGGGTGGCCGGAGTGGTGTTACTACTTCTGCTCAGAGGCGGCGAAGTGATGAGTTGATATGCCGTTATTGTATGAGGACGGGTCATACCGTGAATAAGTGCTGGGGTAAGTCAGGAAAATGCTTTGCTTGTGGTGGCGATCATGTTCGTAAAGATTGCCCAAGGATGAGAGTTAGTCAGTCTGGGAGTACTAGTCAATCATCTAGTGGCTCCAAGAGAGATGGTGACGGTCAGCCTAGAGTTTGATGCAGTGCGCGCGTGGCGGTTGGCCATTGCGGAGTTTTGAAACCTATCCGAAATAGGAAGGTACATTCTTGTATATATGTATATATTATATCGTTGTTACTATTATTGTTATTATGAGTGTGCGATTAAATCGGTAGCTCATGTGCATTCATACATACGTTACATGGTGTATTGTGTAATAATGGTTATTTGCTCAATCGGGAATAATACCCCAATGTGAGATCGATATATGATATGGTTTGTTTTGTGGATTACCGGTAGGTAATCGCACGTGGTGTATGGATTCTTGATTAGTCTATGTATATATAAGACTATGTTATATGTATAGAGTTGTGGTTTTGTGGTTATGTAAAAAGGCCATAGTATGTATATGTATATATATGAATATATGTATATGAAGCATGAATTGTATATGGATACTTATCGATTTGGTATGATGTTTGTATATTCTATAAAGATATGTTTTATGTAATGAATAATATAATATTATATTATTGTTAGTGGTTATTATGCGAGTAGGATATACACTCGACTTGTGAGAAGGTTGGAGGTTGCGATTTAGAAGATAATCACGGTTGCACGGTAGTGTAGGACGCCTCGCCGAGTATTGAGAAGTTAACGTTGCGATAGGATGCTTAGTGTATGCATTGGTTGTAGACTTGGTCTAGAGCTTAAGAAGGGATAGTTTTGCGGAGTATAGGCGTTACAGTATCGGTAGACGTGTCGGTTTCTTGTAAATCCTAGGAAGTTATCTTGGTAGGGTGTACTAGGTACACGATTTTGTGGTAGCTATGATTTTTGTTTGCCAAGGTAATAGACCTTGTTACTTGGTTTGATTTTGTTCAATTCGTGCATTAGTTGTAGGAAACACCTACTTGATGCATTTACATTGTAGTATATTAAATTCTCATTTCATCATTATTATCTCCTGTTCATTCATTTCATTAGCATAGGAGACCGTTGAAGGATGCTTAAAACCTTTTTATTCATGAACCTTCGCATCCTTACGACGGAAACTTTTGAAGCTAATTCAGTAGGTACCCTGAATTGGTGAGCAAAAGGTATTCGTCGTTGGACTAGGATTGGTAAGAATTAAGTTAGAAATTGACTATACCCGTTACCAAATGGAATGGACAGAAATGGAATGAATTTTCAAAACATTTCATTAATGTGCTCTTATGTGTTATTACCGCGATGGGGGAAATCGCGGCGTGATTTACATGGTTTGAAATGCCAATTTGATTATCTTTGATTTGTTTGCGAATTGCTCCATAGGCAATTATTATCTCTGTTAACTTAGAACCTCTTGTGCTTGAATTTCATGTTGTGCCCCGAAACAAATAGTTTCGGTAGTTGGACGTTGAAATATCCTTGAATGTGTTCTTCATGTTGAAATTTGGATTTTGGCTTACATGTTTGGCGTAGTATTGTTCGTATGGTATTCGCGACTCAAGTATGGGTCATAGTAATTTCAATCGTAAGTGTTTTATGATGTCATGTCTATTGAGAGTTCGTAGACCTTTGAAATTGGATTATTATAGTTCGACATTCGTGTACTTGGTTTAGCATATGGTGGTAGACTCGGAGATTCGAGTCTAGGTTGGTGGTTTTGATATCGAGTGTTGACCTGGGAATAAGAGAAACAGTAATCGTTGTCTCGATGTATTGTGGTTGAGTGTGGACCTAATGTTGGTCTGTATCATGATTTAGAATTCGGGACGAATTCTTTTTAAGGTGGAGAGAGTGTGACACCCCGCTCCTTCGTTAGCTCGGTTTGCGTGCTATACTTGCACTTCTTCCTTTGTCGACCGTATGTTTGGTTTGCGAAAGGGTCTAGATATGTATGAGAGGCCACATTAATACCAAAACACTATTAAGAGAAGCCATATAGTTGTTGACTTGCTAAAGTCACAAGTCGTGACTCGACGATAGTCGGAATGCGACGCGATTGAGAGTTTGCTTGCATTTTGTGTTCGTGACCTCGGTGTGGTCCTAGACCTCTATATGAAGGTTTATTAACATGTTTAGATGTAATAGACTTCAAGTTGGAGGTGTTCCTTAAGTCTATCGATGATTTGGAAGCTTTGGAGACAACATTCGTCTCTATCGCGTAGTTCGGGGATCGAGTCGCGTAATCGTCTCTCCTTTGGAGTTCTTATTTCCCTAGTTGTTATTCAACTTTCTAGAAGTATTTTAAGCTTCTTCATTATCCCTTAGACTTGCCTTAAAAGTCTCCTTTCATTGCTCGTTCAATTGCGAGTCCATTCGTCGTTCCGGTTGCACGTTGTTGCACCTCTTTCCGGTTTCGCTCCGAGTTGTTTCGGGAATTGTTTCGGGGGTTGTTTGTGAGTGTTCTAAGGGAGTTCTAGACCTACTTTGGATGAGGTTTGGACCTTGTTAGGTTTGGTTGAGTGTTTGGGGGTCTTTTAGGTTGAATTTTGAGCCATTTCGGGTCTGTCGGGCTTGCCCTCGCAAGGTGGAATGGCCTTGCCCCCGCAAGGTCAATAGCAGAAAGCACCTAGGAGGTCTGGAGAGCTTGCGGTCGCAAGCTATAGGGGACCTTGCGACCGCAAGGTGCCCCGATCCTGTTTTGCCATGTTCTATGTTTTGACGAGAAATGCCTATCCTACCCTCATCAAACCCCCTTTAAACCCATCCTAACCTCCCATACTTAGCCCTAAACATGTCCTAACATTAGTTGGAGGTTAATTAAGGTTAGATTAGTGATTGATTAATCCTAATCTCTACTAATTGCACCAAGGAATTCCCTATTTTGCCCTCTTGGTTTGTGGAGGTATAAAAGCTCAAACCCTTTACAATTTTCAGAAAATCCTTTCATTTCTTCTCTTCTTCCATACGTATTAGAGAGAGAGAGTCCATGGGAGATTTTTGAGCCTAGCCTTCTTCTCTCTTCGATCCAAGACGATCCAACCACCCGATTGCCTTCAAACTTCGGAATCTTGAAGCCCTCGACGAGTAGAACAAGTTCACCGATCGGATTTGCGTTCTCTTGAGTTTTCACTCAAGCTAGGTAAGTTACTTCCTTTTGATTTTGGTTCATTGGCCCTAAGGAAAACAACTTATATGCTATTTGTGGGCAATGAACACTTGATATGCCTTGTATGCCCATTTTGGGGATTTTTGGAAGTATGAACTTGTTGAGAGCAATTGTAGAATTGCTTCTATGATTGTTGAAGTATATGATTACTCCTCATATTGTGTTTCTAGGATTATGAGCATGCTAGAATTCATGTCCATATGTTAATTGGGTTTATTGTGGAAATATGCCTATGATTAGGGCTTTAAATGTGTGAACTCACTAGATATCATGAGTAGGATCATTTAATTGAAATTAAGTGATTTATGAAATGGGTAAAGATTTATGTTGGGTTTTGTTGTAAATTTTAGGGCTTGAGAATCAAGCCCGAATTATTGGATATATTGTTGTTAAATAAAGTGGGTATTAATGTTGAAATTGATGAAGTACGTAAATGATGAAACTTAGTATTTAGACTCAATGGAGTCTTAATAAGCTCAATAATGTGTTAATGAACTTGGGTTGAAATCCTACGACATTTGGGTTTCGTTTGACTATGATTATGTTGAGTTCTTGGATTTTTAGGCTTGGGGAACAAGCCCGGATTATTTATGGGAGAATTGTTGTAAATTTGATTGATGTGTTAATTTTGGGTTGTATGAAATATGTATTTAAGGAAATGTGATATTAAGGCTCAATGGAGTCATTATAGGTTCAATAAGATGTTAGTGAGCCTTGGGTTGAAATCCTACGATGTTTGGGCTTGGTTGGTTTTGATGATGAGTACCCGAGCATCTCGAATTGTGTCCCATTTATGACACCCTTGATATAGAGTCTTATTGGGGATTTATTTAGAGCGTGCTCGTAGAGCACGGAGCATTAGAGACCAATCAATGATCTCGTGTATCCTTAAGAAATGATTAATTGAATGAGATTTCTTTTAGGAAATTCAGATGAGCGTTTTACATGGAAAACTTGCGGGTCTTGGACTACGGTGTAGTCTTGTCATTCATGAGAATGGTTTGGAGGATGTCGATTATGTACGACGGTTAGGACTATGGTTGAGTCCGGTATGCCTTTATGTATAGACTAAAATGCTAAGTCTTGATTTATAATTGTTCTTAGACTAAATAATAGTCTTTGGTTGAAACCCGAGTAGAGGACTATGGTAGACCTCATGTTCTGATTTCTTGAGCTTATATGCTACTTTTGATTGGGTGATAACTTGAGGATTATGAGTACCTCAATATGTGGATCTTTGACTAAACTTATAAGTTAGTTGGATTTGTTAAGTATGTGCAAATATGTGCATTATTAAATTGGTGTGTAGAGCTTTATGTCCTACTTGATTTGATAAGTCCGCTATGGTCGGTCTTGATTCTTGTTTGAGCATGCGAGTAAATATCTACTTGTGCATTGCATAAAAGTCCAGTGGCATTATTTGGATTGGTTTATAGGTGAGTCGGGGGTAGGACGATACATCGCCTATACGAATCGTAAGATCCGTGATTCGTATGGATCGCACGTGGACTTCACACACCTCCATTGTTGGCGCAATGGGGAAGTAGCCCCTTTGCCGTACAATGTCGCGCATTGGCTGCTAGCTAAATCGGTGGTTCTCGATGAAAGTCGATACATCCGAAGGCATCGATGTTGTTGCAATAAAATATAACATTGTGTATTGCGGGGAGCAACACAGCGACACCATTTGGGTATCTTATCATCCCTTATGTGGCTTACTATGAGCACTTATATGAAAGATAACGTGCTATGTGGTTTATGAAGTTTATGATACTTGATGACTTAATACAAGTTTATTGTTGGTATACGATTAAGATGCCATGATTTTATATGCTTGTTCATTATACCATGCCACGCCATGCTATGCCATACATTGCATTTAGG
>CM028379.1:122572806-122836854 GCA_013146195.2 Codonopsis lanceolata | reverse complement strand
GTGAGTATTCGTTAAATGTTAAAAGGGGTACTTAGGTCATTTATGCATTAAATGAACATATTGATTTGAGTTACATTTAGGGTCTCTCAAAGAATAAATAGGATAGGTGATATGATTCCTAGATGCATTTCTGATGATGGAGGAATCAAAGAGCACGCAGCGACGACAAGCGAAGAACGCCAATGAATTGATGGATTGTGACACCTTAACCCAATGCTACGATCCGTTATTGAAGGTGGTACTCCGCGATCCAAATAATCACAAGTTCAATGAAGAACAAGGAGGTTTTGAAAAACACTCAAAAACTACATTAATCAACAATCAGAAAGTCGTGTCCAAAACAATAAGGCATAACCCTTATTTATATGAGTTGTGAATCATAAGCCTAAAAGTAAAAAAGAAAGGTCTAGGTTGAATCATCTTAGGAAACTACTTAGAATCAATTTAGGAAACTAAATAAAATCAACTTAGGGAACTATTCAACTTACCTAATCTATGTAGGCAACAATTAGGTAAGTTACCTAATCTATTTAAGAAACATAAATCCTTCAAAATAAGGAAACTCTAACAATCCCGTTGTTTGTAAATGCCTAATTTTCAAAGTTGCATTTTGGCCCCCTAAAGTCTTCCTTTACGTGTTAAAAGCTTCCAAAGTCATTATATGACATTGACGAACATTTCTTGAGTCTTCAAGTCATCTTCCATGCAATCTAAGGCTTCACAAAACATGTTTGAATTTGTAGCCTTTGTTGTATCATCTCTTCTTGGTCTTCCTTGGTCTCTTGTGCACTTGGGCCTTTTTTGATGTCTTGTGTACTTGGGCTTGAATAAGCTAGCATATGCATTATCTTTGGTGAAGTCCCTTGGCCTTTGTCCATAAGCTTCCAAGCCTTGGTCTCTATTTCCATAAGCTCACGAACCATCAACATAGTCTCCTCACGAACCTTCTTTGCATGTCCTCTTGTCATTGGTCCTTGTGAACTTTTGAGTTGACTTGTGTCTTGTGTAGTGATAGGAATCACATCATTCCCTCCCTCTTGAAAATGATTTGTCCTCAAATCATCACCTACATCATAAGGAAGAAGATCACTAACATTGAAAGTTGCACTAACATTATTCTCACAGGAAGGTCCAACTTGTAAGTTATTATCGTTGATTCGCCAAGTACTTGGAAGGGTTCATCTCTCTTGGCATTAACTTAGATTTCCTTTGGTTTGGAAACCTCCTTTCGCATGTGTAACCATACCTAATCACCGGTTCAAAGATCATTTGCGATTCTTGTTGGCTTGTTTAACATATTGTTCGGTTATGCTGCTCGATGTTAAGCCTTGCCTTTTTCATGTAACTGGCTTTGTTGTTTTACAAATTCCTTTCGTTTTCCATCTACATTCACAAACTCAGAATCTGGTAATGAAGATAAATCCAAAGGTGTTATCAAATTAAAACTAGGGGTGTAAGTGGTTCGGTTTGGTTTGGTTTATGCCAAAACCACAAACCGAACCACCTCCTAGTGGTTCCAAAAATCTCGAACCAAACCGAACTACTCGGTTTGGTTTGGTTCGATTTTGTGGTTTATATAAATTATTTTTAATGAAATTAATCAACATTAAAAATAACAATAAAAATACGATTTTAATTTGGAATTAACATCAAAATTAGGAAATAACCTCCTAACAACAAATTATCATAAATAAAACAATACAAATTCTAAAATAAACACAAATAATGGAAGAAATAATAGTTTTCCAACAATCAAGATTTTGTTTGGTTTAGTATGCGTCTATATATATATATATATATATATATATATATATATATATATATATATATATATCAAAGGTTCAAAATAGTTAATAAATATAATATAATATATATTATATAATAAATAAATAAAAATATATAGGCTGATTTGGTTCGGTTTGATACAAAAAACCGTGAACCGAACCGAACCGTGTGGTTTTCCAATTTTTGAAACCGAAACTGAACTGTCTTCGACCAAAACCGAACCAAACCGACTGGTTTGGTTTGGTTTGGTTCGGTTCCGTGGTTTGGTGGTTTCGATTTACACCCCTAATTAAAACCATAAACAATTTCAAATGGTGAATATTTAGTAGTGGAATAAACAGTTCTATTATATGCAAATTCAATTTGAAGCAAACATACCTCCCAAGCTTTTAAGTTTTTGGAAAGAATAGATTTTAACAAAGCTGAAAGTGTCTTATTTACCACTTCTGTTTGACCATCGGTTTGGGGGTGACAAGTAGTAGAAAATAACAATTTAGTTCCTAGCTTACCCCATAATGTTTTCCAAAAATAGCTAAGAAACTTAGCATCCCTATCAGAAACTATCGTGCGTAGCATGCCATGGAGTCTAACAATCTCTTTAAAGAACAAATTTGCAACATGGGAAGCATCATCAGTTTTATGACAAGATATAAAATGTGCTATTTTAGAAATCCTATCAACAACTACAAATATCAAATCTTGCCCTTGTTTTGTCCTAGGCAATCCCATCACAAAGTCCATGGATAAATCAATCCAAGGATGAGTAGAAATTGGTAGAGGCATACATAACCCATGAGCATGAACTTTAAACTTTGCTTGCAAACACGTCACACACCTACCACAAATTCTCTCAACATCTCTCTTCATGTGTGGCCAATGGAAGTGTTCGCACAATATTGCTAGAGTTTTGGCAACACCAAAGTGTCCCATCAAACCCCCACCATGGGCTTCTCTAACAACCAAGTCCCTAATAGAACATTGAGGTACACATAATTTATTTTCTCTAATAAAAATCCCTCATGTTTATAAAATTTACCACATGTAATTTTTTCACAACTCTTAAAGTCCTCACAAAAGTCAAGATCATGTTCATACAAATCTTTCATGGACTCAAATCCTAAGATTTTTGCATCTAAAGCATTAACTAAAACATACCTTCGAGAAAAGGCATCGGCTACCACATTCTCCTTACCTTTTTTGTACCGAATAACATAAGGAAAAGTCTCGATGTATTCAACCCACTTTACATGTCTTCGATTAAGTTTTTGTTGTCCCTTGAGATATTTCAAAGATTCATGATCGGAATGAATAACAAACTCTCTTGGGTATAGATAATGGTTCCACACTTCTAGAGTTCTCACTAATGCGTACAACTCCTTGTTAAGTAGGGTAATTTAATGTAGCCCCACTCAATTTTTCACTAAAGTACGCAATGGGTCTTCCTTCTTGCATAAGGACGGCCCCAATACCAATACCTGAAGCATCACATTCTATCTCAAAATGCCTTGTCAAAATTTGGAAGAGCTAACAATGGTGCTTGTGTCAATTTTTGCTTTAGCAGTTGGAATGCCTTTTCTTGCTCTTCTCCCCACTTGAATCCTACATTTTTCTTGATGACCTTGGTCATAGGTGCAGCAATGGTACTAAAATCCTTTACAAACCTTCGATAGAAGCTTGCAAGACCATGAAAACTTCTTACCTCACTCACACTTGTTGGACTTTTCCATTCTTGAATGGCTTTGATCTTTTCTTTGTCAACTTGTATCCCCTGAGTGCCTACAACAAAACCAAGAAAAACTACCTTGTCCTTGCAAAATGTACACTTTTTAAAGTTAGCAAACAACCTCTCTTTTCGTAATACATCCAAGACCGATTTTAAATGAATTACGTGTTCATCAAGATTCTTACTATAAACCAAGATATCATCAAAGTATACTACAACGAATACTCCAATAAAATTTCTCAAAATATGGTTCATTAGTCTCATAAAAGTGCTTGGTGCATTAGTTAGGCCAAAAGGCATCACTAACCACTCATAAAATCCATGTTTAGTTTTAAAAGTGGTTTTCCATTCGTCATCTTCTCTCATTCTAATTTGATGATACCCTTGTTTTGAATCAAGTTTGGTATAAATTCTGGCACCATTTAACTCATCTAACATGTCATCTAAACGTGGAGTAGGATAGTGATACTTTACCGTTATATTGTTTATTGCTTGGCAATTGACGCACATCCTCCATGTTCCATATTTTTTTGGAACCAAAAGAATTGGTACTGTGCATGGACTCATGCTTTCCCTTACTTGGCCCTTGTTCAAAAGTTCATCCACTTGTTTTTGAAGTTCTTTAGTCTCTTCGGGATTACTTCTATAAGCAGGTCTATTGGGAATAGATGTGCCTGGAATGAAATCAATTTGATGCTCGATTCCCCTAATTGGTGGCAACCCACTTGGTATCTCTTCGGGAAACACATCATCATAATCCTGTAAGAGAGAAGAAATAACACTAGGCAAAGAATCAAGTAAGGGATGAATTCGGTCATGCAAGTCCCTATTATAATATCGAGGGATGAATCTATGTCTCATCACCCTCTTCATTCCCTCCTAAGTAGTGATTTAGGGCAGCCCCATACGCCGATTATGCACCCTCAAATTTTCCCACCAAACGGCGGCATAATCCGTGAATTCTATGGCAGCCAACTGGACTTTTTTTGTATCAGTGAATTCATGCAAACCAAAAATCCTTTCTAGTTTCATCTCCCATTCTAAATAAGCTTTGGGGTCATTTTTACCAACAAAAGATGGTATAGTAATTTTAATGTTTTTAAGACCTTCTTCCCCCCTCGGCCTATACCTATACTCACGTCTATTCTCTGTCTCCCATTCACCATCAAATTCTTTATCTAGCCTACGTTTTGGCATGTCATTAGGTTTGTTACTACATTACTTGATCTTTCTTTACTTTCACTTCGAATTTTCCCAATCTCCTCCATTAGGTCCTCCTTTTGCTTCTTCATGGCATTATGCAAATCTCTCACCAAACCTTCCATATAAAGTCTCATATCGAAGGTAGGAACATCATTCTCACTTGTTTTAGACACGGTGTACCTGCAAGAAATTTTTATTAGAAAAATCACCTCACCCTCTCCCTTACGTGTATCACTCAAATAATGTCACTCCTCTCGTGTTTACCTACTCTTCCTCACTTTCAATTCCTCCAAGTTCTAAAAGAACTAAGCAATTAAATAGTGATTAACAAAGCAAGCAAAACCAAGAAACTTAATCAATAAGAATCACATGTAGAGGAAAGAAAATTAAGAGTAGAATTTCAAGGATGATTGGCTCAACGTTTAGTTTGTACAAAGAAGATTTAATTTTTAACTTTATAATCTAGATGTGACGTCTCAAAAGAATAATACCACAAAAAAAGTTTTTTTTTTTTTGGACTGACGTGAACAGTAGAAGTAATTTTTTTTTGTGTAGGCTGAAAGTTGTTTTCTCTCTTTATTTGTTGAAACTTGCTGTGAACAATAACAAAAGCAAGTTTTTTTTTTCAATAATCAGCCTATGAACAGTGACGTGAATAGTAATATTAGTTTTTTTTTTTAATTTATAACCATAGAAGTTTTAGGGTTTGAAATAAACAAACAAAACACGAATTTTTAAAAGAACAAACTAAGATTAATGATTCTAGTTTGAAGGAAGAAGAGAATCAAATAGATGAACAAAATAAGAACAATTTAAGTAAGATAGATTATGGAAACGAAACTTAGCTCTGATACCAAATGATATGATTACGAGACACGTACTCACGAGGGAGGAATCAAAGAGCACGCAGCACGGTAAGCGAAGAACGTCAATGAATTGATGGATTGTGACACCT
The DNA here is from genome assembly GCA_013146195.2 of Codonopsis lanceolata. Lineage (NCBI taxonomy): Eukaryota > Viridiplantae > Streptophyta > Magnoliopsida > Asterales > Campanulaceae > Codonopsis > Codonopsis lanceolata. The sequence continues at coordinate 122,831,188 of CM028379.1, read as the reverse complement.
TGACCCAATGCTACAATCCGTTATTGAACGTGGTACTCCGCGATCCAATTACAAGTTGTACACGAACCTTGGTATAATGAAGAACGACACAATAGGAATGAATATCCTATTGATAAGTTCGGGTTTCGATTACTTAGCCTCTTACCAAATAATCACAAGTTCAATGAAGAACAAGGAGGTTTTAAAAAACACTCAAAAACTATATTAATCAATAATCAGAAAGTTGTGTCCAAAACAATAAGCCTCAACCCTTATTTATATGGGTTGTGAATCCTAAACCTAAAAGTAAAAGGAAAGGTCTAAGTTGAATCATCTTAGAAAACTACTTAGAATCAACTTAGGAAACTAAATAAAATCAACTTAGGAAACTACTCAACTTACCTAATCTATGTAGGCAACAATTAGGTAAGTTACCTAATCTATTTAAGAAGCATAAATCCTCCAAAATAAGGAAACTCTAACAATCCCGTTGTTTGTAAAGGCCTAATTTTCAAAGTTGCATTTTGGCCCCCTAAAGTCTTCCTTTACGTGTTAAAAGCTTCCAAAGTCATTGTATGACATTAACGAACATTTCTTGAGTCTTCAAGTCATCTTCCATAAAATCTAAGGCTTTACGAAACATGTTTGAATTTGTAGCCCTTGTTGTATCATCTCTCCTTGGTCTTCCTTGGTCTCTTGTGCACTTGGGCCTTCCTTGATGTCTTGTCTACTTGGGCTTGAATAAGCTAGCATATGCATTATCTTTGGTGAAGTCCCTTGGCCATTGTCCATAAGCTTCCAAGCCTTGGTCTCTATTTCCATAAGCTCACGAACCATCAACATAGTCTCCTCACGAACCTTCTTTGCACGTCCTCTTGTCATTGGTCCTTGTAAACTTTTGAGTTGACTTGTGTCTTGTATAGTGATAGGAATCACATCAATAAGGTTTCACATGTTATATATAATAATAATAATAATAATAATAATAATAATAATAATAATAATAATAATAATAATAATAATAATAATAATAATAATAATAATAATTTATAAATTGGCGGATCAATCCGCTCCGCTTCAACCCGCGACCCGCACGAGTCTAACCCAAAAAGTACGCCTTCTAGTGGGTCGGGGTTGTATTTTTAAAACCCAACCCACCTTTTTAAAATGGCGGGACGGATCAACCCAACATGTTTGATCCATTTTTACACCTCTAGGGGGACTTGACGAAAGAAAGATAAGCAAAACCATCGGGAAATCGAAGATGCTAACACAACGGGTACTATTGCTACAATGCTACGGGGCGAGAGATTTACATTGACAAGGAAGCGGTCTTTCCTCATAGAAAGAGAACCAACAGTTGCACATATCTTACAAATTAGTGCCCATTGGCAAGCACATGCCATATAACAATGTAGTGATTGGAATACTTGCTTGGATTACATGATCTCCATCAATCATGGAAAGAAAAGTTATTGCAAAAAGTTCTTCACGGCTAACCGATAGATGTCAATCATGCATTGTGATGCATGATTTTGCATTGCGATACATGATTTTGAATTACGATTATATGCATCACGATGTATAATTTTTGCATCACGATGCATGATTTTTAATTGTGTAACATGGCGATGCATTACGATTCCCAAATCGATGCATCAAAATTCCAAATTGATACATCTCGGTTGAGGTTCGAACTCGGAGGACATGTCTATTTCGCATTACTTCCAGATCAATCTGAATTTTGATCAAATTATATGGGGAGATTCAAGCTCCGACTATACCAAGGAAACAACTTATATGTCTCCCCCCTCCCTACAACCCCTAAATTTTGTAACATCCACAAGTCAACACACATACATCATTATTAGTCATCATAAGAATTTGAAAGGACGTAGAGACGGGCGACATGATTTTGAGCCCTCATAAAATAACACGAAGAAATTGCATTTATTGCCCGACGTCATTTTCCTCATGCACAAATCTAACACCCCAAACGGATCGAGTTGGTGTCGAAGCAATTGACAAATAACTTTCAGAAGCTTCGGATGATGATTATGTGAATGGATGATGAAGCAATGTTCCGTATGGATTCTTATCTTGCACAAATTTTCAAAGAAAAGAATTGCGCATTCATAATTCCGAAGCATAAAAGTATGTTGGAGAAATAAGAGAGTTATTTGTTGGGTGGGGGCAATTTAGGAAGAATATTATGAAAATGGATTTTGTGGTTAAAAATAGGGGGACTAAAGAGGTTAGAAATCTTGCCCAAGGTACCGGCCAACAATTTTTTTCTAAAGACATATGGTACTGTAGTGATTGAAAAATTTTCAAAGTGGACCGGCCCGAATTTACCCCCCAAAATTGTGCACTTGGGCCACTTGATTCACCGACCCACCCCATTTCTTTTTGGGAGAAATTCGGGCGGTCCCTTTTCCAATGTTTATAACCTTTCTAGTACCTCGTTTTTTTTTCAATCGCAGAAGACCACTTTTTGAAATTCTGGGTTGAAAGATTTTTCAGTTGAGACAAATGCGAGAGAAGGAGGAGGAAGAAGAAGACTTACGACCAAGGAGATAGAAGAAGAAGGTAGATGACGTAAACTAGTTCTTTATGCTTTTGTATCGCGGTGCAAAAATGAATTAGAAAAGATTTTTGTACCGTAGGTCAAAAGTTTAATTTCCTAATCTATTTTTGAATCGCGGTTCATAAATTTTATTGCATTAATTTTTGCACCGTGGTTAAAAGTTTAATTTCCTAGTCTATTTTTTAATCGTTGTTCATAAATTTCATTGTATTAATTTTTGCACCGCGGTTCAAATTTTATTTCCTAGTCTATTTTTGAACCGATGTACAATTAAACTATTGAACCACAATACAAAAATAATGACCTCAGTAGCGCGCCTATGGTTCATTAAATGTATCGCAATCATTTTGCCACAAAAAGTAATTTTTTCTATTGAAAAAAATAGAAATACTTTAACGATTACAAACTTTAAAAAGATGGACTGGCCCGCAATTTATTGCTTTTTCCCCTTCCAACCCACCTGCCACGCAATCTACCTTCCCCGTGTAGGCCAGTCCTCCCCATTCGGTCCAACCCTATCCCTTATAGGCTTGGTTTGTCACTCGCCCTCGCCCTCCCACTTGTAGGCCAGCCCCTCCCACCCGATCCACACCTAATTTTGCCCTTCTAACAACCAATGTAACTAACCCAACCACCACTAATTTTTTGAGGAAAATTATGGCAGAACCTTTTAAAAAGTTTTTAACCCTAAAAGTCCATCGTTTTATTTTCAATCGCAAAAGACCATTTTTCAAAATATTGTTCCAAAAATGCAATCGTCTTCTTCAACAGCTCCGGCAACGCACTTTGAATTCGAAAATCACAATTGTTTGCAACAAAACGGGGATCGACCTGTGCTGGGTCAATTTTTTTTTCAGTTGGGACGAAGGCGGAGAAAGAGAAAGAAGAAGAGGAAGGCTTACGACGGAGGAGATGGAAGAAACAGGTGGATGACGTGGTCTGGTTCTTTATGATTTTGTATCGCAGTTCAAAAATTAATGTACTAAAATTGATGAATCGCGGTTCAGAAATAAACTAGCAATTACACTATTGAACCGCAATGCAAAAAATAATGCACTAAAATTGATGAATCGCGGTTCAAAAATAAACTAGCAATCTATTAACTATAACTAAAACAGAAGTCGATGTTGCCACGTGGCGGCTTTCTATTAAATGCTTATTTTTTAAAGGAATTTTATGCTTTCACATGTCACTATCTATGAATTGTTAAAAAAAATCTTTTTTTTTCTGCCAAAATTGATTAGTTTACGGTATAAATAAGAAGTTACTAATAAAAGTTTACAGTTAGTTTAGGATAAATTTTATCACATTTGTAGTTATCAAGTAGATTTTATCACATTAACCATTTTTTGTCTCTTTTCTTTTTTTTAAACGTACTCTCTCTCTCTCTCTTTTATACGTACTCTCTTTCTTTCTCTCTCTCTCTTTTCTCTTCTAATTTAGTTTAGGATAATCACTTAACTATAGCTAAAACATTATATATCTATAACTATTACTAAAACAAAAGCCGCCACGTGACGGATTTCTATGAAAAGTTAAAAGTTTTAAGCAGATTTTGTGATGCCACGTGCCACCTTCGAAATGGTAAAAGTTTTTTATTTTTTCAAAATCGATTAGTTTAAGATAAAAATTCTAAATCTAATCAGATATGATAAAATTTCTAAAACTAATTTGATAAGATAAAACAGATTTATGATATAGTTTTATGAGCAAATTTATGATAGAGATTTATGATTTTTTTTCCAAATATCGTTTGATTATATATGTTTACTTTGACTACAACTCTTCTATTTCCACCTCTTTTTTATTTTCATAATTTTTAATTTATACAAATTATCCACGGGATAATTCTTTGTTATTTGTTTTTCTACTATATAATCTATGTTTATTAATTATTAATTATTAATCTATTAATTATCTATTAAATATTATTAAAACAGAAGTCGTTGCTGCCACATGACGACTTTCTGTTGTTCGCTTAAAGTTGTAAATGAATTATGTACTTCTACGTGTCACATTCTATACAAGTTTATAATTTTTTTTCCTACAAAAAATTAAAACCGGTGCCTCCTTTATATATGGTAAAAGTTTTTTCATTTTTTACCATTTTTTGTTGCCAAAATCGGTCAATACTGGATATATTTTATAACATTTGATTTAAACGCATTTCACTTGATTAGAACTCCAATTTTTATGGTAATTTTTTTGCGGATAGATTTTATCAATTCTCATAGATTTTTTTCTTTAAATTACATGACTATATGATCAATTATGAATATTTACCTTATTTTTTTTTATTTTTTTGCAAATTATTCTAATTAAAAAAATTAATTATTTATTACAAGTTTAAAAAAATCATCTTATTATAAACAATTTTTGCAAATAAAACAAAAACTATTAAAACCATGCATATGGTACTAAATATACCTATATAAATTCTTTTTTTTTTTGTCAAAAATTAAAATTTGATATATTTTAAAACTGGTGCATCCTTTATACATGACAATTTTTTTTTTACCATTTTTTGTTGTCAAAATCGGTTAATATATATATTTAATCATATTTAATTTTAATGTATTTCACTTGATCAGGACTCCTCAATTCTCATGATAAAAGTTTTTTTTAATTTTTATTATTTTACCAAAACTCGGTCAATTTAAAATAGATTTTATGCAATTTGATTAAGCGTGTTTCACCAATACTACAAACAACCATTACGAAATAGCTTGCAAATTATATATACAAAATTCGCATGAATTTTCGATTTGATGATTCAGTATGATCTCACGTTTTGTTTTAATTTATTAATTATGTGAACATAATGCTGTTGTTGGTTAATTCAAATAGCTTGCAAATTCTATCTATAAAATTAAGTTTCAGAAACAACACTAAGCCAACTATGCATCGCACGAGTAATAACCTAGTTACACCATTAAACCGCGATACAAAAATAAACTAACAGTTGCGCTATTGAACCACGGTGCAAAAAATAATGCGATAAACTTGATGAATCGCGGTGCAAAAAATAATGACATCCGTAGCGCGCCTACGGTTCATTAATGATATCGTAGTTATTTTGCCACTAAAAGTAACTTTTTCCGGATGTAAATAAAAAAAAAAGTACTTTAGCGATTAAAAGTTTCGAAAAATGAATTGCTTGCAATTTTTTCCAAAAAAAAAAAGTTTTTTTTTTTAGTTTCCTAATCATTCGAGAGCATTTTAGGCAAGTCATTTGAAAATGTGCAACATTTAGCATATTTTAATGTGCTATGTGTAACATGCCTCTAATTACTTCCTCTACCTTGCTCCTACAAAGTAAAGGAAAACGGCAAGAAAAATCAAAAGGAAAACGGCAAGAATAATCATCGCGCTACTACAATTTGGTTATGTTGTTACCCATCATGTTACCCAAACTTACTTCAGCATCGTCCAATCACGTTCACCGAGGGGTTTGCCGATTGTTAATTTTATGCGAAAAACAATTATTATTAATTTGAACATTTTTAGTTATTTGAAATATAAATGATTATCTAAGACCATCTCCAACGGTGGCTTTAAAACACCAAATATAGAGTTTTTCTTCACTGTTGCAACTCCAACAGCAACTTCAAAACTTGGGAAAATTTGAAGTTTCAGTTTTGGCACTTCATTTCTAGCGCATGGAACTACACACTTCATTTCCCCTCTTTTTTTTTTTTGTTTAAGTAATTATTTTGTATTTTATGTTTTCATTATTATTGTTAGTTTAGTTGTTTAGTTTAAATACCACTTTGATGTTTTGGTTTAAATAATACAAAAAGTTAATTCAATTATTTTTATTTATATTGTTAGTTATTAGTTATATATAATATTAAAATTATAGTTTGTATTTTAGTCTCAATTAAATTCATGCATTTAATTTTTATTTTTAATGCATAATATTTAATTTAATTTAATACTAAATCAATAAATAATATATTTGTTTTGTTAAAATACATTAATGAAAATTAAATAAAATAAAACATATACTTGGAATACAAATTAAATGAAATAATGAAGAATATAATTGGAATATTCCTTTTAGAGTAAACTTTGAATTAGAACTGTTGGAGATGGTGGAAGAAATTTGATGCAGAAATTGCACTAGTTTAAAGATTTAGTGCAGTTTTAACTTGGCTGGTGGAGATAAGGACAAAAAAATTATATTATCCTAAAAACAACGAAAATGCGAAATAGAAAATGATTCGCAAACAAGGCCTGCGTCCGGTTCGGTTTTAGGCTTTCAGCTGGTTACACTACAATTCAGGCAAACTCCGTTTGATGCAGAGTATATCCAAGAGAACCGTATCAATATCGACACCGTTTGTCAAAATTCCCGGCAAACCAAACAGGTCGTAACCTACCATGGCTTCCGCAGCTAAATCCTTCGTTCAAACCCTAAGACGCTACATCAAAAAGCCATGGGAGATTACTGGCCCATGCGCTAGCCCCGAGTACAGGGGCGCTGTTCCACGCGCCACCGAGTACCGACCGTTCTGCCCGGCCACCGAGCCAGCCAAGGCCATCGTGCCCACCTCCGACCCCCAAACAGTCTACGACATCAAGTACTTCTCCCGTGACCAGCGCCGCAACCGCCCGCCTATTCGCCGCACCGTGTTGAAGAAGGCCGATGTTGAGAGGATGATGAAGGAGACCAAGTTTGATGCGAGTGATTTCCCTCCGGTTTATTTGACTGCCAAGGTTGAAGAAGATTACAATGCCCGTGGTGGAGGCTATCAATAATTAGGTTAGTAATTTTTGTCTCATTTCGTTATTGATGATTGGTAAATTTTCTACGATCCGTTTCATTTCTGTTCACATCTTTGTCTCAGTCGTTTGTAATTGAAACGAATTTATAGAGATGAATTTTATAACCGTCATTTTTTTGGTACTTAAAACTGATCGCGCGGGTCCGAAATCATCATTGCTGTCAGCCTACTGGACTTGAATTGTAAGTAGTGGATCATTTATTTGATTCCAAGTATTTGGCCAAGGTCTTAGGTAATGGTGATAAGTTTTCAAATTGGGAGTCAGGGTGGTTGCGATGTGAATGAGAACAAGTACAGCAAAGGAATACTTATTAAAAAAAAACAAGTACAGCAAATGAAGTTCCACCTTTAAAGGTCAAATTCGATGATCAAATCATAGATTCTTGTTGATTCTGTATGAAATCCAGCGTGAGTGAGATCAACCTGTTAAACATTGGAGATAAGTTCGTTCTGAACGATATTGAAAGTGAATGATGTTAACCAGTTAAAGCTAGTTATGGGAGCTGGTAAGTGGAGATAAGTAGATCATAGTTTTATTGCATTTTACATTGATTTTGGTAGGCCGGACGGAGAGAGCTTTTGTGCTGATGGCAAAGTGTGGCTTCAGCAAATTTGTGATATTCTACCAATGACTATCACACATAGATATTACATATTATAGCACCACAGAATAGATAAGATTCTCATCGGCTGTTTGGTAGATGAGGTGAAGAGATGTTGTTAGATAATAAAATGAGAGTGTATTATTCCTCATAGGTTGCTACTCATGACATAATTTATCAGGGGGTCTGTTCATTTATCCACAGTTCCAATTACAAAAAGGCCTAAGGTGTTAAATGCCGCTTGTACATCAGAAAGATCTAAGGTATACTTTAAAAAGTGTCTGTGATACAGATCCATGAGTAGAGGAGATTCTGGGTAGAATGTTGGAGCGGTAGGCATTACCTGACCATTTTAATAGGAGGGAGGGTTGGTGTCGCTCAGACAGTCTTTGAGGGCTACTAAGGGAGGAGGGTTGCTATATGAGACACTAATCGAGTTATCCAGTGTGTCCTACCCTTGAACTTTTTATCAAAGATACCTTTGTGAACTTGCAGTGAAGAAAGGGGGTTCTTGAGCTGGCTTCCTATAATGTATCCACTGCTCGCTTCAGTTTGAAAGTTGTTGGTCGAGAAACATGCATGAGCCATGCAACTCTTGAGTAAACTAGTGAATAGTGCGTGAGAAAGCAATATACCTTTACTGCCAGATATGCGATTCTAGTCCTTATATAGCCTACCAAGGATAACTGCATTTATCAAATGAGTTGCTGAGGCTCTCACTCAAGGTAAGATGATTGTTTTAATTCTAACTAATCCATTCTTTAAGCTGAACTCTTGTGTCTCTTCTATTGGTTTTATCCAACCTGAGCCTTCTCTTTTTCTTTGTTTATTTTTCTTTTAGAGGGCTCTAACTGGTTGGGGTTGAAATTGAGTTCTTACTCAATGTTTTTAAACAGTCTCCATCACTTACTGTGATGATTGTTTTTTTGTTTTTTTGGGGGAGGGTGCTTAGAGAGGTCCGTATTGGTGGGCCTAATTTTGTTTGTACTTTTCTTGATGGGCAGTGCCCCTCTATATGGCACCATTTCTTTGTATAGTAATCTCTGTTATATATATATATATATACACACACACACACACATATATAAGAAAATGAGAAACTCAACACTATATGGTATTCAGATGTGTCATAATAAAACCGAAGGCTACATGTATACCTTAGGCTTCTCAATTTATTTATTTAACTAGTTTTATTAACGCACGGGCATAGATCTCTTTTAATTAAATAAAACGAAGACTATAAACAAAACAAAAAAATATAGAAAAAAACATGATGAAAGAAACAACCTACTGAAAAAAAAAAAATCTGATTTTTAAATTAGAGACTTGTATATTGAAGAACCTTTTTTTGTATTTTCAAGAACTAAGAAAATAAAGTTAAATTTTTTTGGTTATAAAAATTTCAGATGTGATGAAATGGATAAATATTTCAGATATTTATAGTCTTTCTAGACATTTTATCGGTTATGTCAATACATTGTAATAAATCGTGAGTAATTCTAACATACTTGATTTTTTTAGTACAATAACTTTTCGAAATATTTTTATAAATCTATAAATTTCCATAGCCATGTTTACTTGAGAGTTGTGTAATCAATTAATGAGATTTGTGTTCTCAATGCATGCTACCTATTCTATAGTAATACTTATTAAAGATGACTTTTCTTTTTTAGGAAGTGCATTTTGGCGGAATTTTACCTGTTTTAGACTACGTAGCTTTTATATATATATAGATTTTTTCTACATTTTCTACATATGAATATTTTAAAAGCGTGGCTTTGGGGGTGGAATATGGGTTTTGAAGAACTTAAAACTCCATCTGTCCCATAAATGTAGTCCCACTTTAGCTTTCTTTGGTTAGCTTGATCAAATTTTGACCAATTTTTTTTAAAAAATTAGTTTTCCTAATGAAATTTTAATAGTTGTAATTGATATCATTCTTAACCATTAACTACGGCATAGTAAATATATTAAATTGTGATTTGATATTTGACTAGGATGACTTTCCATAAAGTAGATAGGACTTATTATGGGATGGAGGGAGTATTTTTGAACTAATTTTCCATGGCTGAGAGTGAAGAGTTGATTCCTTTTATAATGGGGGACTTAGGTGTGGGTGTAGATGGATAATGTGTTTAGTTACAATTAAATATCACTACCATCGACGTGAACTACGTGCAAGGATATGCCGAATTCCTGATAGTCTCCAAGAAAACATTGTTTGTGTCGTCTTAAATTTACCTCTGAACCAAACAGACACACGTCAGCTAGATTATCTTCCCAGCAAAATTATTTGTTCAAGCCATAAAGTATTCAGTTCAACTCATTTTAGCTTTTGTTGAAGCCTGATAATGGTACATCAAAAAACCGCCTAGAGGCCACATGCCGAAGAAGGCTACTGGGAAGAAGATGATGAAGGAGAAGACTTGTGATAGTTTTCCTTGTTTGTTTGACTGCAAGGATTGAAGAGGAATAAATTGCCTGCGGTGGAGGATATCAAAAACATTGCCAGCAATTTTGCCTCAACCCTTCTTGGAATTGGAGCTCTTTTGTTATTAATTTATCTCCTGATCATCTTTTGCTTCAACTGAATCAGCACATATATCTGTAACTGTGTCTTAGATAAGGCTTGGGACGGGTAATCCATTTGAGAGATGACCTACAAACTACCTTCTTTTAGGGATTTTCAGTGTTTAATGTGATTATCCTTTATTATCTTTTGCAATTCTCCCTGGAAGTTAGGGTGTTAGGCCATGGCTTTTGATTCGACAGAAAAATTCAAGATTCAAGTGAATAAATGAATAATTGATTATGAACTGATGTTCACTGTCCTTTAACAATATAATTCTAGATTTTTCAGAAATAAATCATTGAATTCTGGTAATCATATTCGGAACTAGCGAGATCAAGCTGTTAAGCAATAATAGTCCTTGGAGTGGAGACTAGTATATGATGAGTTCATTTGGTGTGGTGAGATAGAGAGCTAAGTTCTATGCTATGTGCAGAAAGATTATAGGATTCAGGTGAAACGAGGGAGAAAAGTTTTGCACAAAGATGTCTGGGTGTTGGTCTGTACCTGATGAGAGAGAGAGAGAATTTTAGGGGGGCGGCATGGTTCTTGATGGTCTTTGTATATTGAGTGAATGCTGCTTTATCCTGTACTCTCTCTCATTATTTTACTGCTCAACTGCCCTTAGCCCGGTACTCATGGTGCATTATGGAACTTCCACCGTGCTGGGGGACCAAGCAGGGCATCTGAGCCCTGAGGGTAGTTGGCCTTGTAAGGAAACTAATCCAACAAGCACAAGGGAGAGAAGTTGGGAGAGAAGTGACGGATAAGCAAACCAGAGACAGAACAAGGGAGGGGGAATCAATATCAGCTTCGGAGACATTAGGCGAAGAACAAGAGAAAAACAACAGACGAAAATTGTCCAATAGTCACAAAATGGTGCATCCACTGGTTGACATACTGTCCTACCTAGTAGTAAGCCATCTGCTACAAGCACTGAAATAGTCCTTACTAAATCAGGCAAGAACTTGAACAACGTACATACATAGTTCTAAAAAAGGTAAAAGCGGCTATGCATGAAATAACTAGTCTGTTGCGACTACAACTCTCCCTTTCGATTTATAAGGATCAAGATCAAATGAGAACTCTTGGGACACTGGCTTACGCCGACTGTGAATTATTGAGGAACACCTATGCGCTTATTTTACAGTGTAGCCTGCAACTGATTCAGCTTCCACTTAGACGAGAAACAAAGAACGTAACCAGTACAGGGAACAAGAGAATACTTGACATATCTTTTTTTTTTTTGATAAATAAGAAATTTCAATAGTTAGATCTATTCATTGCCAATGTAGTGTCCTTGATTCAAGTCTGTTTTTGAGTTCATTGTTTGCTTTGGTGCAATGGTTCCTTGAAAATGACCAAGGTCCTGTAGGAAGGGGTAACCCTGTCACCATACATCACACTGTTTATTAAGCAATTCCTGTATTATTAACTAAATAAATGATGGAGTCCTTGTATTAAATCCAATGAGTGTGGGCCACAAGTACTACAATTAAAAGTAAGTTAATATTCTTAACCAGTAATTTATTGTCATCATATCACTTTGGAAGGAAGGAGCGGATTTTGGTGACATGAAGGAGCATTCTGTATAAGGAGTTATCGGTGGAAACAGAGTGTAACTGCTTTATATACAGATTTTGGTTTGTAGTGCTTGAAAAGAAAGAATAAACTGATTTCTGATTTATGGCGACTTCACGGGTTTGAAAAGCAAGTTAATATGCTGGTTTTGTCAAGCACTATCTTTATGGTACGCTTGGCAGGAGAAGGCAAAAATGTTTCAGTTGGAGTTCTACCAATTTTATACAGTCAATTTTTTTAAGAAAATGATACTTTTAGTAGTCCATTAGTAATAAAATAACACTTTTATGTCTTAATTTTTGAAAGTCGACTCTTTGAAATATACTAAAATGGAATAGTGGATTCTTTACCCGGAACGGAGGGAGCACAAAACAATAGATTCAGGATTAGTTCTCTGTCATCTGGAAACATCTCTCTTACATTTTTCCTGCCATTAAAAATTTTCATCATTAATTTCATTCAATGTTAGGCGACCCCTCATTCTTCCTTTTTTTTTTTTCACAGGTAAATAATTTCATTGTACTACCAAAAACTAATATTGATATACTTTTTTTCTTACCAGGTCTTGGGACTGGCACAAAGGAGGACTTCTTGAATATTGGCTACCAATAAATCAAGTGGTGGTGTTTTATGTTGTTACTTAATTGTTATGCTATGCAAAGACTCTTCTCTCGGCAGTGAATGCAGTGTTTCCTTTTCTTGTCTGTGTTTATTTACATGCTCAGATACATACACCTAATGCGACTGGGTTAACCTGGATTCAATGTCACTGTTCGTGTTTTGGTAGAAGAATAATATTCACCCCTTTAACTCTTTCATATGCATATCATTGATATTTGACTTCAGATAATGAGGTACAAGTCTCCGTTTGTAGTGATCCCCTTTTGTTGGTAATAGATTCTAAAGCCCGAAAGTTCGAGACTAATCTTTGAGCACGGCTATTAGGGTGTAAAGCTCTTTTTACCAAGGTTTAATGCAGACGCGTTCTCGTGGCTTGAACTTTAAATTTTTGCTTAAGCTAGAACAACCCTCTAATCAACGGTGGATCTAGAAAAAAAAAATGGATCACAATTTTTAACTATTACATAAAAAAAATTAGAAATTACAATTTTGAGTAGGTTCTTTATCCCAAATGACATTTTTGTAAGATAAAAAACTTTTTTAGTTGAGCGGGTCCCTTGCACTCTCACATGAAAGAGTTTATTTATGCAGTTGGTGGTATGTACTTATATTTGTATTATATATGCAAATTTAATTATGCATGTCTTTATTACTTATCAAAAAAAAAAAAAAAACTATGCATGTCTACTAAACAAGACAAATGATAACTTTTAGGATTCGAAAATTTTATTACTATTATTATTTTCATTTCAAGGGATACTAGCCTCTGTGAACTTGTAATACATGCTATAATTTGATTCAGTGGGAATCTACTTGCAATGGAGTGGCCCGATAGGAGTGGGGGGGCGGGGGAAGTGACCCCATCATTAATTTTTTCCTTTCGATTTATTATTTTATTTTGGAGTAATATAATGTTTGGTCCTTGAATATATCAAAAAATAATGTTTTGGTCCTCGGACCTTAAAACAAACTAATGTGGTCCCTCAACTTGTTTTAGTTGGTCAATTTCCACTTTCCTACCGTTACCATTACGCTTTCCGTCCAGTATTATTTAAAATGCCAAAAATATCCTTACTTAAAAGTTTAATTAAACACTTCAAAATATCCAAAATACACCCAGCAAAAAAATAAAAATAATCTCTATGCATACAATCAATCGTACCAAACAAGAACATTCAATAAAGTCTGTAAATTAGACCGAGTAATTAATGATTGAACCTTGGAGACATATTCCATCTCTGCAAATTTGAAAGCAAGACCGAGAGAGAAAAAAGCACCGAAACAAGAGAGTAGGAAGGATTTAACGGAGACCAGGGAGTTTTGGCCGGAATTGAGTGAAGGAAATCAGCAATAAGAAGGAGCCGACTGGAGATGCAGGTGTTCGCCGGCGATGGAGGATGGTAACTGGGTGGAGGAGAGCCAATAGCTGCCAGATCTGCTGTTGATGCCAGATCTGGACTTGGGTTTGAGTGGGAAGAAGGCCGGCGGCTATAAAGAAGGAGATGGCGAAGCCGAAACTAAATGGAGAGAGAGACTAATAGGGGTTTGTTTTTACCGGAGATGGCGCAGGGGGAAAGTCGGCGGCTGGATCGGAATTGGTGAAGGAATCGACTGAGGTTGCAGGCTCTGTAGAAGACAAAATCGACTGAGCAGAGACCGGATGTGGAGTTGTAGGAGGCCGACGATGAGGTTGCTGTACCAGATCTGGGGAAGACAAAAACGAAGGTCAGCGATTATAGTGGATGGCTGAGCTGGTTCCATCACTGGAGTCTCGCCGGACTGCTTTTGGCCGAACTCGAAGCTGGATCCGGTGAGGAGAAAGCTAAGGTTGGAAAAATCGGAGAGCTCCTGGTTCAATGGAGTTTGGGGAAGAAGTCGGCTGTTGGGTGTGAAGAAGAAGTTGGAGGTGGGTGTTCCTTGGCATCGGTAGCTCCTCCTCCGAGCATTTTTGTTATTCAGAGCTATGGTGGTGGTTGGGTGGTAGCCATGGTGGAATCAGGAATAGAAGAGAAGGAGAGTTGGGTTGAAGATGAAGGTGATTAAATTGTTAAATTGACAAGTAACCCCTTCTATTTTGTACTTCTTAAAAGATAAGTCATAAGAAACTTGTTAGTAAAGATAATTTAGTCATATTGTAAAATACTAGACTGAAAATGTAACGGTAACGGTGGAAAGGGAGAAATTGATCCAAAAAACGAGTCGAGGGATTATATTGGTTTGTTTTAAGGTCCAAGGACCAAAATATTATTTAATTCTTTTAATTTATGTATGTATTCGCCACTGGTTTGATTGAGGTATATATGAAAGTAATCTTTTACGTTTGAGAGTGTCGGTAAGGAGTTTTTATTTTTTATTTTTTATAAATTAATAATTTATAAAACAAAATTCTTAAAAAATGAAGGAATAACAGTCTTTCTTACAAGTTAACAAAACGAGTAGCTGTACAACTGGGTCAAGCACTCAAGCTAGTTGGGTTCAGACTCAAATTTTTGCCAAAATGTGGGGTGCGGCAGTGTCTCGTACACATTAGTATTTTAACAGCCGATATATGGGAGGTTTTATTGCAAACAACTTATTTTGTTGAAAATTTTCTAGGTTAAAAAATATAAGGCAAGGTTCAATTTATGATTTAGTAAAAAGCAGGTGCTTTGAGAGATCGTCTTACGGATTTTAATTCGTAAAATAGAGTTTCGTTTTCTCACAATTCAACTCACCCTACACACGACGAATCGGGTCAAGAAGATCCGTTTTATATAAAATACCATAATACTTAATTTCATAAGTTTTTGTCTTTAGTAAATACCATTAGTTTTTTTAGGCACTTATCTCGGAATTGAACTAGTATATAGTAGATATTTGCATATGGTTGAGGTGTGGGTCGAGATTGGTTGAATACAAGAGAGTCACTGGAACTTATTAATTCACATATTTAGCCTTGGTGTATGTCAAATGTTTCAAGTGAAAACTGAGAATTGCTACAAGAGCGATAACGGTCCGGTACTATGCGGTGGAATTATAATTATAAAACTCTATAATTATTTTTTAAAACCATCTACTTTTTGGGAGGAAAATGATAAAAATATCATTAATGAAGGAAAGATGCGCACACTAAGCCACTGTCTCTTGTGTGTTGCTAAAAAAATTTGGGGTGTAATAAAAAATTTGGGCGTCGACAAAATTTTTGGACATCGCTAAATTTTTTTGGGTCGTCGGTAAATTTTTTTTGGGTGTCGATCAAATTTTTTGGGCGTCCTTATGCAAAAGCTATTGCCCAAAATTTGGGCATCGCAAAGAAAAAATTGGGCGTCGCTCAAAATTTTTTGATCGTCATTCAAATTTTTTTTTGCATCGTTCATTAATTTCGGGCATAATTTTAAGAAGCAATGCCTAATTACCTAACGGCGAGACATGATTTTAAAAAATATGCCTATTTATTTATATACGATTTGATGGAACGATACCTAATTAAGTACCGCCGAGGCATGATTTGAAAGAACGATGTCTAATCAAGTAACACTGAGGCAGGATTGGAAAGATAAATTGAAGTATGTTACCATATTAAAGAAACGATGCCTAATTAGTAAGACCGATGCATGATTGTACGGAATGATGCTTAATTAAGTAACACCGAGGCACAATTAGAAGCATTGATGCCTAATTATTTATATACTGAGTCATGATTTGAAGGAATGATGCTTAATTAAGTAACACCGAGACATAATTGCCAAAAACGATGACTAATAAACTAATTAAAACCGAGGCATGATTGTAAGAAACGATGCCTAAGTAAGTAACACCGAGGCATGATTGGAAGAACTGATGTCTAATTTTTAAACCATTAAACACGTGTATTTTTAAACGGAGGCAGAATAGAAAAGTTCGTTGTCTAATTAAATTACACCGACACTGAATTGCAAGATACGATGCCTAATTAAAAACACCGAGGCAAAATTGGACACCCACATCGTAGGTAACGATGCTCAAATTTGATTTGTCTGCAAGTGATTTCTTTGGCTTCTACCCAGATGTGATTCCATTCCATGTGATTCAATTTCTTGTGATTCTAGTACAAACCGAACACTTTGTTTACAAAATTACAACGGAGATAGAACACAAATGTTCTGGGTCTTCTCCATATGAAATGAAAAAGCGTGGAATTAAATGAGCACTTTGATTACAAAATTACAATGACGATAAAAACATATCCTTAGCCTAATCCTCTTCCCAATTGACAGATGGACATATATGATTTTAAAAAGAATAAAAAGAATGAGTTTCAAAGGAAAAATGAGATCGGGAATGGTTGTGAGATTTTGGAGAAGAAAGGACGGTAAGAGGAGGGACATTTAGGGAAGAAAATAACGAAAATAGATTTATGCGATTGAAAAAAAAAAGATATTTAAACGGTTATAATTATAAAAATGAAACCAATCCACAATTATTCTTTGCTACAATTACACCTTTTCCATGGGAAAAAAATGATATCACATATCCATCCTTCGTATGATTATAGTAATGAGAATATCTCGATTTGAATAATTGATCATTTTGGAATGGTTACTCGTTACATGTTCAAATATTATTTAGGCCTTGTTTTGTGTAGTGTTTTAAAAATACTGTTTTTTGAAAACGTAACGTTTTTAATATATATATATATATATATATATATGTGTGTGTGTGTGTGTGTGTGTGTGTGTGTGTGTGTTTTTTTTTTTTTAATGTAAACGAATCATATTTTTAAAACTTTACAATTTTGAACGTTTTAAAACGCTGCATTAAAACACTTTAAAACAGAAAACGCTACATTTTTTACTAGCATTTTGATTAAAACGCTCAACCATACAAACACTTGGTACACAACATCCTAGAAGATTTTGCTGTCCAATCCCAACGTAATCGATTCATATAACCACATCGTCATCACGGGCTTAACTCAGTTGGTTAAGAGTTAGTAGATTTAGATACATGACTAAGGATCGAGTCCTAGCAACCGTCGTGTGGGGGTTTCATCCTCTTGTAGGGGTGGCTTGTAAGTACTAGGCACGGCCACTCGGATCCTCTTAACTACTTAATCGCTGAGTTACCGTGATTTTTCTCTCACATTTTCATGGAGCTGGGGTATGAAGGATCTCGAGGGGAGAGTTTCCCCTTCTTGGATACATATAACCACATCTGAAACCGTAAGTTGGACCCATCCGTATACAAATTACTTCACCGACTAAACCAAAAATAATATGACTATAGGAGTACCGAGTACGGAGAGCATCAAAAGGTCACCAGGAAGAAGGAAAAGAGAATACGTCAACCAAAGTTATTGGACCAAGTCACCAAGCCATAGGCCTAATTCAATCAGGTATGGACAACAGTTTAGTGGATCAATCACAGGTTTTTGGCAGGCTATCTAATATCTTCAATAAGAATGGTAATACCCCTACGACATCATTTTTGGGCCGACAAGGGTAATTTCGTTTCTGGAACAATTGTCCTTTAAAAGGCCTTTTAAATATGACAACTCGTTGATAAAAAGCCGAAGACCAGGCCACGCTCCACGTTCAACCACCGGTGCGAAAATATTTGGCAAAAACTCGTCTAATAATTATTGTCTTTTTGATAGATACATTAATTAAAAAAAAGATTTAATTATTAATATTCGTTTGATATGTAATTTTCTTTAAAACTCATGTATATGTAATATATAATTAAAATATGATATAAAAATAAAGATATAGTGGTAAAAGTGTTACCGGTTCGTTTTCCAAATATTTAACCCCTCCGGTCTTAGGTCTAGTGTTCTTTGTCATCAACCGTTAAAGTCTTTTTTCAAAAAAATATTCTTAAAATGCACGGATCATCTTCTTCCACAGCTCCGGTGAGTTCGAAAATCACGCTTATGTGCAACGAAACAGGGATGAAAGAAGAAGGTGAATGAAATGGTCTGATTCATTATCATTTTGTATCGCGGTACAAAAATAGATTAGATTACATTTATGTGTCGCGATGCAAAAATTAATTCATCGCGGTCCAAAATTGGATTAAGTAATTAAAACTCATATATCGCGGTGCAAAAGTTGTTTCATCGTAATACAAAATTGGATTATGTAATTAAAATTATGTATCGCGGTTCAAAAAATGATGTAATTAAAATTTTATATCGTTATGCAAAATTTGATGTAGCGCGATGCACTGAGTAAGTGTCATCCGTAGCGCCTCTTCGGTTAATTAAGGATACAAAATCATTTTGCCCATAAAAGTAACTTTTTTCGGTTGAAAAAAAAACATGGACTAAAGTGATTGAAAACTTTGGAAAGTGTGGCCGACCCGAATTTCACCCGAAAATATTTGGCAAGAACTCCCGTCGTTCTAAAATTATTGTTTTGTTTGACCTAACACACGGGTTAAAGAAAAAAAATAATTGACTCGATTATTAATATTGATTTAATTGTGTAATTTCTTTTAAAACTTATGTTGATGTGACCCATAATTAAAGTGTGATGTAAAAGTAAGAATAAAATTGTAAAAGCATTATTTTTAAAAAAAATTAAAGGGCAATGCTAGGACCACTCTCGTTTTGCATCAAAATATGAGGACTCTATGATGTTACATACTCTCATTGGTTGGATATTTTGTGCATCCAAGCATTCCAGCCAATGAGCGTGTGCCACATCACAAAGTACTCCATATTTTAATGTAAAATAAGAATGATCTAAGTATTATCCAAAATTAAAATAAAACAATTATTTTAAAACCGACAAAAAATAAAAACCAGCGAGTGTGTATAACATTTTAACCGAAATACTCAATCCATTCATTCCTTTCTTTTTAAAAGAGGAAAGAGGGAGAAAGTGACATGTTTGTTAACGATGTATGAGTGACAGTGTTTCCACATTTCGACTACACGCAATGGATTAAAGTCTATCTTTCCCATGTAACGAAAAGAATCGAACTCAAACTCTTCGACATGAAAGAAGTACCCATCCACCACCAGCTATGACAAAAGCTTGGATACTCTTCGACATGAAAGAAGTATACATCCACCCGGCCCCAGCTATGACAAAAACTTGGGTAGTTGGATAAGACGTTTTTAAAAAATATTTTATGTAAGATGGATTCTTTTGATTCGATCGATCGTGTGTAGGTGTCTTGGTGGGTCACGTTGTGAAAGTGTAGAGTTTCGTTTTACAAATTAAAATCCGTATGATAATCTCACATGAGACATATTCAATACTATTCATTTCAAAGTACACTTATTTTGGTGTACGTAGTTTTTAGAAAGTATTCATGATTTTGATATCCATAAAACACATCGGTGATTAGCTCAAGTTACATATATAAATATAGATTTTAAGAAATCATAAATGACATAAAAATCTAAGAACATTGATAAAGCTAGTTAAACGTTGATAAGGAGAGAGAATTTTAGTGTCTTTATTTGATTAACGGGAAGTCAGGGGTAGTTGAGGAGGTTGTTTTAGATTTGAGTGAAGGTTTGGTTGTTGTTTCCTGCTGTTGTTGATGGAGGTGAGGAGGCTTTCGAACTGGAAGTCTGAACCTGTTTGGTGCTTGCATCTTCAAAACCTGCAACATCTTCATAAAATGCAGCATCTTCAAATGGGTTTCTGGAACAGCCTTATGAGTTCCCGTTTTTCAAATTTCTACTCATTTGGTTATTTCTCGGACATCTTCATTAACAAAACCTACAACATTTTCAAATGGGTTTCTTGAACCCACCACTATTCACGAAAATGAGTCGGTGCCTGTACTCAAAGACTACCTGTAATACCCCCATCCCACATCAGATATGTATGAGAATTGTGTGTAATTTATAAGGTGGTTACACTTTACTATTTGAGTACTAATATCATTTATGGATTTTTAGGTCGGCTTATGGTGGGCCTGATGACTCAAGTTGTTGCGTGTTCAATGAGCTAGTGTTTGGGCTACATAGCGCGGGTTTCGGGGGCGTTACAATTGGTATCGAGGCGGGTTCTATGGAAATGTGGGAACAATTGGTTCTGTCTAGCAGAAGGTGCCACCTCTTGAATGAATTTGCGAAGGCATCATTGTAATATTACCCACATCCCATATTAGATAGGTGTGAGAATTGTGTGCAATTTATAAGGTGGTTACACTCTATTATTGGCACCTACATTATTCATAGACTTTTTGGTCGACTTGTGATGGGCTTGGTGACTTAAGGTATTGCGTGTTTAGTGTGCCAGTGTTTGAACTACGTGTAGCAGATCTGGTTTTCAGGCTCTGGGCGTTACACTACCTGATAAAATTCTTGGGTTTTAGTATGGGCTATCTTGGTCGGTTATTGGTTGCAACTCAAACCTTTCTTCAAATGACATTAGTTGTTCTTGGGTATTCATATTTTCCCTCTTCCTCAATTACCATATCTTCTTTGTTCAAGACAAATTAATCTAGAAAACATTTCTTGGCAGTATGGGGGGAAAAAGGCCTTTAGGCCCTTTTTTCAATTTTTAGGGTCTTAATTGAAACTTTAAATATAAGTTAGGTTTGAAAATATTTCATTTTAGCCCTTACAACTTAACGATATTTTTTTAACGACATCCATTAAAAAGACCGAGGCTGTGAAAATTTCATACTCTTATAACTCATTTTTGACAAAAAATTGTTAAGGAACTATTACTAAGAATAGCTCATAATCGAGGGACCAATAGACAATAATGTCATTGACCTTTTTATATTTAACTTGAGATAGACTAGCTCACCAATGAGCTCTAACTCAACTGATATTGCTCACTTCTTCTAACGAAGAAGTTGGTTGTTCAAGTCTCACTGGAGACACCTTAGACTTTACAACTCTCAATAGAGAGGTCGGGTGTTCAAATCCCTTCAGAAGCCCCATTTAGATACTCATTTATCTTAATGGAGAGGTCGGGTGTTCAAATCCTCACCAGAAGTACCATTTGTTCGAGTCACATCAAATGCTTCATATATATATATATATATATATATATATATATATATATAATCTTTCAAGACATTAAATAATAAAAACTTAAAAATTGAGATTCGGTCTATGTCTCTCCAACTTAGAAAAAAAAAAACTAGAATTTTTTTTATAAAAAAAAGGTAGACTACTGTACAAGAGGCATCTATGATTTATGAGACGCAACAAGTGGAGATGGATCACATGCATGGTCACGTGTCAACATCAATTGAAAATTGAAATATGGAAGTCAAAATAATCATAATTATATTGCTTGCGCATGCTTATCACAACTCACAAGTCATGTCTGGAATCTGGATGGGGTCATTCTTCAACTTTCACTACTCCTACTATGTTTGGCAAACTGACCAATTTTATGCTAACAAAAGTCGGCTTGCACAAATATATACTCCCTCAGTTTCTGCGAAATTTGTAGCATTTTAAAATGTTTCGCTTACAAAATTTATTTTTAAAAATTAAGAGATAAAATTATTATTTTAGTACTAATAAAATATTAAAAGTGAGCTATCCAGCCCAATTGGTTCAAGCATCGGTCACACATTAAGCACGTTTGTTTATAAAGTAAAACATGTTAAAATCGTTTATGAAGTATTATTCTTTTCTTTTCTACCAAAATTGATTGATTAGTATCCGATCCTCCAAGAAAGGGTCCCTAGTTCTAATCAGGCTGCCTAATCTCCCTTACCATTTTTTGATAATTTACATCAAAGACCTCAATCTCTTTCATCACAACTACAAATTTAATTTTTTATGTTTATTTCATTTTATCAAACACTATTGTATTTATATTTTATATTATATATTTGTAAAATAACTTTCACAAAAATATATGTCATTTTAATGGTCAATTTATGTTTTAATACATTATTATTATTATTATTATTATTATTATTATTATTATTATTATTATTATTATTATTATTATTATTATTATTATTTTATCCTCTCATATATTAACAACACGAGACAAATGATTTCCTTTGGTTGAAAATAAACCACAAGCTTTAACTAAAAACAAAAAAATATTACTCCACCTACCTATACAACCCACCTAACATAATATCCTCCATAATCTCTTACTCATTCTAAATTATAGCCTCGGCATACACTTCTTCTTCATCTTTTTTTTTTCTTACTTTTTCTATCTATGAAACGTAGGTCAGATTTAAGAAAATTGAGGAAGATATGTTTTAATAAGTTTTAAAATTACTTTTTTCAAAAAAATCAATCTAAAGGGAATTTTATGTTTAAAACACGTACATTTTATTATTATCATCTAAACATAACTCCTAAAATAATAACAATCGATACATCAGGAAGTATCATTTTTTTATCTTCTAAAAAAATTGACTTTCAAACAAAAACTTTTATCCAAAAATACAAAACTAATTATTTTCGCTATAATCTCAATTAAATCTCTCAAAAAAAAAATAAACCAAATTGTGAAGTATTATTCATGAGAGGGTTGGAGACAAAAAAAAATTTCTTTTCTACCAAAATTAGAGGAATTGAGTTGGTTTTAGAGGAAGAGGGTGTGTAGGGAATCCATTGTGGGATCCTCCAAGAAAGGGTCCCTAGCTCTAATCGCAATTGGATGCATCATCCTCATGTCCTATTATTCTATGAGAGGAGAGAGAGAGAGAGAGAGAGATAAGTGAGTGTGCAACTGTGCATGGTAGATGGAAATCAATAAATGTAATAGGCAGACCCATAAATGGAAATTGCAGTATAAGAGGAATATTTTTTGCTTATATTATAATTTATAATTATAAGAGCATCTCAATCAACAAAATTCTTAACATAAATTTCTTAGTTGCGTTCTATTGTCATATACACATTTTAAAAATATTTTTTCTAAAAAATTTCTCTCAAATATTTTTCAGTATTTCTCAATTCTTACATGAGTCTCACTACGAAATCATTCACTTTATTCTTAGTACTTTCTTATTTTTATACTTTTCAAATAAATAAATTTATTTAACTTTAATTATTATATTTCATATTCAAATAATTCGTTTAAGTAATAAAATAATTTATAAAAAATATATTACATATAAATTATTTCATTTAATTTTAATTGATAAATATTTTATATTGTTCAAAACTAACCAAATTATACTTTCAATGATTTTTTTAAAAAGTAAAATGGTCAAATTGATTTTTTTTGAAAAATACAACGACCATTCAATAGAACGGTCACTTTTGAAAAAGTTAAGAAAATTCATTTTTGAAAACAAGCCCAACGGCCAGATTTAAAAAATAATAAAAATAAAAACAATTGAATTTAAAATCGTTTGTATTGGGGAACATGAGGGATCCGTTGTTTCCGCCTCCTTCACGCGTCGTGGCCTCGTGTGTACAGCACGCGCTCGATTGAGTGGCATGGTGTGCCACGCCTCGGCCTTCTCACCTCTTTTTTTCTCTTCGATCTATAATTCTTAATGAAGAATTTGTTAAAGTAAGAATATGAAAAGAATGAACTTTAATATCAACCAATTCTTAGCTTACTAAGAATTAGTCAATGGAGTTGCTCTAAAAGGAGTGATGAAAAGGCCAACCATGACACAACATGTAGTTCCCTCGTTGTGGTCTGGGTTCTTGGGTCGAATTGAATTATATATATATATATATATATCGTTGTGGTCTGGGCTTGGGTGAATTCCTATACTCCGTATATATATATACTATAGCAAGCATGAAATGTTTATACGATCATGCGTACCATGTCACACTCCGTAATTGCATCCTATATATCCCAATACGCGCAGTGTCTTTGTTAAAAAATAAAAAAATATCCTACAATGAAATTAGCTTCCGATTCTGTGTAGTAAACGGTTAATTGGATTCGAGGGATTTATGTTTACATAATTTTTGTAATTTAGGGTCAAATTAACAAACACTCGGTTAGTTATGGTGACCTCGGTTAGTTTTTTACTAGTTTGTATCCGTGCGATGCACGGTTTAAATAATAATTTTGTTTGCAAACTCTATTTACAATAAGAAAATTTTCTAAAATTGTTATAAATAATTAAAATTTTAAATTAGAATACTTTGAACAAAACTAAAATAATACAAATATTGAAATTTATCAATGAATGGGTAATTGAAAGATTTACCTAGAAATTTTATGTAGAAAAATAGCTTAAGAAATAAAGTAATTAATAATTAATGAATATAAATTAATGAGTGATTTTTCTGGTAAAATTGACCATTTTAACAAAAATTCGGCATGAGTTAGCAGTAATATCTATTAGTAGCAATTAATAAAAATTAAATTTTCATCCGCCAGCAGTGTAAACTCATTTTTGCACAAACAACTTTTTTGAATATGACACATGGGCAACCAAAATTTAAGTAAATCAAGAAAACTGTTTTGATTGACATGTGTTATGATCAAATGTGCGATTGTATAAAAAAAATTTACACGGTTGGTTGATAAAAATTTATCAATTAATAGTTATATATATATATATATATATATATATATATATATATATATATATATATATATATATATATATATATATATATTAATAGAAAAAAAGTTAAGATAAACTTGTCCCATAAATAACTTGTATAAATAAAATAGTAGGGAAATGAAGATTGATGAAAATCAAAAAGTTTCGATCAAAGAAAAACTTGAACAAATTGAATAGAAGTCTAATTGAGCTATATTTGACAAAAGAAAATTCTTTTCTTATTTTATAGAAAGTTGAGATGTGATAGTAATTTTATCGAAAATTGTCACGTGGTAGTAGAAGTCATATTTTAGTAATAGTCAATAGAATAGATTGAAATTAATCATTCGAATGAGTAATTGAAAGATTTGCGAATGAATTTTCTGTAAAAAAAACTTAAAACTTAAAAATGAAATAATTAATAATTAATAGATATAAATTAATTAGTAATTTTTCTAGTGAAATTGATCACTTTAACTGAAGTCGATGTGGCAAAGTGACTTCTGTTAGTAATAATTAATATTAAATTTTCATCTATCTGTGGTGTATAATCTTTTTTACACAAACGACATTTAAACATTACTCGTGGGCAACTAAAACCTAAAAAAAAATAATGATTGATACGAGTCATGATCCAATGGCCACTTGTATAAAAAATTTATAGACCGTCATTTGATGAAAAAGTTACTCAATTAATAATTAATAGATACAAATTAATAGAAGCAAAAATTAACATAAAATCATCCGCTAAATAACTTATATAAATAAAATAGTATTAGGAGATAAAAATGGATAAGAATTGAAAAGTTTCTATCAAGTTAAACTTGTGTAATTTAAAATTTTAAATAAGATAAAATTTGGTTGTAAATTAAATTATACTTGAAAAAAATACAAAATCTTCTCTTATTTTATAAAAAAATTAACATTATTTTACGGAAAGCTACTACATGTCAAAGCGATTTTTATTTTAGAAGTAGTTGTAGATAAATTCGTTAAGTGATGGCATGTCAATGATGAAAAAGAAAATGCATTTTGATTGAGATGTGGTCATGACTCATGACTCATGCACTTACCATCGAAAGGAGCATCGATGAAAATGCCTAATTTTCATTGAATAGAAATAGTTTCTTCGTCGAACAATTCGGTATAACAATATATTTTTTAAAATTTGAATGTGTAGCATTATATATAACTAGTTTTTTTAATCTGTATGTTAAACGCACGTCATTTTTCTTTTTCAACTAAATCGTATATAAACAAAATAAAGAAGATAAAAATATCTTAAATGATAAAATAAGAAGAATCAATTTATTAACAAATATACATCAGTTTATCACTAATCATTATAAATTCTAAAAAATTTCCTTATACACAACATTTGTTGTTTTATTTGTTGATTTTTCATCTTCACCTCATATCAATATCTTTAAATCAAAATAATTTGTTACTCTAGAAACTGTGACATATAAGTATATAACTGTCTATGGCTAAATATTAGTTTCTTCAAAAAGAGATTTATCGATTTGCAATTATTGACTTTGACGTTTGTTAATTGTCATTGCATATACTACTATCAATAAAATTTGTCTTTTATTGAACTTAAAAGTCAGTCTTACATCAGATGAAGTTTTTTTTTTAATTTTTTTTTTTATAGTTTTTTTAAAACCTTTCCCCTAAGGGGGCATGGAAAGTAATCGAACCTGAAACCTCACCATTTGTATAGCCACAACTCTACCACTGGGCCACCCCTTAAGGTCTACATCGGATGAAGTTAATGACAATTTTGGGATAAAAACATTTTCTCTAATATTGCTTCCTTTCAAAAATTTTGTTTCAACAATGTGATCCCCGAAATTTATGATAATTAGTCTTGTTTCATTGCACAACCATACAACATGATCAATGCTTCTCAACAGCATTACTGCAACACCACTTTTAAATGTCAATCCATAGTCTGGCAACCCCGAACATTTTATACTATTCAAAAACTTTGTAAAATGATGTCTTTGAAACAAACTTGTATTTTTTCCATCCTACAAATAAAATCTAAACTCAAATAAGTTTTTCATTTAAAATGATTAATTTTATTAAATTGTATTTTTATTTTACGAATAAAGGAATTTCTGATAAGAAAATAAGCTGAAATCAAAATAACGAAATTATTTTTACCGTTGACCATTATTTTTGTTCCATAAATTATTTTGATGTACTAACTTTCATTATATTTTTTATTTTATTGACTTCGTAACTATTATTTTTATTATTTTACTAATATCAGTATAAATTGTTTTTGTTTTATTGACTTTATAACTATTACTTTTGTTCCATCAAGTATTTTTATGTTACTAACGTATTTTTGTTTTACATAACTATTTTTAATAATTTGTATTAAAATTTTGTTCTGTAAATTATTTTTATAATTTTACTCAATTTAAATTATTTTTGTTTTATTGACTCCGTAACTATTAAGTATTTTTGTTCCATCAATTAATTTTATTTTACTAATGTATTTTTGTTTTACATAACTATTTTTAAGAATTTGTCTTAAACTTTTGTCCCTTAAATTATTTTTATTATTTTAGTAACCTCAGTTTAAATTGTTTTTTTTTTGTTTTATTGACTCCGTAACTATTATTTTTGTTGTATCAAATATTTTTATTTTACTAACTTATTTTTTTTTACATATATATTCTTAAAAAATTGTTTTAAACTTTTGTTCCGTAAATTATTTTATTGTACTAACCTCCACATTAAATTATTTTTGTTCTGTTGATTGTGTAACTTTTATTTTTATAGTGACTTGTTCTATAAATTATTTTTTATTTTACTAATCTCTTATATTTTTGTTTTCTTGACTCCGGAACTATTATTTTGTTTTAGTTACTATTTTTTTGTATAAAGAGATAAAAATATATAAACATAATTAAAAAGAGGAGATGATGGTGATGAGAGAGAAAATGAGGAGAAGACATGAGAGAGAAATAGAGAAATCTATACATATATAAAAGGAAAGGAGCAAGTTTTGGAAAGTTCATGCCAAAAGTGATTTTCCAAATTTAAAAATACTTTTAATTTATATATAAGCCACTTTTTGCATTGGAAATTGGAAATTGAAAATGACATTATTATGGTTGATTGAATAAATGATTCCAAAACATCTTCACATTTTTATTTAGTATATTAAGAAAAATATGCATACTATATCACATACATGAGAGATAACAAAACCAAGTTTTTTTTTTGTCAATTTATTTGCATCAATATCCAGGCTAAGAAAAATAAAGATGAAATAAAACAACGATTTTGAAACTAAATCATATACACACACTTTGAAGTAAAACTAATTCACATACAATCAATTAATAATAATACCAAGATCTGATAATTTTTTCTCTATTTCATCATAACCAAAGTTATTATTGTAAAAAAAATTTATAAATCGAGATAAGACCAATTTTTTTGAGACAACTAGCTACATGTAAAAAAATAGAAACCTGATAATTTCTGATTTTTTAGTTACTTATACTTGTTAAAAAATTCAGATATAAAAAAAAGTACCGATGATAAAATCGATTGTTTGTTAGTTGAACTAAACCACTAATTAAAATTAATAAACGAGTTTTGAAGTTAGACAGAGTTTTTGAAATATTTTTGGAAACATGAACCAACATGCTTCCGGCAAGTCGGTGGTCATAGTTTCCGTTGTCGGACTTTCTTGAGGTGGTAACCTTGGGGTTGGTTATCACTGCAAAAAATGCGTAAAAAATATTGCAATGCGTGGTTAAACTAGGGTAAAAGTGTTTTCTTTTCGTTTATATACATAAACTAAAGCAACGTGGTTTTATGAGTGTTTACCGGGTCGCGGTCTAAAAGTTATCCATAACACGATTTAAACCAAATTTTCCGATGTCTATCCATCGATCGTTTGAATTTTTGGTTCATTTTCCTTGACCCATCTCCTACATTTTATTTTTGTTGGTTATATACTATCTTAATTATTTTTTCTTTATCTCTGATTTTTAAATTTAACCATAATACTTGAATTATTTTGTAAAAATTAATTACCAATTTTGAAAAGTGTAGTTTTTAAGGTTTTATGACAAAACATATTAGTATATCACAAACAATTTATCATTTGTCTGATATTATATGCGCTATCAATTTTTTAAAACATTAATGTGACTTTTAATTATATATGTTTATTTGTATATATTTTAATATCATTTTTAATACGAGAAACACATCAGTGAATTTAAATTTTGTTGAGACTCCAGAGTAGAGAATGAGAGAAAGTGAACCTCAATTCCATTGTTTAGAATTGGAATTGTGGGCTTCAATGTAAATTTTATTATTTATACCCAGAAAAAATATTAGAATTAGAATTAAACTGAAATTCTTAATATTTTTATTCTATAAATTGATTTTTTTCTCCAAAGGTAAAACATTTTTAAACCTAAAGACTCTTGATTTTCATTATTTTTTTTATTTCTATTAATTTGTTTATACGTTTAGATGTTTAATTGAACTCCACATGAGAGCCAAACAAAATAATCTTAATTTTAATGTCACAAAATTATGATATTCAATTCTACACATCGAACTCATAATCTTTATGTTGCAATCATTTGTGTATGTTATTAGTACTAAAGTTTTAACTATTGTATTGATATGAATATATGCTTCGTGAAATCGCACAAGTGCTTTGATTATAATTTTCTATGATTAACTTCAATTTTTACTGTACAAAGTAAACTGTTTTGGTCAATGACATGTCACTTCGATATCAATTTAAAGATATGTTAAAGAAGTTAATGTTTTTATTAACATAATTTTCTATAATTTTTTTATATGCATATTGAACTCGTGATTTTTCATATAATTATTCGGTTATATGGTTATCATTAGCTTATTTCAATTTTCAACATCATTAATAAATCTTTAAATACCGTTCAATAATATTTAAAACAAAAAACAAATAAAAAATACTCATGGGCATAACTTTGTTTGTTTTTAGTTTGAGTCCGTCTTAGTTTAAATTATTACTAGATTTTGTGTTCGTGTTTATGACACGGTGTCAGTATGGAACTTATTCAATGTATGAAGTGGACAGTATGCAAATGAATTAATATATGCTTGAGATTTTGTAAATATCAAATGAATGCACAATACACAACTGAAAAGAAGACAAAACTCAATAAACTAAACAAAAACATACATTTTATGATTGTCCATTACAAATATGTAAGAATATCGAGAACTTTATGCCATGTTCAAATTAGAGTGACATTTTCTCTTCTTTTTTTTGTTAATTCTTTATGTAATTGAAAATTGAAATGTAATATATAAGTCATGTTGTTGAAAGAGATACATGTTTTTTTTTTGTGATTTCAGTTAAATAGTCATATAAAAATTAAGATGTAATTTTTTTAATTACATCACATCAATGAACAATACATATTCTGAAATCTCAAACTGTGAGTTAAATTTGAACGATACATACTCGTGAATATTTCAATTGAATTACATATTTTGAAATCTCAAATTGTGAGTTAAATTTGAAGGTTAGAACTAAAATAATATTGTTTCGTAACATAGTTTATTCACTTGATTTATGCAATGACACGAGATTAATTGTTATAAGGCTGAGAAACAATGTTTTAGAAGGTTGAGTTCTTTCAAAGGGTCATTCTAGTGGTACTCTTTTGATTCCAAGAATGTCACTGATATTATTTGATCTTAGAATTTCTTTCAAATTCCAAATAAAACATTTTTTGTTGATTATGTTTTACGCAATGTCTATGAATACAAACCATGGTAAGTCATTGTCTAATATAAGACTCAATTTAAAAATATGTTTTTGGTTATTATCAGTTGTATGTAACTTTGTCTAGAGTTACTATGTGATATTTATAGTTGCAATAGTCGTACATGTTGAACGAAAATTATTGTATATAAAAAGTATGCCAAAATTTATATATTTTTCAAATTTATAGGATTTTCTATATTTAATTTTACTATTTATTATTATTTTGTTTATTTTGTTCATATTTAAAAAAATTAATTACATATTATTCAACTTTAATTTAGTTTATAATTTTATACACATGTACAATCCGTGCAACGCACGTGTGCATCACTAGTAGAGAAAATAGGGAGAAGATAGGAGAGAGAAAGAGTGAAATGGTAATTCAAAAGTCAATAATTCAAAAGTGAGATTTTGAAGGAATAAATATACCATTGCCATTATATATATATATATTGTAATTTATTTTTCAAACATGCTATTTACCACTATGATATTAAAGTAAAGCTGAATGTAGAAAATATTGGAATATGTACGATTTACTTAAAACCATTAAGTTAGACATCATAAATAATCTATGTTCTTGAACATAAACTTAATCAGCAGATTGAACCTTTAAAATTGCTATCAGCTGGCACTTCAAAACTATTTATCAAAAACAAATTATTTCCTTATTTGCTCAAACAAAATATTTCTAACACCTTCCTTCTTTGTGTTAGGATAATATCTCATGTCTTATATCCTCTACACAAGATCCTTATGATCTTGTTAAAAAATACTCTCATCTGATTTATTGAATTTCAAATTCAAATTTTTCCTCCAACGGGTTTGGAACTCAAAACAACTCTATATACCTTTTGATCACGTCTTTTTGGTGGTGACCTTGTCTTGTCGTCCACGTGTGAGTAAGGATGAGGTGGCGGTCGTTGGTTCGTCCTTCTTGCTTAACCTGCACAAATTAAACAACAAACACCAAGTATGAGCTCGCCGGCCCGACTAGAACCCTCCGGTGTG
Source organism: Codonopsis lanceolata (assembly GCA_013146195.2). Classification (NCBI taxonomy): domain Eukaryota; kingdom Viridiplantae; phylum Streptophyta; class Magnoliopsida; order Asterales; family Campanulaceae; genus Codonopsis; species Codonopsis lanceolata. The sequence continues at coordinate 122,799,210 of CM028379.1, read as the reverse complement.
AGAGTAAGGTTTCCGGTGGAAAGATGATAATAAATATGCCGTGATAAATGTTTGATAAGAGGCTGTGATAAGAGAGTTGTGATATCTCTGAAAATGCTTGCCTTCATATTAAATGTGCACTTTCTATTTATACCTGAAGTTTATGTTGACGTGGCGGCTGGTGACTGGGGGGCATAAAGCGGTAATCATTAAATGCGTTGAGGGTCTTCGTCAGAAATAAGTGAACTGTGCATTTGTCAGGGAGTTGGTGGTTGCGTGTAGCGGTTTTCTCGGGTCTAGGGAAGCGGCTTGTCAGGGCGGACGATGATTGATTCGAAGCCGAGACCGAGCGGTTTCGTGACGAAGTGTTTATTACTGCCGAGGCTGAGGATACTAGAGGCTGATTTGGTGGCGAGGCCGAGGGCATCGAAGGTCAATCTGGCCTGCCGAGGCCTCAGCTGTTGGAAGTTGTCAAGTTTGTTTATTCCTCGGCGAATAACCAAACTTTGCGTTTTATCTCGGGAATCTTTGGTTATGACCTCGCTGTTAGAGGTTTTCCAGTTTTCCAGGTGGGGCTCTGATCGATGTTTTATTTTATCTATTTCCTTGCAAGTGGACAAGACTATTATAGAATAGACTCGGAAGCAAGGGTCGAACCCACAGAGACAAGTGATCACGAACAGTGCGATTATAGATAGCAAATTATTAACCTAAAGGGGGTTTTTATGTTTAATTCTACTCTAATCTACTAGTTACAGATGTTTAACTAATTAGACAGTAATAACAGATATGAAGATCTTATGGTGAGTGGAAATCTAGGATTCTGGGTTTCACTTATATCTCCTTTATGTTCAATTCATAATAATGTCATTCAATGTCTTGGGTTCGTTCACTAAAAATAGATATAGTCTGTTGAACAATTGGTTCAGCCTCCATCCCCGCAAAATTCACCCATTCCATATCCTAAGCACAGAACTGCAATCTAGTGTCACCTAGATTTATGATCTATCTGTCACCTAGATCATGTAAGAACCTGGTCCTAACTTATCACTCTCGTGCATCGATAGGTCCAATTTATTGTGTTGGTGAGCTAGTGTACGACATATGCACTCGGTCATGCAGTTATCCGCACCTCTAAGCCTTTATTATTTGCGATTACATTCATTTGTTCAAAGCAAAATAATATAGGGATTGATAAACAACACAATCAACAAGCATTGAATAGACATATATATATGAATCAAAACATAAATTCGATACAAGTTACCTCCCACCTCCTAGATTAGGGATGATTTAGTTCATCATAGACGATGAACAGCACATGAAGATGATGGGAGACATGATTTGATCTTCAATACTTGAAATTACAAAACCTAACTATGTTATACAATCTAAAACTACCTAAAATCTATGTAAAGAGAGCTTCCAGCCGTCCTCCTTATCTTAGGCTCGGCATCTGACTTCTATATATACTTGGGAGTTGTGATTGGATCGAATGACCGTGTGAAAATCCGAAAATCAAGCATTCGCCTACCTTGCGGCGCAGGTCTTTGGATACCTTGCGTCCGCAAGGTCTCCATGTGGGTGGCTTTGATTTCTTTGATTCGGCTTCGAGGACCGACGCCTACCTTGCGGTCGCAGTCGAGGCACCTTGCGTCCGCAAAGTGTCCAGTTTGTGCAGTCTTTATTTTTCTTCAAATTTTCTCTTCCTTGTAATTTGCACTTAAAAACCCTGGAGTTTCGCGTATTTTCACAATAATCCTGAAACTTACAAAACTCACCGAAAACATATATTAGTACTCAAAAGAGTCGTGAAATAGCATAATTTAAGTCATAGAAGTATATAAAATCGACGTATAAAATACATCGATCAGGCTCTTTACCGTGCCAAGGATCACTCTCTCGGTTTTATCATGCCGAGGATAACTTCCTTGGTTTAATCCTTTCACCTTTGAAGCAAAGATTAAAACAACGAAGCATTCATACTCTCTCAAAGCAGATTTCTTACTTGAAGTGTTACAGCCAAAACATTAGCTAGATAGTCTTAAATTGCTTATTCTTTTCTAGTCTTTTGTTTAGACAATCATTGTATGGCTATTCATTTCTTCTTTCAAATCTTTAAGGAATATTTGATTATCCCACGAGTGTGATTGATTCTCAATCATATTCCAAAACATCGGTCTTTATTGTACACTGATTCATTAGAGATCACATAGTTCAAAGTATTTTTGCCTTAAGTGGGAAATTTTTGCTTCGTGATTATTTGTTTTTCTGATACTAAATATTTAGATGCTATAGACATTATAGTAAGAAAAAAAAAATTAATAAAATTAATGCACTTTAAAAATTCAAATTTGACCAATTTGGTAGTGGAAGTAATAGTTTACACTGTGAACCACTTCTAAATACTTTACTGTTCTAACACTTAAGCATTTTCAATCTACTTAAGTGTCAGTCAGTTAAATTCTTTTACAATGAGTTGTTTTATAGTTTGTATTTTAGTTCATTGTATATAACTTGTGATCTTTCGAAATCTCCTACTTACCTCAAATTGTGTCAACGAGCTGACCAAATCTATTTTTTTAGTTGACTGCGTCATGATGTATTGATTTCTAACAAGTCTAAATTCATCAATCGATTGACACTACATCAGCACGCTAATAAAATGTACTCCTCGCTGCAACTTTTAAAGTTTTACAAAATAACCCTCAAAGTTTTAAAATACTATTCACCCCCTCTGACCTTAATTGTTACCAACTGAACTTACACAAAAATATTTAAATATTAGAAAAGGTTCATCTTTAGGCTTCTTTTCGTTAGGTGTGGTGACTGGAGAGTGCAAGAATGTGAAAACTTTAAAATAAAATTAATTGAAGTTTGGTTAGCTGGAAAATCTTTAAAACTAGTGTGTGTGGGAAATCATTTCGATCCTCTAACTCCCTAATTTTTGGCGAAAGCTTCCCATAAGCATGTTCTTACAAAAAATTGCAGGAAAATATATATTTTCAGTGAAAATCACTCCTGCGGGAAATAAATAAATTTCTTAACGAATTCATCAACACATAATAGTTTTTTGTCTTGCAATAATTCCATAGTTCTTTTTTCTCCTCGAAATTCCATAACTGTACGATTTCTCTTGGACCAACTCATTCTGAACCACAACCTAGGATTAGTCTTAATTTTAATTGTTGTACACAGCGGAAGACTTTGCAAACAAGTACAAACATAAAGTAATCCAAGATCAATTAAAGAGAATAGAGAGAGATTGAGACCAACAGATTAATGAAATTTTATTAATGCCAACCTTAAACACGTTCTATGGTTACAATTATATATAAGACTACAATACCAAATCCTAAATTACCTAAATAAAGAAACCTGAAAACATATAAGTTGCACCGATGTGGTTGCATTGCCATCGGGTGTGGTCGCATTCCCCTCCTGAGTGTGACCGCATTGATACCAGAAACATCCTCCGGATTTCTCTCTTGGGATGCGCTGCACTCCCATGGATGCGACCGCTTCTCGATGCGGTCGCATTGTCCAACCACAATGCACCCTCATTGATGCCAAAATTAAACTCAATAGTTCGTACCAACAGTAAAGTTGTCTGTTACTAAGGTAATCGAGTCATTATGTTCCCAACACTAACGTTGGTTGTGACACGTTGCGACATTTTGGCCAAAAACGGATAAAACAGTGAATTTTTTGAAGCTAAAGCGAAATAAAATACCGGTACTTGTAGTCAGGATGCACATGCCCACTAGCTAGTACAATATTTAGTAGATCACATCTAAAGAATTCATTTTTAGTGGTTTAAATACGAATTTTATTTTATAATTCTAATTAAACACCAATTGTTATAGTCTTTCCTGCACTTGTTAGCTGTTAAGGAAGCAACAGATACTCCTAAATTCTACTGTTTGAATCAAGAAAACCCTAAACTGAAGGCTGAAGGCAATAGAGTTAGTTAGAGTAGTATTTTAGGATTGATAAATAAATAAATAAATTATGTGTCCTGCCTGTGAATTGTGATAAACCCTAAATTGATAGTATCAGTTGTACAGATCTGTCTCTTCTAGTTTTCGTTTTCTTCTGCTGTGAAAAGGACATGGAAACCCTAGTCTTTAAAGAAGAGTGAAACTAAAGTGAAGAAATACTATACAGTAGTATTTAATAATGATGAGTGAGATAAATGTGTGTGTGGCCTGTGGCCTGAGCAGTACTGAATATATAATAATGCAAAAAGAAAAATGGCAGAGAAAAGTAAGGCACTGCTGACTGCACTGAACATGCATGCCCTTCTTCCATTCCTGCCATTGATCTTAAAAGACATTTTTATAAGAAAAAGCATTATTCTTTCTCTACTACCACTATTATATTTCTCTTTCTTCGTCTTCTTTTTACCAACCAAATAAGCTGTTGACCGAGAGAGAGAGAGAGAGAGAGAATCCCATGAAATGGCTTGTATGATACCCAAGACTAGTAGAAGCTCCAATTCATTGGGACTCTCAAACTATATATATGAATTCCATGATTGAAACTCAAAATTTTCCCTTGATTTATAATAATTCTGACGCCCAAGTTATCGGCGAGTCGAACTATAGAATGAGTGTCTTTTAAAATAAATAATAATTTATTATTAAAATTATTATATTTTTATTTAAAGTTTATCTTGCTTTTTGAGATGCAAAATCATTCATTAAATTATTATGTCGATTTCACTTAACAATTCTTTTTCAATAGATAATAAAGCTAGTTTACTTAATCTTTGTTGAGACATTATCGATCTTAGATAAAATTTTATTAATTTTAGCTTAGAAAAACTTATTTCTGCCGAAGCAACAATTATTGAAATTGTTAGCATTATGCTATAAGCGATCTTCGTATTTGGAAAAGAATCAACCCTTAATATATAATTAAGTATGTCATTTGGTGTATCATTTTTCATTTGTATAATTTCTCTTAAAACTTTTAGTTCCATAAATAGATTTAATCCCTCAATATCAGAGTTATAATTATGTTTTAATGAATTTTCAAGGTTATGACAATTTTCTTTTAAATTTTCATTATTCAATGACCTGAATTTCTCAATGTTAAATAAAAAACCGAATATATCTTGATACATTTTAAATTGTTCAAATCTACTTTGAAAAATATTTTGAGTTTATAATTGTTTTTATAATTTTTGTTTTAATTTCATGTGCTAGCAAGTTTATCAATTCAATTAGTTTAGGAAACTTGGTACAAATAGTAATAGTAAAAAAAAATTGAGGCCTCCTATAGGCGCCATGCAGCCCCCCTTGGGCCGGCCCTGAATTCTTGAGTAGGTGGTTCAAGAAATTGGGGGAACACGTATACAATGTTAGGCCGTCTTCTTTCACATGATAACTATGACTATGAATGAACCCCTTTGCAACCTAGTGCAACAGGTAAAACGTTTTTGACGGCTAATTAACAGAAAGTATCCAAAGTAACATACGAAACGTTGGGCATCAACTTTCATTAACTCGGTACATTGGGTTTTGTATGCAAAAAATATGTAAACTTTGGGTATACCAAAAGGGAAATTATCATTTTCTTTCTTTCATTTTGAAAACACGACTTTTGTACGTCTTACATATCATATCATGCAAAAAATATAGTCTCTCCGTCCCAAAATAAATGACGTTTTAGAAATTTGTACTCAGATTAAGGAAACTTATAAAAAGATTGATATACTCTTATTTAAGTGTAATTATTATTGACAAATTGCATGGTTTATTTTGCTCTTTTCTCTCAATACAACATTCAATTAGAGTAATTAATAATGCCAATTTTGACAAAATGTGGACAATTTATTCTTGAAATTCTATAACTTCATTGATTTTGAGACAATTATTTTTTCTCTAAAACATCATTTATTTTGGGACGGATTGAGCATACTTTGGCGCAATTTAAATGAATTAAAAAGAAACAAAAGTACATTACTACTAATAAAATTGAACTTGTCAAATATGACATGTTTTTTTTTATTTCATTTTTTTGGAACATATTGATTAATTGTTTGGAACAAACACTACCATAGTATATAGATTAACTCTTGACGATGATTACTAATAGGAGATACTTGGAAAAAGTTATTTGAATAGATTAAATATAACTTCCATATTGTAGTATTAACTATTAATTACTTATATACAAGAAGTACTTATGCAAGATGACAAAACAACTAATAATTGGCAAAAACTTATGTAAAACGGTTTTACAAGTATTTTACATAAAATGAATCCTCTTCATCAACCCACCGTATGTTGGTAGGTTGAGTTGTAAGAGAATAAAACTCGTCTTACGAATTAAAAATCCATAAGATGGTTTTACAGGTGACCTACTCCTAATAAAAACAAGTGAACAAAAGATATTATACTCCCACGTTTCATGTAAAAAGTTAACTAGTCTATTTAGGATTAATGTTCAATTTAAATTTTAAAGCGTCAACTTTTCAAATTTATCCTTTCAATCTGCATAACCTTTTATATTTCAACGGTACGCTTTACATGTGATATAAACATCTTATATATACTGAAATGTTTTTGTATAACCTTCCAAGTATACATATATCCTTATAAGTTGTTAGAACGTGAACTCTTTGATTGAAACAAATAAATTATATATATATATATATATATATATATATATATATATATATATATATATATATATATATAACAATGCTTCACGTAGGCATGAAATCTAACTTGAAATTAGGAGTATTTGAAAATTCATTTTGTGTCATGAGAATGGGATAAATTTAGCTGAAAACAAGTTAATTTCCTTTCTTAAATTGACTTTTATTGGGAGCAACATCTGATTAGAATAGTTTCTAAAAGTATTCTCCCTCCCAAAAGACTGATGTGTTAGTCTGTTTTGAGCAATATTTCTTAAGTTACCCAATTAATACTATATCTGATATTGGAGAGGGAGTGTGTGTGTATGTATGGTAAATATGGAGCTAAAAGATTGTGAAGGTATAATGTCAGGAACTTGTAAATAGTAAAGTAAATGGAATTAATAATATCCCTTTTGTTCTGGGCAAAAAGTCTACTATTTCTTTTTGGAATATTTCACTTAAAAAATTCACTTTAAAACATTAAGACATACAAGTGTCATTTATTACTAATTACAATTGACTACTACAAATGTCATTTTATTAAAAATATTGACTTTCAAACGAGGATTCATTACTCGAAATGGAGACAATATTATTTTTTATTTTCTACTCCCTCCGTTCCTAAATAATCGTCCTAGCTGACCTGGCGCACAGTTTAAGAAAAAACAATTGACTTGATTATTTATATTGGTTTAATGTGTAGTTTTCTTTAAAATCCATGTGTATGTGGCTCATAATTAAAGTAGAGTGAAAAAGTAAGGGTAAAGTGGTAAAAATAATGTTTTAAAAAAGTAAATTTCAAACTGAACAATTATTTTGACACAAATAAAAAAAACAATAATTTAGGGATGAAGGAGTGTCTGATAAATTTTGTGTGTACTTTGTTTATAATTGGTAGTAGTATCTTTTTGGCCTGCAAATTCATAACTACACACAACTTTTAGCAGTACAATAATATAAAGGTAGCAGCAACCCTAAACTTTCTACTTTCTACAACACTTTGTCATTGCCAAAGCACATTGTTACTATGAATTGTCAACACTACTCACCCCGCTTTATTCAATGCAACTACCATTGTTCTACTAAAAGTTTATCAAAATAAATAGGAAAAACAAATAACAAAATAAATAATTAAGAAATATTCAACTGTCCCACATTCACATTTCATTCTTTAATTCAATATATATATATATATATATATTTTTGTTATAATCACTCGTATGCCAACTTAAATTGATATTATTACTTCGGCCCTAAAAAATTCACACTTGTAATGCTAAATATATATATATATATATGCACGCATGTGTGTGTATATATATGCACGCATGCACTATTCAAAAAATTGTGTTTGTAAAGGAAATTGTGAAAATTTGAGGTACAAATTTCTTTATGAATCATTTGTGTAATGATAAGGGTAATTGTGAAAATGTGTTCTACTCTGTGAGAATATCGAAATCATATAGTTATTTGTCAAATTTAGTATTTAGATGAATAATCTATTGTTGATTAAAGTGTGGTGTTGGAAGTGAGTTTGTCCCACATTATGAAAATAACAAAGACTTGAGTGGTTTAAATACAAGTTTATTTTATATAATAGCTAAACTTGTGTAGAGTAGAAACTCTTTCTTGCATCTACCCGTAGGCGGTGGTGGTGCAAATTATGGTCTAATTAGTTTTTGGGCTACCAAACTCATGTGCTAGTTGATTAGTTAATTAACAGATTTATTTTATTTTCATGACAACTTTAATGGGTCTCTTTCTTGCTAGATGCCCATATGAATAGGTTGTTTTCCACAATTGAGACACAATTTTTGACAAATCTCCATTTCTCTCTTGCATTTCCATCTTGTTGAACGACCTCCTTTGGCTTCCTATTTCCGTTGGTAATTACAGGCACAAGTATGATTTGCCGGAAACCTCAGTGTAAGGTGTTTCCAGTGTTTTCGTTGCATCCTGATACGAGTCTATTTTAAGGTAATTGACCAATCTTTAGTGTTGATCAAACTCAAATCACCATTAGCCTTCAAACTTGCTATGCATCAGCACATTAGAACGTACCTTGTGAGCTTTTGTTGAGCACACCCCCCCCCGGTCAACAAACATCAACACCTTTGCTCCAAATCAACAAAGCAATAACATTTTAATTGTAAGTGCAACTGATCTACATGAAAAGTGTCATGCTCAAAATGATTGGCATATAAAAAGGAAAAATTAGTGTATCAAAAATAAATAAATAAAAAGAAAGTCTAACCATATATAATATAATGAAATGAAAAATTGAAAGAGGAGTGTAAGTGTAACGAGGTATGTTATTGCGCAGGATCGGATGGATGATGTTGGTGCCACCTTATCAATCAAACACAATTATAATGAAATGAAAAATTGAAAGAGGAGTAAGAGATGAAATGAGAGAAGAAAAGGAGAAAGATGATAGGAATACTGATAAAAGAATTAAGGCGTATGATAAATACTACTCCAATTTAACAAGAGGCTGTGAACAAATTGTAGGCTGATAACAATATATACCATACTTATTACCTACCATATGGGGCGGTTCAGTGCTGCGGCTTTGACGTACTAATTGGATTCTCTCCTTTTCTCTCTCTCACACACACACACTGGGGTTCGGTGTGTTCAATGACTAAAGTGGGAACGCGACTGCTCGGTGGACAACGACGACGTTGTTATCTCTCTGTGATCTATTCTCACCTCTCACCTTTCACCACCCAAACACAAACTGTACGACTAAATCTACACCTTCAGCTGTTAAAAATGTTTATTATTTTCTTAGATTATTACAAAACAAAAAGTTTGATTTCTTATTTTTCTTTTCGTAAAATGTTAATTAATTTTATCATTTTACTCTTGATTTACTTTCTATTTCTACCCAAATGTTTATACATAATAAAATCAATTTTCTTCCTTTAATCTGTATATATGTCGAGTTGAACAAAATCCTCTTTTAAGAACGGAGGAACTGAGGAAGTGTCACCACTACTCCAAGTCCACCGCACTCTATGTGGGTATTCTCTCATTTTTTTAGGGTAATGCTTGAGCTATTCTTATTTTGTATTAAAATATGGGTAATATATGACGTGACACACTCTCATTAGTTGGAGTGGTGGGATCCACAAAATATTCAACAAATAAGAGTGTGTCACGTCATAAAGTACCCATATTTTAGTATAAAATAAGAATGACTTTAGCATTCCCCATTTTTTTATTAAAAAATATTAATATCCTTACTACTAATACTATAATTTTCCTTACAATTAAACTTTGAATTGAGGAAAGTTATTTTGAAAAAGATAAATTGAAGTAATTATAAAGCTTAACGCTATTATTTTTTATTTGGCACATCCAAGGGTGTAAAACGTGCTAGCTCACAATCCAAGAAAAACTGCTTTTACTAGTATCAAAATCAGTGACATTGGAACCATAAAAAACTAAAAATAATTACTCCGTATATACATCTAATGATATTTGAAAAATGGAGTCCTTACGTTATTGAGACATTCCAATGGCATGTTAATATTAATCTTAATATTATCATGTGCTAACTGGTAGTCAGGATTAATGCCAGATAAGATTAATAAGTCTAGTTGTCTCATGTTTGGTACGCAATAGATGGTCGAGACTAATAGCACGAGTTATTCAGATAAAGTCATTATCCCTTACTATTAATACCAATGAGGAGAGTGGTATTATTAGCGCCTTCACTAAAAAACAATTTGGATTAACATTTGTAATTTCAAAACTACCCCTGATATACAAGTGAGGATTAATAACGAGGGCACTAATAGTAGTGAGATTAATAATACTGCTTATCCTTGTTTGACTATCAAACATGCTCTTAGTGTTTTCGTTATTAATTCTTATTTATATATCAGGTTTAGTTTTGAGATTAAAAATATTAATTATAATTTTTTTTATGAGAGCTCTAATAATATCACCCTCCTCTTTGGTATTAATAGTAAAAACCTCCCCTTTGGTATTAATAGTAAAAAGATAATGTCTTTATTCGGGTAACTCGTGCTATTTATGCAAACCACCTATTGCGTACCAAATATCAAACAACTCGATTTATTAATCATATCTGACTTTAATTCTAACTACCAAACGACATCTTAGTGTCATTGCTTTAACATACGTGAGATGGTTGTAAAATGTCATCTAAACACACTTGGTGACAATGTTAAATGACTATAATTGTTATCTGACTATAATTTCTTCTCGATCTATTACTACCTCTACTAATTATATATTTTGGGATCCTTTAATTATATAAATTAACTTTTTGTTATCTATTACTCCATTTGTTTCAAAATAAATATCGTTTTAGTAAAAAAAATTGTTCCAAAATAAGTGTCATTATAGGATTTCAAGAAAAAATAGTTCATATATTTTACAAAAATTGCTCTTATTTATTAGTTTCAAATTAAATAATGCTAGAGAGAGGATTGTTAAGAGGAAGGAGAAAATACAAGTGTATTTAACTACATTAAATGAACTTAAATAAGGGTATATCAATTTTTTTTATAAGTTTCATTAATTTGTGTGCTAATTGCTAAAACGACACTTGGGCTCCGCTTGTTTCACGGAAAATAACTTCCGAAAAAGTTTTCCTCATTTTCCGGTATTTGGTAACCTTAGGAAAATGTAATCAACGTAAAAGTTTTTTTTTGAATCAACGGAGAATGAAGTCTTCTTTTCCGACAAATGACTCACAGATTCATTTTTCGTAACTCATTTACTAAAAGGTTGAGCACCCCTTCGCCCATTTCCACAATTACACATATTTACATATACGCATAATATTTTACTGAACAAATAAATCGGTTAGAAATATAAATGGAGTTTGTGCACACTATTTATAAATTATAATTTTAATAAATACTCACAACGTCCTAAAATTGGTGTCAACTACATTATTTAGGGACGTCCCAAACATTGTTCATATTCTTTTTTTAAAAGTTTTTTTTTTCATATCAATTATCAATATTTTCATTTGTATTTGTGAGACTAAAAAAAGATTGACCTTATTCCTTTGACACGACTAATGATAAATTAAGATTACTAATGAAAAATTACTTAAAGCTCGGCACTATCTTATATTCAATATAAGCATTAATATTAGAATATATATTTTAATTTAATTATTCACATATTGTTTTCCGTAGTATTTTTCGTGCGTTTGCTAAACACCCGAAAATGTTTTCCGACACATTTTTCAAAATGTTTACCAAACACCTGAAAATGAAATCGAGAAATCATTTTCAAAAAATCATTTTCCGTGAAACAAACGGAGTCTTGTAGAATAGATATATGTTTAATTAATACAAGGGGTGACTCGTACATTTTTAGTCATGCTTTATAAACTTTTACAATAGGCTAAAAATAATTAAAAAAAAATATTGCAATTTATAGAGTAGATATATGTTTAATTAGTACAAGGGGTGACTAGTAGATGTAGGGGTGGGGTGTAATTACAAAACAAGAATGAAATATATATATATCCTTTGTTTGGTAGTTGAGTAACAATGAATCGGCATGCTCCTTAATTAAGTGAAGCTTGAGGATTGATTCATACCAGAGACGGTCGTTGGATCATTGGATCAAGAGTGAAGATTAGAGGAAATTAGGTACGTATTAAGGGATGAGGTCAAAAAAGCATCAATGGTCACTTGAGCTGATATTCATATAACACGTACGTACTCTACCACTTTACTAACAATCTTTTCTGTCACGCACACACATATATATATATCATATATGGTTGAGTGAGGGGTAGTGTCAGATGAAGTTAGTTAAGATTGGATATATGATCGAAGAAGTTGATGATGATCAAGTTGGGAGCACCTCACACCATGCAATCTCTCTGAAAATAAAGCTGCCATAACTCAGTACGTTTACTTGTGGTCCTCTCCCTATTCCCTAACCCTTTGATCATCTTCCTTCTTCAAACATTTCAATTAATATATATATATGTGTGTGTGTGTGTGTGTTTATGCAGATGTAAATTAGCTTGGTCCCTCATCTATGAATATACGGTACCCTCTCTCTCTCTCTCTCTATGCTCATTTTACCTTATCTTTCTCCTCTCATATCTTCTTTATGTACGTACATCTATATGGCAAAAACTAAAAAAAATATTATTTTACTCATATGTTTTATAAAATAGATCTCACTAATTTAATTTATTGTATGTTGTTGAGTTACGTTGTGAGAAAGTGGGCCGGATTCTATCTAACAAATTTGTATTGCAAAATCGTATATAATTAATGTTATAAGTAAATAAATATGAAGGAGCCATATATGAAGAGACAAGATATGAGACATTTAAAAGAAAGAAAGTCTTTTTCGTGTAAGAATAATTCCGGGGGTTATAATTCAATCACCGTGTAGGATACCCCCATGTGAATGCGAGACTTCACATACATATGCCTTTGCTTTTGTAGTTGTCGATAAAGCATTAACCTCACCTTTTAAAATGTGCAGCAACTAAAAATACAATACAATAAAATTAAATAAAATAAAATTTAAAAATGGTCCCCTTAGCTTCCTCTACTTTTGATATTTCACAAAATCATATCGTCTTCAAGCAAACGTTATTACTCCTTTCGTTTCAGGTAAAGAGTCTTCGTTTGAAAGTTAATTTTTTTTAAAAATGACACTTTTAGTAACTCATTATTAATAAACTACAAAAACTTGGGTAAGACGGTCTTAAAGATAATTTTTGTAAGGCGGATCCTTTTTATCTGACCCACCATGTGTTACTAGATTAAGATGTAAGAGAGTGAGGCTCCGTCTTACGAATTAAGATCCGTTCTTACGGGAGACCTATTTTAAATGAAATGATACTTTTATGCCTTAATTTTCAAAAGTGGACTTTTTAAGTGAAACATCCCAAAATAAAATAAAAGTAAGTCTCCTGTAGAACGGTCTTACGGATCTTACAAACACATGGTAGGTCGGATAAGGAGGAACCGTCTTACAAAAAATATATGTAAGACCGTCTTACCTAAGTTTTTACCATAAAATAACTGACTCTTTGCCTTAGGGCTCGTTTGTTGTAGCTGATGGCTTATGACTTATGGCTGATAGCTTAAGCTGGTGGTTGAATGACTTGTGGCTGATTGCATGATAGACTGTTTATTACAATTTGTTGAAAAATTTGTTTATGAGTTGTTATAATTATTTGTTAAAAAAAAAACTTGAAAATTAGTATTCATATTTTTATGTATATTTCATAAAAGGATGAAATGTGGATAATCAAATATTTATTAATGAATAGTTGTCTTCATGTTTAAAAAAAAAAAAAAACCAAAAAGCTTAAAATTTTAGCTTTTTGGCTTTGGCTTTTCAATGCATAAAAGTGTTGTACCTTACTTTTTTGGCTTTTGGCTTATAAGCTGAAACAAACACTCTAAATATGGCTTGTCAAAAACCAAAAGCCAAAGGTCACTCCAAATAAGCTACAACAAACGAGCACTTAACGAGTAAGCCTCTTGTAATTATTCGTAAGACGGAGCTTCATTCTCTTACAGCTCAATAATAACATACGGTGGATCAGGTAAAGAGGATCCATCTTATAAGAAATATCCGTAATACCGCCCTACTCAAGTTTTTGTCTTAACTTAATGAGATAGAAAAAATTAAACTAATACTAGTATATATGTTAATTAGCTTATCAATTACAAGCAGACGATGGAGAATATACAATACTGATAAGATTTATAAGGACAGATGCTGGGCAAACCTGCCACGTGGCCGCCTATGTGCCATTGCTTTCTCTCTAATCACTTTTTTTTCTTCCCATGGTCGGTCGAATTCCAGCATATAATTAATTATCTTTCATAATTCCTCATTCTCTACCTTTTTACAAATCCTTCCTTGCTCATTAGGTATTCTTTTGAGCAAATAAAGTGAATTTTCCTTGTTTGCGTTCTCCATAGTACTGTTCTATGTTCTTGCCAAGGAGGAATAGCATCCATTCAAGGGAATTACTGCACTAGCTAGTCCGATCACTTCTAGCTCCAACAACCTGCAATCGACCAATGAATATATGTATACATATATATATTAATGTAAGTTCGCACCGGACGATCTTCATTTTGCCCTAATTTTAGTACTAGTTACTACCATAAATCTATCTTCATCTTCGTGTGTGTGTGTGTATATATATATAAACACACACACAAACCAAACACATACGTAGATCAGTTTTTGCAAGTAATTAGTAATTTGTAGATCAAACTGATAGTATTTTGTTTTTCATCTCTTTCTTCTGTTTATTTTCATGCTTCTTTTACTGCTGAAAACTGTTGGTGATGCCAATTCACTTGAAAACTGTCAGCCAACATTTTGCAGATCTCTTCTTCTTCTTCTTCTTCTTATGAAAAGAAAGGGGTTTACATCGTGTGTTTATATTCATTTTATATATAAGCTGTTAGTTTTTTTTTTAAAAAATTATATATAACTGATTGATGCTAGCTCTTTTAAAATTTTTATGGATTACGAAGCTAAAACTGAGAAGAGATTTTATGCAATTTGAGAAACAAGTAAAGGTAACCAATCCCAAGGAAATTTTTTCAATCGTTTCAGCTGCTTTTGCAGCAATTATGAGTAGCATAAGATGATTTCAAGTACAAGAGAACAAACAGCAAAACAAGAAGGCAGCACAAGCGATAATATTGGCAAGCAGATTTCAAGAACTTCATCGACATCGACATCATCATGGTCAAGATTGAAGGATCCACGAATTGTGCGTGTGTCACGGGCATTTGGAGGGAAAGACAGGCACAGCAAAGTCTGCACAGTGAGAGGATTGAGAGACAGGCGGGTAAGGCTCTCCGTTCCCACTGCTATTCAATTATACGATCTTCAAGACCGGCTAGGGCTGAATCAGCCCAGTAAGGTTGTTGATTGGTTGCTAAATGTGGCCAAGCATGAAATCGATGAACTCCCTCCTCTCCAAATGCCTCCTGGAAACTTTGGTCAAGGTCTTCAACCAATGCTAGCCAATTCTCTTTTAGTTAGTACTCCCCATGACAAATTAGAAGGCCTAAAAATGAATAGCAACCTCAATTGGGAGGATCCATTGGAGCTGTCTAGGTCAAGTTATTGGAATCATCAGGATAAATCTAAGGAGGTTGCAATTGCAAGAGAAACAAAGAGATTCAATCAGGAAGAGGGAAAGCAAGATGATGGTCATGATCACCAAGGCAATGATCATAATGGCGCCGCTTTTGTTTCATCAAGTAATTTTTTCTCTAGACCCAATCATTCTTCTTCCGTACCCGCAGGTTTTCTAAGCAATGTTGTGCCAAACAGTTCTTTTCTTAGATGGGATCCTTCAAATTTATCTTTATCTCAATTTGGAACCCCACATCAAACTGAAGATGTTCATAGCTTCAATGTTGTGCCTTTGCCTAATTCAACCTTGTCCTCTACACCATCTGGATCTCATCAACTTCTTGTATATCCTCCCCAAACGCAGTCTTACTTTCCTTCGCATGTTACTAATGCTCCCGGAGAAATCAACTTCCAGATGTTGAGCTCAAGTACTTCTCAAAACGCCTTGCCAATTAATAGTACCACTTCTCTTACACCACCTATTTATGCGATAAGCCAAGGCATGAGACCATTCCACTTGAGCATGAATCCCAAGTTTTTCCCTTCTCAAAATAACAACGAAAACGAGCCAAACAAAGACACTTGAGCTTCAAAATCCTTCGAAAATTAATTGCTGCATGATCACAAGCACGACTTTAGTATAAGAAGTCATGTTAGGATCATATCAATTCTCTGTGGCCTATACGGATTTATGATTTGGAAATACACTCCGCATACTGCTTGCAACTCTTGGGAGTAATACTACATAATTCTTGCACCTCTTCAAAGTGATCGGTTTCGAAGATGAATGATATCACACTACGCATTTGGCTTGGAGATCAAAATCTGCCACGGACACAAGATCAATGGCGATATGGTATGTTCTTGTATTAGTAGTTCACATTATTAATAGCTAGGCTACTATAAATTTACGTATAATACTGATAATTCTTGATTTTGAACTATTTCATTAATATTTAAACTCAGTTTTATATAAACTTTTCGTTTGATGTATGTATTGTGAGGAAGAACAACATTATTATAAGTAGCTTCACCATCATCTTAATAATCTGTTCAAGAGCTTTGTATTGCCGGCAGATCGACATGTGGTATTATTTCATTTCAGTAGTATTCTCTCCAAGATCAGTTTTTTCTTCACTTGCAACCTCATGACTAGCTATAATATGGCCAATACGGCAATACCCTCTCTCTCTCTCTCTCAATATTCTTGCATTTGTTGGTGTATAGTAGCAGCTAGCTGCCTTGCTCAAATCAAACTTTAACACTGGGGGAGAGAGAGAAGAGAAGACATTCTGAAATATTGGGTGATTGAGTTTCTTCCTTGAATTAGGAAAAACACCAATTAATTAATATTCTAGCATTAGTGGTCTCATGTAATGTAGTGTCAATTTTGTTCAAGATCCAATAGACATAATCACAGTACTGAAAAAACAGTAAACTTATATAAAAACGTGGCAATAAAAGATACAACTTGTGGTCCTCGAATGGAAATTAAAATAGAGAAATATATATATATATATATATATATATATATATATATATTTTTTTTTAAGAGGGAACAATGAGATAAATTAGGGTTTGGATCAGGCTATAGTCTTTTTCTGTGCATAAGAGATCGATTTAGACGAGGGACCACAGTTAGAGCAAGCTAGCTCACTGAGGTCCCCCTTTTGCCTGCATTGTCATTGGTTTCATTTACATGACATGCATGTCTAATTTAATTTCACATTTTTATCTTAATTTAGTGTATTTGTTACGAAAAGTCTTCTTATGAACAAACCCTAAGGTTACTCTATGGATAGATACTGGAAAAGAGGTGCCAAACAAAAAAGTTTGACACTATTGTACCTGAACTGCTCGCCTATAAATACTGAACAGTCTGATGTTATTTTTATGCATTGATCCTTGAGCTCTGAATAAAATTCTCTATTTTTCTTTCTCTAATACACTATTTGTCCTAAGTTTATGGTTATTTTATAACACGTTATCGGCGCGATCGTTCTACTCTTAACGATCCCAAACTGTAAAATTTTCTGCCGATTTTTTTTAAAATTTTATGTCTCTGGTTTACTTCAATATATATCGTATATCACTATTATTAAGAAAATGTTGGCTGAGCCACCGTCGATAATATATGGTGAGATGACGAAATAATAATTTATTATTTTACGCATAATATATATGTTCGTTGATCTTTGAGCAGAAATAACCTCAAACTATAAACCGAATATTTATAAATATACATATATTTCAATTTGATATATAAATAATTTTATATACATATATATTTATTATTGACTTTCAAACATCCACACGAAAGGTTTGCCGAGTAAGCGTGACGTGAATAAATATATATACTATATAATAGTTATATAGAGTTAACTGAAAAATATTCATGCAAAGTTATTTTAATTGTGATCAACTTATTGCATCTAATAAGATTTATATTTATTCATAATATAAATGCAATTCTATTAAATCATATTTTTTACATTTTTACCATTTTCCTCCAACGGCTAGTTAACTGATTTTTATCTCTCTTCTCCAACGGTCTTGTGGGTGCCCCGGGATCTCACGCGCCTCACGCTCCCTTTTCTAGGGTAACGCGATGTGCGGAAGGACATCACGCTTTTCATTCCACCCTCCCTTGTTTAGGTGAAGACGAAATTAAAAATGTAGAAAGGGTGTTGTCAAAGAAGCACGTTGAATACGCCTCGATCACTGAATGATTTTTGGTCCATTATGAAAGCTTTGGGTTTCTCCGTATCTCACCCTCTCTTGTTTAGGGGAAAATAAGATATAGAAAATGCATCACCCTTTTCATTCACATCGTCCCTTATTTAGGGGAAAACGGAAAAGTGCAAAAAAAGGATGTTGCAAGAGCGCATGGGAACACGCCCTGCCTCACTATGAAATTTTTGAAAATCGCCTAAAATCATTATGAGTGCATGGGGTTTCTCCGTATTTCACCCTCCCTTGTTTAGGGGAAGACAAGACACAGAAAATGCATCACCCTTTTCATTCTCATCGTCCCTTGTTTAGGGGAAAACGGAAAAGTGCAAAAAAAAAGATGTTGCGAGCCTCACCATGATCTTAGGTTTATTTTGGATCGTTATGAGTGCTTTGGGCTCCCCGTATCTCATCCATCCCTTATTTAGGGGAAAACAAAATACATGAAGTGCATCACCCTTTCATTCACATTCTCCCCTGTTTAGGGGAAAGTAGGAAAGTGCAAGAAAGGATGTTGCGGGCCTCACTGTGATCCAAAATGTTTTGACAGAGTCGCCATCTTTATTTTAAGGAAGAAACAAAGAAAAACCAAAAATAAATCAGAGATTGTAAAAAACGGGTTCGGAGGCTAAGTTACGAGTTGGGAAGGTGCTAGGCACCCAACTCGCCCTTTCGGTCTCAAAACAGTTTTTGGCTAAAGTATGCTTTTTGTTATATTTATCTAGCAAATAAATAAAGCATTAAAAGAAAATATATCCATGTCTACATTATTTACAGACTTGCAGCTATCTCCTTCTAGTAATTACAAATACATTTCAAAATATTTGGCCATAATAATGGCTCTTTTTAATGCTATTTTCTAAATAGATCCGAGCAGCACAACGGCTTATATTTTTACATTGGGCCGGATGAAAAATAGATTTTTTATAAATAAAGCCCTTAAAGGCTCACCTTTAAGAGTGTTGGTGCGCCGCTTCTCGTCCTTCAGGAGAGGAGTCTTTTCTTCTTCGCGTTCGAGCGAATAAGCGCTTCGAAAGTTGCTTCGGGCACCGCCAAACAAAGCACCGCTTGTGTTTTGCTGTTGTTTGCTTGCTGCTGGCGGAAATCGGGCAGAGCAACTGCTTGCTTCTAGCGGATTTGACCTTTGGATTCGAGCAGAGCAATTGCTCTTTTTGGGATTTTTGGACCGGGGAAATAGGGTGAAAACCTAGCTGAGGGGCTAAGGCTCACTTTGACCGGTTGGTTTTGTGTTTGGAGGAGATTTGGCAGAGCTTCGAGGCTTTATAGGGGGGGAATTCATTATTCTCACGATCGCTCACTGCATAAAATAAATGCACAGCGTTTTCTCTATGTGTGACTGTGTGTCTCGTGTGTGTGAATTCCTGAAGCCGGGCTTCTCTATTTATAGGAGAGAGGAGGGACACCGCTCGGATTTCTGATTTTCATCTTGTGCTTCACCAGCTTGTACCGCGCGCTTGAAAGCTTGTGCAATACGTTAAGACAGAGTGCACTGTTTGAGGAGCTGGCGCGGACACCATGGATTCTGGGCGCCGCGCCCATATGGCTTTGTGGTAGCGCCTGGGCTTCAATCTTCAGCCTCTTTTTGACACTCTAGCCCTTGCATTTTACTGTTTTACGCATCCTGCTTTATCTTTTGCATTTTTAAACCCTGTAACTTGACATTTGTTAAGTTTAAACAGGTCTTGATATCGCATGTCAATGTTACATACCACTATACCAGGGGTACAAAATTGAGGTGTCTACAGAGCCCCTCAACGATGGAGTTTACGGGTAACCCACAGCTTACTGAGTAGACGAACATCGTTGATAAGAAATAGACTCCCTAATTTCGTGGAAATTATAATGGGGAGAAATGCAACAGGTAACAGTTATAATGCATACCAAATCTCACATATCCTAGACATATTTAGTCAGTTATAGCAGGTTATCGTAGTTTTTAAGTAGATATGCAAATTAAGTGCTCTGATGGTCGGACCTACCGAAGTAGGCTGCCTACGTATCCTTTAATAAAAGGAATCAGACCAAATATAGTTCGGCTCGATGCAAACAAACAATGCTAGGTGGGATGCCAAGATCAAACATCGTGTCCTCAAAGGGTCGAACCCTTTGCCGAACACGATGGTGGGATACATCGCCTCCTCAGGACAGGGTCCTTCGTCGAAGCGTGATAGCCTTTTTCTCTGGCCCGGGGTCTCCGCCCCTTCGTGAAAAAGGCTGAACACAATCATATCAAAAATCGTATCCTCAAAGGGTCGAACCCTTTGCCGAACACGATGGTGGGACCGATCCTTTCCCTCTGACTCGGGGCCTACACCCCTTCAGAGAAAGATCCAACAACCAGGTGGAATGCAAATTCATAAAGGCATTGCATCCTCATGGTAGAACCCTTCGTCGAATACAATGATGGGATCGATCCTTTCCTTCTGACCCGGGGCCTACACCCTTCAGGGAAAGATTCAACAACCAGGCGGAATGCAAATTCATAAAGGCATTGTATTTTCAGGGTAGAACCCTTCGTCAAATACAATGATGGGATCGATCCTTTCCCTCTGACCCGGGGCCTACACCCCTTCAGGGAGAGATCCAACAACCAGGTGGAATATAATCATAAAAGCATTGCATCCTCAGGGTAAAACCCTTCGTCGAATACAATGACGGGACCGATCCTTTCCCTCTGACCCGGGGCCTACACCCCTTCAGGGAAAGATCCAACAACCAGGTGGAATATAATCATAAAAGTTGATCATTCATCTCGGGGTTACGCCCCGCGAGGAGATGATCCTATGCTACTCCTAGAAAGCAGGAAAACATCGCATCCTCAAAGGTAGAGACCTTTCGACAAACGCGATGGTGGAACACATTATGCATGCAAAAGGTAAAATACTTTACCTTTTCTTACCATTGCCTTGCTTTTGCTGATTCAACTGCATTTGCTGCTTATGCTGCTTCGGCGGCTTCTCCTGCTTTGGCGGCCTATGCTGCTTTGGCTGCTAGATTTTTCTTTTTCTGCATTTCCAATTTCAGCTGAAAATTTCTTCTTCTTTGCTTACTTTTCCAACTTCTGCTGGAAATTTCTTCTTGCTGCTTTTCCAACTTTCGCTAGAAATTTCTTCTATGCTGCTTTTCCAACTTTTGCTGGAAATTTCTTCTTTGCTACTTTTCCAACTTCTGCTGGAAATTTCTTCTTTGCTACTTGTGTGCTTGCATGTTTTCTTTTGCTTGCTTGCATTTTTTTCTCTTTTTGCATGCTTGTATTTTCTTTTTGCTATGCACACATATTTTTTCTTTGCTATGCACATTTTTTTTACCTTTGCTGCCGATTCTTTTTTCTTTTCTGCCCATTTTGAGGTTGATCTGTTGGGGATATGAGCTTTCCTTTGATTTTGGATAAGTGACCATCAATTTTTGTTAACAAAACTAATTTTGTTAACTTTCCGTTAAGCTTTAGGGGCCATTATGCAGCTTTGGAAACTTGAGGACTTAAGTGCCGAACTTTTGAACTTTGGAGGGGAAAAAAGGAAAAATTTTCTTTTTCTTTCCCATATAAGGCGACGGGAAGGGAAGCAGAAGCAGCACTACTTCTATTTTCTTCTTCTTCATTTTCTTTCTGTGACCATTGTTGCTGATGTGCATTTTTCTTTCATTTTCTCTCATTTTCTCAATTTTCTTTTGACAATTTGCGTGTTTTTCTTGATAGATGGCTTCTTCTTCACGATCTCGGAAGGGAAAGGTGCCAATGTACTCGGATTCGGGCGAAGAGATGAATGAACTTCCTCCTTTGATCCGAAACCATGTCAAATATTATTACTCGAAGGATGATTGGGGTAATCTCCTTCGCGATCGGGACACCCACATGTCGAATCTTCCGAATCCCACTGTAAGTTTCTCTTCTTAAACCCATTTGGATGATTTTTCAGATCTGCTAGATTTCTTTGATGCTTTGGGCTTTTGGAGCATACCTGAACCCGCTTATAATGCTTATGCATGCAATTTATATGCTAGAATGATGTAATTTGGTAATTTATCCATGAAATTCATGCGATTTATTTTTTTGCGATGCATATTTTACATTACTGATGCAATTTGGCTACATGATACATGTTTAGACTGAAAAATGTTTTTATATGATGCATGCCTATAAAATAGACTTTTTGAAAATCTGATGCATTTTTCTTGGATACATTTTCGGGCACATTTTTCGGATGCATGCAAAACATATAACATGAATATTTTATGCAATAATATTCGCTTTTTATGAATGCATATGCTGCAGAGACATGATAAATGCCATGGAAATATTTTTTTTCAAGATTTGCAACATTTTATTTTGCGAATGCTAAAATACAATTATTTTGAAAAGTAAATGCAAATGATGAATGACTAATGCATGCATACAACATTGCTAGCCTTACAACTACTTCTACAACTTTTTCTACAACTAAGCTTTGAAGAAGGGTTAAGTTGTCTTTGTTCAAAACATTTTTTCTCAATTCAAGGCTTAGTTGTAAGGAAAGTTGTAGGATTAGTGGTAAGGATATCATTTTCTTTTTTCAATATGCGCAATATGTGTTTATTTTTAAACGCAAAACACACATTTTTTTCGCTTTTCGGAGAAACACATTTTTTTTATGTCGGACTGCCAAAATATATATTTCCCCATTTTTTTATGATGCAAAAGATGCAATAAATTTTTTTGAATGCAAACTATATATTTTTTGTTTTTTTGAAGGCGAAAGATGCAGTAAATTTTTTTTGAATGCAAAATGCAATATGTTTTTTTTATGCTAAAGATGCAATATAAAATTTATTATGCAAAATTGCGATGTACGCAACATACTTAGTTTAATAATATGCGCATGACATTAAAAAAATGAAAAGATAAAAACTTACTTTTTCCTTTTTCTTCATTTCTTTTCCTGATGCTGATATGCTGCTATTCTCTTCCTTTTTTTTTAGATGCGCAAGTCCCTGATCTGGATTCGGGCGAGTTGTACCAACATTTCGGCCATATATAATTCGATGCCTGAGGCGGCACGAGTTTTGGTGGTGGGCTCTGGCTTCAGCACATTTTTGCGAGCTTTTTGTCCATTTTGTAACTTTATGCCCATCTTTGATGTGCTGAGGGATTATTGGTGGGATACCACCCACACATTTCATTTTAGCTAGGGGAGACAACCATGACCCCATGTGACTTTTCCGCAATCACAGGCAATTCCTACTAGTATTGGTAGGACTCTGGCACCGGATTACACCCTCCGTCACCACCACGACGTGGTAGAAGATCTCCTGGGCTTTGTGCCCGAGTATAAATCGGCTGACGAGATCTTTATCGGCAGTGTGAGGAAGTGGCTTTTGGCGAATGTCGGGAAGATTGCAGAGGACGATAGCGAGGCCGTGGCTCGCGTTGCCAAGGCATTTTTATTCTTTTTTCTTGGATCGTCTCTTTTTGCCAACTCGTCCACTTCTTTGAGGGTTTCCCTCTTGGGATGCCTAAGGGATTTGGATCACGTTGCTGATTATGACTGGGAGCAGGTGGGCCTGGCCGAGCTGTATGCTTTTATGGATAGGGCCAGCTGCAACGACTTGCCGACTCTCAATGGATTTGCTCCGGCTTGGGAGGTATTTTTCTTTTTCCCCTGCTTTTGCCTCTTTCTTTCAGCATATGTTTTTTTGCAGCATTTTTTTCTTTTTGCTGATGATTTTTTTTCTTTTTTTTTTTCGCAGGTCTGGACTTATTCATTCTTCCATTTCACGCCGAGTCGATTGCATCAGCGCTTTCACGAGCCACCTTATTTGGTTGAGTTCGTGAATGCGAATAGAGTCAGGCTGGATCGGGATGGCGGCTGCTAGGATACAGCGAGGGTGCGGGAGAGGATTATCAGCTCAAGCGCATGCACGGTGCACTTTCTTCCTTGGAGGGGCCTGGTGGGGCATTATGCGGTGACTTTGGAGATGAGCCGGTGCCGGATACTGATGGTATACATCATGGTTGACTCATTATACACGGGAGAGCGAGTCAACCGCCAACATTCTACACTTATGACATTCCCAGTGGTGCCTCATATGCCTCTCCATTGGGTGATTGCGCCGGATTTCTTGCCGAACAGATATCAGTACCTGTCGAGATTTTTTATGCCTCAGAGTGACTTCCCGGTTATGGCATATGAGGACTTCCTGAGGACTATGCTACATCCTGCCCCTCATGTCCCTGTGACGGTCAGGCGTTCTTCCGATGCCTCTGACAGGTCGAGGCCTTCTTTTCCAGCCCTTAACGCGCATCTGGAGTTTATTGGGTCTGTTGATGCTTTTTCCACTTTCCGATATCATCGTGACTAAAGGATAGTGGAGGAAGTTCTGCCCGATGCAGGCATCCCTGAGGAGTATCACGTCCTGGAGCAGGCTCGCACGGTAAACATTTTTTCCATCATTTTTTTTATCATTTCATTTTTTTTTGGAGACTGATATGTTTTCTCTTTTTTTTTGTTGTCTCACTTTCCACAGGTTAATGTGTCGACATACAAGAAACTGCTGTGGGGCTTCTTCAGCATCAACAAGCTTTATCAGCGGCTTGTGGATGAGTTCTGCTGCCGAGGGAATGATGCAGTGCGGCAGACCAGGCGCCGGAATGATGATGACGATGATGATGTGGCTGCCGAATCGAGTTGTGCTTGGGCGAGAGGACGATGGTATAGGATCGGTGGACACGGCCCTCGGGTTATGGGTGGCAATCTTGAACGGAGCTAATCTTCCCATGCTCATTAGCTTCAGCTACCTGCATTTATTAGCTTTTCCTTTCCTTCTTTTTTCCCTTTTTCTTTTGTACCATATATATATATATATATATATATATATATATATATATATATATATATATATATGCAATGCAATATAATTTTATATGATGCAAGAATTTAAAATGCAGACTCAATATTTCATGCAAAAAAAGAAAAAAAAAAAAAGAAAGCTAAATCATTATCTAAGGGTAATTGCACACTACGACTTTTAAATGGAGATTTAGAAAGATACACCTTTGGGTTTAAAAGTGGGCTTTTCTGGAATTCTGCGGGGAGGAAGAGGCAGCCGCCTCTTCTGTGCTAGATAATTTGAATTGCAGGCGAGGTTATTTGCGTAGCCCCTGTAATTTCTTCCACTTCCCGTGCTCAAACATGGGACGGTCGGAGCCAAAAACCGGGATACCAGGTAGTTTTGGAGAACAATGGTGAAGATCCTGGCGCCACCCATAAGAGATGTGGGTGTCGTGCCCAAGTCGTCCGGCTGTTCAGGATAATGTGGACGATGATGATGAAGAAGATGAGGACACTTCTGGGGGTTCTCATACTGGTGAGACTGGAGCCTCTTCTGTGCCTCGCAGAAGAAGTATATGGTCCTGGCAGGGCGGACGTCGCAAGCATTGATGGATCGCTTCGGGGCTAAGCTGCAAATAAAGGATGGTTGGGGGAAAACATGGGTATATAGGTAGCAAGTAGTAATAGATATGTACATGCATATTACTGAAGACTTTGGCAGGCTGGAGGTCAGATCCTAAGGACTCAGAAATTTCATTCTCTCTTCTTTATTTTCTTATTGCTCTTTTTTTATGCTCTAATTTTTTTCCTAGGCCGCCCTTTCGGGTTTTCAACCTAGTGAGCCCTTATTTCTCCTTTTTGTTGTTGTTGTGTTTTTTTTACGCTCTAATTTTTACCTAGGCCGCCCTTTCGAGTTTTCAACCTAGCGAGCTGGAGAGAGAAGCAACTTGTCAGATTTATTCAGCTTACGCATAGTACTTTTTGAGTTTTTCAAGGTTGAATGGCTGAACCAGATCCTCCCCATTGGTTTGTGAGGAGTACTGCACCTCTAGACCGGATTTCTTTGACAATATATGGTCCCATCCAGGGAGACTTCCATTTCCCTCTAGTATCAACATAACTAGGGGGTTTTCGCGAAGCACCAGGTCTTTAACTTGGATGTCACGGCCTTTGACTTTCTTATTGAATGCTCGAGCTATTCGCCTTTGATATGTTCAAGTGTGTTCCAGGGCTAGCAGTCACCGTTCGTCGATCAGGGTCAATTCTTCATATCGCCCTTTGACCCAGTCAATTTCTGATATGCCAGATTCCATCATTACTCTTAATGATGGGATTTCAATTTCGATGGGTAGCACCGCCTCCATGCTGTAAGCTAAAGAATAGGGAGTAGTCCCAATGGGAGTGCGAACTGAAGTGCGGTAGCCCAGAGGGCTAGTGGCAGTTTTTTTTTTGGCTAGTCTCTTCCCGTATCAGCCATTTTTCTGATAATACTCTCCAGTGTTTTATTGGCTGCTTCAACGGCACCATTGGCTTGTGGTCGGTAGGGGGAGGATTTATGCCTTTGAACCTTGAATTCGTCGAGTAGACGATTCACGTCCCCTTCAAAGTGTGTACCGTTGTCGGAGATAATCTTGAAAGGCACTCTGTATCGATATATGATGTTGGTCCTGATGAATTCGGACATTTTTCAAGCGTTTAAAATTTTATAGGAAGAGGCTTCCACCCACTTCGTGAAGTAGTCGACGGCTACTAGGACATATTCGTGGCCATTGGATCCCTTCAGGTGAATTTGGCCAATGACGTCGATTCCCCAAGTTGAAAAGGGTCAGGGGGCTGTGGAGTTATATAAGATATGCGGGGGCACGTGCTGCAAATTTGCGAAACGTTGGCATTTATCGCAATGGCGTACCCACCGAATACAGTCAGTTTCTAGTGTGCTCCAATAGTACCCCTGTCGGATGACTTTTTTGGATAGCATATGCCCGTTCATATGTGGACCGCAGGTACCACCATGAAGTTGGTCCATGATTTGCTCAGCTTTGGCTTGGTCGACACATAATAGGTTTAGGCCCTGATAATGTCTTTTGTACAGGCTGCCACCGCTGAATACGAATTGCGATGCCCATCTTCGCAGAGAGACTTTCCCCTTTTTGTCTAAGCTGGGAGGATAGACTCCTTTCTGAAGCAGATTTACGATATCAGAATACCAAGGCTCGTTATCTGTTTCAGGAGTAGCATTGATTTTGAAGCAATAGGCCGGAATGACCTTTTTTCCAACTACAAATGGTTGGACATTGGTTCCTGTGGAAATTTGGACCAATGATGCCAAAGGCATCGGTAAATTGATTTCTATCTCGCGGCAAGTAATGAAACGAGATATTATCAAATTCAGCGGCGAGTGTTGTCAACTTGACGTGATAGAGCTACAGCCGGGGATCCTGGGTTTTCCATTTCCTTTCAACTTGATTTATGATTAAGGCGGAGTCCCCATAGACTTCCAAGTCTTTGGCTCCTTTTTGGAGGGCTTCTTCTAGATCAGCGATACAGGCTTCATATTCAGCTGTATTGTTCGAGCATTCGAACTCCAACCTTATGGCCAACGGAGTATGGGAATCTGCCGGGTTAATTAACAAGATTCCTATGCCAAAGCCTCTCTTATTTGCGGCTCCGTCAAAGAACATTTACCAGCTGGTGTCATGATCAGTAATTTCCAGGACACCTTCGTCTGGGAAACTGGGCTCAGCTTCATCTTCTGCTTCTAGAGACAGATCAGCCAAATGGTCTGCAATTATGCTACCTTTAATAGATTTGAGCGTGACATAGGTGATGTCAAACTCGTTGAGGAAAAACGACCATTTAGCTAGTCGGTTGGAAAGTGATGGCTTGCCAAAGATGTATTTTATAGGATCCATTCCGGAGATGAGTTTGATGGATCGTCTTTGCAGATAAGTTTTGAGCCTTTGTGTTGCTCAGACTAGGCCGGTGCAGCTTTTCTCCAATGCTGAATAATTAAGCTCGCTTCCTTGCAGCTTCCTACTTATGAAATAGATGGCATTTTCGATGTAGGAATTTTCTTTTTCTTGGGCGAGCATAGCCCCTACTGACGTGTCTGTGACGGTTAAATATAGGAGGAGAGGTTTATGTGTATGGGGAGGAGCTAACACTGGTGGATTGGTAAGGTAGTGTTGGTCCACAATAATGCTCAAATAGGCTAGAGGGGGGTGAATAGCCTATAATGCCAATTTAAAAACTTTTCTTTTAGATATTCATAAAGCATAGTTTAGTTGGCAAATACAGATTATCAAGTTGGGTATGTCTGCCGGTAGAGACTATCGGTAGACTTTCCCAAGGCAGAAGTAACAACTCTGCCGATAATCAGTTTGTTCAAATCAAAAGCCTTGTAAAAGATTTGTGCAGCAGAAAGTAAAGAGGCTATGATTTGGAGAAGTCATAAGTGGCTGTACACGAATATATGTTTAAAACAACAGCACACTTATTTCTTCTTTCAAATGCAGGTTTAGGAGATCAAGTAGAGAGTGGTTTTTCTAAAGATAAATCAATTATAAAAACCTCATAGATATTTAAGGATTGGAAGATAAAACATTAGTAAGAACATATGAATTTATTCAAAGATAAATTACATATTACATCAGTCTAAATAATCTATGTATAGTTTCTAGTTTTCTCCTCCGAAGCCACAGTCCTTACTTAATTATCCATTCAAGGATTCCATTAAGCTTGCAAAGGGCAATAGGAGATGAGAACGAGAAACTGTTATGAAAAGATGATTGTATGGTCGTTCAGATATAAAAATATCTGAACGGTGTGAGTGCATAAGCACTCATCCTCCCAAGATGATTGATAATTGCACAATCAACAACATTTGTATAGGAATACAAATCTGAAGATATGAATGCAATATCTACAGACAGCTCTTCATTTTCCTCAGACATTGTACATCATCACTCTTCAGATCTTGATCTCTGCCTTTTGAAATTTCTGACCACTCTTCTCTCGTATCCAGGC
The DNA here is from genome assembly GCA_013146195.2 of Codonopsis lanceolata. NCBI lineage: Eukaryota > Viridiplantae > Streptophyta > Magnoliopsida > Asterales > Campanulaceae > Codonopsis > Codonopsis lanceolata. Next base: position 122,769,861 of record CM028379.1, on the reverse strand, counting down.
TTTTCTTCCTTGCAATCCACTTGAAGGTGTTTTGCAGGGAGCTGGATGAGTACACTGCAATCTGTTGTAGAAATCAGAGATACGTTGGTGAAGATGATCTCTTTTGGTGATTTCCTTTTCAATGAAGTTCTTTGAGTAGATTGAGTAACTCGTTGCTCACTGTGATGGTCTATCACCGTAGTACATACACATATGATTTTTCTTCTCGTCTGTATAAGCGTGAGAGCTGGTCTTTATATAGGCGAGAATCAATGTGATCATTGAAGGATGAGTGCACGAAGATTTCTATCCGTTGGAGATATAGTGGTTGAAGACTATCGAATATAGATCTTTGTCCATAAGATCTCTGACTTGTTTGGGCGGCGATTTCGCCTGTAGATCTTGGAACTCGTTGTCTATCAAACTAGACTGATAGGTCTGTGAAGAGTAGGTCTGACGACTGTTGCACTGTCAGGTGGTCTGTCCAATAAAGTAATTTGCTTTTTGACTTTAACAGACTACTTGAGTGAGAGAAAGTCGCATAGCTTCAAGTATGTCAGGCTTTGTGAGGCACATACATATTTATCTTGATTTGATCGGCTAGTCGACTTTTCCCTGTAGCACGTGCATATTTTGAAGTCTGCCGTTGGAGAGCTTCGTACCAGTGGAAGCAAGTCTTCCGATATAGGGGAGTTGATGTCTGCCGGTATGAGCTTTTGAACTTGTGGCATGTCTGTTGCTGAAAGCTTTGGACATTGCTGCAAGTCTTCCGGTGCTACGTGCAATCTGAAAGGCTGTCTACTTTTGATCATCTTATAGGAGGTAGGACTTGATCAGGTTACACCTAATCTAAGACCTATGTGAAATCACACAAGTTGCCACACTAACCGGTACGCAGACCTTTTAGCCACTTATGATGATTCACTTGTAATGGGGGCAAGCAAATCAAATATATGGAATATGCAAGGTGATAAATGAACTATCAAGAAACATATTCCAATAATCAACAGGTAGACTTTTATAGTTTCAAAGGCTAGCTGGTATTTCTCATCCCAGACCTGGTCAGTATTTTTCTTTAGTTTGAATATGGGCTCACATATGGATGTCATCTATCTGATGAAGCGACTCATATATTGCAATCGGCCCAAGAAGCCTTTGACTTCGGTTGGAGTTTTTGGTCGTGGCATATTTATGATGGCTTTAATTTTAGTCGGCTCGATCTCGATGCCTTGCTCAGTCACTATGAATCCCAGGACCTTGCCTTTAGTAACCCCAAATGTGTATTTGGTGGAGTTAAGCTTCATTTGATGCTTCCTTAATCTTTCGAATTTTTTTTGAAGGTCTTTGATATGAGCACCATTGGCATCGCTAGAGTGCACGATCATATCATCAACGTACACTTCGACCTCTTTATGAATCATGTCGTGGAAGAGAGCGGTGGCAGCCCTTTGATATGTAGCCTCGGCATTCTTTAGCCCAAATGGCATGACATTATAGCAGTAAGTTCCCCTAGGGGGTAGTGAATGATGTTTTTTCCTAGTCTTCTGCTGCCATTTTGATTTGATTATAGCCCAGCATGCCGTCGACGAAAGATCTTATTTTGTGAGAAGCGACGGCGTATACCACGATATCAATATTAGGTAGAGGAAAGTCATCTTTGGGCGATGCCTTGTTGAGGTCGCGGAAGTCTACGCAGATCCGAACCTTCCCGTTGGGCTTAGGAATAGTCACTATGTTAGACAGCCAGATCGGGTATTCTACTACCCGAATAAATTTGACATGCAGCTGCTTCATGATTTCTTCCTTTACTTGTAGTGACCATTCTGGTTTGATTCAGCGGAGCTTTTGTTTGACTGGCCGAGCATCCGGATATGTGGGGATCCGATGTTCAACAATGGCTGGGTCCAACCCAGGCATATCTTCGTAGGACCATGCAAAGATGTCCACGAATTCTTTGAGGAGGTCAATAAGTGTCATTCTTTCAGAGCCTTGCAGGTAGCTGCCGATTTTGATTTCTTTGGTCTCATTGTTCAGCCCCAGATTGATAGTAGATAAGTCTTCATTTGCTGCCGACTGATGTTTTTCCTGGTGCTCGACTGACTTTACAAGCTCAAGCAAGTAATTTTTATCTTTTGGGTCCATTTCATCAAATGACTCATTATTAAAATTATTTAATGCGTCTTTTAATGAAGGTGCAACTAAGGAATAAACAAAGACATTTAGATTATTATTAATAGCAAACTGTACAGGGTTATTTACATTATTGAGGACCTAGGGTTTGAGATCCTCAATTTTAGGGAGCGGATCAGTAGATGACCAATCCGTAAAGCTATGGAAAGGATGGGGAATAGTATATTCGAAGCGGTCCACCAGATTTGCGGTTGTCAACAGCGGGCCGGTCGTGGTATACCAATTTTGTAGAGGCTTATCAGCAATAGGCTTAAACTCAGCAGGGAGCTTTTCATAATTAGTGCATGCGTCTATCATACGCAGGAAACTATCTTCCAGTTATTCATTGGAAACTCCCTTTATTGATGGGGATATTTACAGCACCTTTATTCTGGCTAAATATGTTTATTTGCCCTTTAAACTTCATTTGTTTGATTTGTTTCAAAGATTCTTTTACCTGCCACCGTAATTACCTCGTTGTCAATAAGATCCTGAATAGCGTTCCTGAGTGAGTAGCACTTATCGGTAAGGTGACCACTGCAATGGTGGTATTCACAGTACTGAGCATGATTCCACGTGTTAGGCAATGGATTGGGAGGTTGATAATTAGCGATAGGTTTAAGTATTTCATGGGCCCACAGTGTTTGGAATATTTCAGATCTTGGGGCAGGTAGATCATCATAGTGCCTTGGAATTACTTCTTTCCTTCCTTTTGGTCTAGGTAGGGAACTGGGCTGAGGTTTGGTCAAATAACTGGGTTGGGCCTTTTCTCTTGGGTAATATTGCACTGGGATTTGATTGCATGGGCTTCTGTTTAAGGGAGGTTCTTTTTCTTGTGCACAAATTATTCCTTTTGGAGTCCCCTGGGCCATTTGCTGAGAATAAGTATTTGAAGGATCGAGGGGAAGATAATTCTTCTGGTTATAGTAGCAGGAATTTAGGTGAAGGAGTTCAGGGTTGATTTCTGGGGGAGGTGGATTGAAGTTATGAACATTTGGAACCATACCACCTTGGGAAATAGGGTTGATGTTTAGTTGAAAGCTAGTATTCGGTTGTTTTCTGGAGGCTTGAAAAAGGATATTTTCTGTGGTATCATGACAGTTTATTTCAGGAAGGCAAGAAATATCAAGAGCAAATTGTGGGCTTTTGATCTTTTGAGAGATAGTAGCAAGAGTTTCTGCAAAACTTGCTAAAAGATCGCCAATCACTTGGTTTGTTATTCTCTCTACATGGGCATCCAATTCCTTCTTTAGCTAGATTTCGAGTCCATGAGGAGGTGCATACTCAGGAGTTTCTTTTTCTGGTTCCTAATTGTTCCAATCATTGCTGGCTCCAGTCAGAGCCTGTTTATTTTTAGTGGCCATTGCGTTCAAATTTGTGTCCTCTGCACTGATCTTGCCTTTTTCTGATCTGACCCTGATACTTTCTGATCTGACCTCTGTGCATGTATCCCGTACCAACCGACCAGTACTATCTCTGCCTTTCCAAATTCGGGCCAGGTTTCTGAGGAAAATGGGGTTTGAAGGCATAAGAAAGGGTTGGCTGAAGGCTTTCTGGGCTCGGAGTACAGTGTGTCTTTATTAGTATTTTTTTAATTATTTATTTTTCCTATAATTGATCGGACAAGCACTTGCTTTGTTTTGACGGTCTCAGGACTATTCCTGGAACAGTTGATTCTTTCTCCAGAGTATAGGACCCTCGTATTCCACCTACCTTTCGACTCCCCAAGATCGGACTGATCTCAAGCGAAGGACATATACTCTTTCCGAGATCCACCATTCAAAATAGTCTAAGTCAAACATCAGAAAATAATCAGTCAGCCCCTGTGTATTTATTCATAGTCTTTTTTTCTCTTTTTTTTCGATTTCGATTTTTTTTGTCTTTTTTTTTTTGACTTTTTTCTTTTTCTTTTTGCTCAGGGGCTGACTAATGATTCAGAGATGCAAAAATCGATCGATCTATGAAGTGTCCTGAGAATCTATGTGCAATTTAACGTTGGCTGATGTAGGTGTTAGGCTGGCCATGGTGTAGGGTAGCAGTTCGGAATATTTCTACATGCGTGTGCGTGTGTGCGGCATCTACAAAGCAGTAAAATCTTTTTTTTTCCAGATATATAAAGCAAGAAATAAAACAGATATGGTTTATCTTGCTGTTCTTTGTCGATTTTTTCGGCTTTTTGGTTTGAGCGCGAGCAAGCAACCAATCACATCAAGAAATAGAAAGAAAAGTGGAGAATCTATCTATTCCTATTAATTACATATTTGTCCTAGTCCCCAAAATAAAATGACAAGATGAAAGAAAATATGTACATATTTTGCATGATAAAAATAAAGCGCACAGAATAATGATATAGAGCAGAAATAAAGCGATAATAAGAAAATAAAGCCCCAGCCTTTTTTTTGTTATGCTGCCCGGATATATATATATATATTTGAAAATATACTTGTAATGATAACCGGAACGAGACTGTTGCAAGATGGAGGATCATATCCACAAATATACACACAGATATATAGGAACGCAATATTCAAAATGCTAAAGAAATATAACAAGCATATTTTAGCCAGAAACAAAAAAAAAAAAAGATCTCCCGCGCCCCGCGCTCCCTTTCTAGGGGAACGCGATGTGCGGAAGGACACCACACTTTCCATTCCAACCTCCCTTGTTTAGGGGAAGACGAAATTAAAAATGCGGAAATGGTGTTGTCAAAGAAGCGCGTTGAATACGCCTCGATCACCGATTGATTTTTGGTCCATTATGAGAGCTTTGGGTTTCTCCGTATCTCACCCTCCCTTGTTTAGGGGAAAATAAGATAAAGAAAATGTATTTGTTGTTTCTCATTTGTATTTTTGATTTACGTCTGTTCATACATTACATCAGTTTTATACATTAGTTGCTAATTGGGCTGCATATCAATTAGCGTGGCAACTGTGTATAGAACTTTGCCATAGAATAATTTCTTATAGGCTTCACAGGTTCATCGGAAGACTTCAGCCATGCTTCACCGGAAGACCTTCAACAGCATCTAGCGGCAGACCTTGTCTGCACGTGTTCAAGCATGACGTGTCCATTCACCAAGTCTTAGTGGATTAATTAAATTCATCCTTTATCAGTTTGAATTTAAATTAAGACATTCCCTGAATTCTCAGACACGCTTGACCAGCTTTCCGAAAAGCAGGAAGACTTTCGCATTCGAACAGATGAGTGTGAACGATCGCCTTACATGCCTGCACTCAACCATCGAGACCTGCACCTCTGACTTTCCTACATGTCAGTTGCTACAACAACTCTGCACAACTCCCTGCTCAGAATCAGTGAAGACGAAATCCACAAGACAACTCCATGCATTTAATGCATTCAACCTAATAGAGCTGTTACACTTCGTCTTCTCCAACGGATCTCAAGAATGCTCCAGCTATAAATATTGCCATCAAAGACTGAAGATAACAATGCTCTGATACCAATTGTTAGTCCCAAAGGGCACAATAATAAGCTAGAGGGGGGGTTGAATAGCTTATTATACACTTAAAAACTTTTCGTATAAGTTTCTAAAACAAGCACTTGCAATCTATTAAGGAGATTGAAGTAGCGGAAGTCTTGTAAGGAAAAACATGTTTTGATAAATAGAAAAATTTCTCTCTGTGTCGGCTAGGGTTCCTTCTTCTTGCATGGATCCGGCCTTGGCCGAGGTGGGGGCTGGTGGTCCTCCTCCTCCGGCTCCTTCTTCTCCCTCTCACAAGAAGTCGTTTGCTTCTCTCTTCTCGGAAAACACGTCTTCTTCTTTGCCCACCTCCAATCCTACGTTTATTCCTCCATCAACGTATAAGAGAGAACCAGCTCTTCGATTGTCTCCTGACCAAGTTGCAGCTTTCGCCAAGCCGTTTCAGTTTTCTCTTGTTGGGAAATTCTCACATGGTCGGCCTTCTTTAGAAACAATGAGAAAAGAATTTCTGACCTTTGGTCTTAAGGCTAACGTTATTCTGGGTCATTTGGACACGAAGCATGTTTTGATTCAAACTCACCATGCGGCCGATTTTCAGTGCCTTTGGATCAAGGACCAATGGTATGTTAGCTCCTAACCTATGCATGTATTTAAATGGACTCCAGACTTCAGATCGGACATAGAAAGTCCTATCGTTCTGGTATGGTTTTCTCTCCCAAGCCTTCCTATCTACTTGTTTAACAAGCAAGCATTATTCTCCATTGGAAACATGATTGGCACACCTTTAACCATCGATTCTCCCACAGCTAATTTCACTCGACCAAGCGTAGCTCGAATCTGCATTGAGGTAAACTTAACCAAAATCCTCCCTAAACGAATATGGATTGATAGTGGTATTTCTGAAGGCTTTTGGCAGGTGGTTGAGGCTGAGCGGCTTCCCTCATATTGTCCTAGATGTCACAGACAAGGCCATGATGGTTCTTCTTGCAAAGCAAATTCTCAACCTAAGACTTCTGGTAAAGCTACGGCTCAGGATAATTCTGCTAATGTTAACTTGGTTGCTGAAAACCCTACTCAGGTTAAGGCCGCTGTTTGGAAGCCTAAAGAAAATCATGTCCCTCAAGACTCCACACCGATCATCATCACAGATCCATCGCCTGGCATTGTCCAAGAACCCGCTACTTCAATTCAAGCAGACTCTTTAAACAAGCCTCAGGATTGCCCTCAGGAAAACAAACTTCAAGATTCTCGAGAATAAATTCCCAAGTGTTTAGTTATCAAGGATTCTAACCAAGCTGTTATAATAGAAGATATTACATGTCAGCCATCTCATGCCAACGACACTCATGCTTCCAACTTTTCTCCTAGCAATGAACCTATTTCTGAAGACCCCCCGAACACTCATATGAATGATGCCCCAGTTATTTCTCCTAATCGGTTTGCCGTCCTTCAATCCTTTGAAGATGAAGACCCCCCACTGTTAATCCCGCCTTGGAATCTCTTAACTTGGAGTCGGGATCCCCCAAGAAAAAACCTCGGAAACCCCCTATTGTGCCTACAAGTCGGACTACACGATCACAAAAGCAAGATAAAACCCAATCTGGTCCTTCCTCTTCAGTTTCTCATGTCAATTAAATCCCTTTTTTGGAACCTTCGGGGAGTAGGTAACGATTCTACTATATCTCGTTTGAAAAAGCTTATTTCCTTGCATCATATCTCCCTTATTTCTATATGTGAACCCATGATTGATAAGTCTAATTAACCTATCATTGCTAGACGTCTTAAATTCAAGTTCTATTTATGTAACACTTCCAGTTCCATATGGGTTTTAGCTAAATCTGCCTTTAGTTGTCAGATTGTGTTGGATTCCATGCAGCATTTTTCTCTCCGTCTCAAGCATTACTCGTGGTCTGATTCTGTGACCTTCACCACAGTCTACGCTAAGTGCACTTCTGTTGAAAGGCAAGAGTTGTGGAATGATTTAATTGATTTCAATCAGGGGCTTGTTAATTCTCCTTGGTTGGTTGTTGGGGACTTCAATATTATTCTTGAGCAGCATGAAAAACTTGGTGGCACGGGATGGGACAGACAGGGTGCTCTTGAATTCCAAACGTGTCTTAATGTTTCTGGTCTTTCGGATTTGGGCTATCAAGGCAATAAATACACTTGGTGCAACAACCGTGGCAGTCACGCTACCATTTTTCAACGAATTGATAGAGCAGTTTGTAATTCTTCCTGGATTTCTCGATTCTGTAACACTACGGTGGATCATCTCAACCGTACCTGTTCGGACCACTCGCTCTCCTTATTTCTATATGTTCTTCTACTGGTCATAATCACTCTCAATTAAGATTTATGAATGTTTGGTCTTCGCATCACACTTTCTTGGCCACAGTTTCTGCAGCCTGGCAGATTAATGTTAAAGGCAGACCAATGATGCGTTTCTCGAATAAACTTAAGGCTGTTCGAGCTGCTCTTAAAATCTGGAACAAGACCATGTTTGGCAACATTTTTCAAGGTGTTAAGATGGCCGAAGATGACGTGCTTGCTAGGGAAATTAGTTACGAAGCTGATAATAGTCCTGCGAATCGGGCTGCACTCCATCTTGCTCAGGCCACTCTCAAACATAAACTTAAATTGGAGGAAGATTACTGGAAACATAAATCGCATCTTCGTTGGCTTAAAGAAGGGGATGGCAACACCAAGTTGTTCCATTCTTCTGTCAAGCAATCCCGAAATAAGCTTTATATCCACCGTATTACTGATATGCATGGCAATGTTGTGGACACTGAACAGTCTATCAAAGAGGCTGCTATCAATTTTTATAAGGATCAGTTGACGGCTAGTGCATTCTCTATGGATGAAGGCCCTCTTTTAGTTATCCCTTCTTTGATTACGACGGATCAAAATTCCTCGCTTACAGCTCCCCCTTCTCTTGAGGAAATTAAAAAGATTGTTTTCTCCTTAGATGGCGACAGTGCTGCTGACCCGGATGGTTTTTCGGGTAAGTTTTATACGTCTTGTTGGGACATTATTGCTGATGATCTTCACCTTGCAATTTCAGAATTTTTTGCTGGATTTGAGCTCCCTAAAGCTTGGACTAGTACTCTTATCATTACTATTCCTAAATCTAATCAAGTAGATACGTTCAAGGACCTTCGACCGATTAGTCTCTGTAATTTCTGTAACAAGGTGATCACCAAAATTTTGTCCTCCCGGCTTGCCCTTATTCTTCCCCATATAATTTCCGAAAATCAAAGTGCATTTATCAAGGGAAGACTTATTCAAGACAATCTTTTACTTGCCCATGAATTGACTCATCATCTTAAGAAAAAGGTCAATGGAACCAATGTTATTATCAAGCTAGACATGGCCAAAGCCTTTGATCGGGTGTCATGGATTTATCTCACCCAAGTTCTCCGTAAATTTGGTTTCAGTGAGACTTTGATTGATATGGTTTGGCGTGTGATCTCTAATAACTGGTCCTCGGTGTCTGTCAATGGATCTTCGGCAGGGTTCTTTCCCTCTTCCCGTGGTTTGCGGCAAGGGGATCCCCTTTCTCCTAGCCTTTTCATCATAGCAGCTGAAGTCCTAAGTCGCGGCCTTAACAAACTCCATACAGATCATGCTAATTTTGCCTACTCTTCTTCAAGTGGTTGTCCTATTATCTCGCACTTAGCTTTTGCTGACGACATTGTTATTTTCTGCAATGGTAGCAAAAACTCGCTTACTCAACATCGGCTTTTACTTGAAAAATATGAGCAGTGTTCTGGTCAGATGATCAGCCAGGGGAAGAGTTGCTTCATGGTTTCGAGCTCCCTATCGATTGCTAGAATCTCTTCTATTCGGCGTCATGTTGGATTTCCAAATAAATCCCTTCCTGTTACTTATTTGGGTTGTCCTCTTTTTGAAGGAAGGAAGAAAAAAAATCCCTTTTTGACCCTCTTATTGGAAAAATTCAGAATAAAATTAACTCTTGGATGGGAGCGTTGCTCACGCAAGCTGGTAAAGTAACTCTCATAAACTCAGTTCTTCAATCTATTGCCATGTATCAGATAGCTATTTTGGACCCTCCGGTTTCGGTGATAAAGCACATAAATAGGATGTTTTCCAATTTTTTCTGGGGTTCGATCGATAGTAAACTTAAATCTCATTGGGTGGCTTGGGATCGATGCTGTCGGCCTATTCTTGAAGGGGGGTATTGGTATCCGTGCTATTCTGATATCGTCCGAGCTTTTTCTATTTATCTCTGGTGGAGATTTAGATCCCCTAACAGCCTGTGGAGCCGGTTTATTTATCAAAAATAATGTTCTATTGCCCACCCGACGATTGCTTCATCTAGAGGATCCCTTACTTGGTGTAGGATGTGGAAGGTCAAAGACATTGCAGAATCGCATATTATTTGGATTATTGGAAAGGGTCAGTGTTCTGTTTGGCTGGATCGTTGGCTTCCTGAGGGGTGCATTCCGCAACCTGCTTCCTCTAGATTTGTTTCAGTTCATGATCTTTTTGAATCCTCCTCTCAGCTTTCGGCTGAAGCCCGACGAGACATTGGTAATGCAGCTGCTGTTTCGGTGACCAAGGCCAGCATATCTATCTCCAGTTTTCCTGATTCAGCTCACTGTACTGTTACGGACAAAGGTGATTTTTCCCTAGCTTCTGCTTGGCAAGTGGCTCGTACTATCAGACCTATTTCTTTATCTTCCAGGTTTATTTGGCATAAGCTTGTTCCTCGACAGATCAGCCTGTTCATGTGGCGTTTGTGGCTGCGGAAGCTGCCTATTGACGAGAGCATTGTCAGTAAAGGCATTCGTCTTGCTTCTCGATGTTTTTGCTGTTCCTCGGGTGATGTAGAAACATATTCTCATGTTTTTTTTGATAGTCCTCTTGCTCGTTTCTTGTGGTCCGCTTATAACAGGTTGAGTGTCATTTCATTCTCTTCCAATTCTCTCTATCATTGTTGCTTTAGCTGGTGGCAATCGAGAGCAAACTCTACATTGCATATCATCACCCCCATGGTGATCCTTTGGGAGTTATGGAAGTATAGAAATTCCAGCTTTCATGATAACTATCGTGCTCCTCATTGGGTTGTTATTAACGTATCAATCTGCTGCTTCAGTCCATATTATAGTCGACTGGTCTATGCTCGAAAGTGCAGAATTGGGACCTTCTTTTCTCCACTCGTCTGGGCTCCATTTCGACTAAAAAAATTCAGATTATTAACTGGATGAAACCTGATGGAAATATGCTCAAACTTAACACGGATGGTGCTTGTCGTGGCAATCCGGGTTTAAGTTCGGGAGGAGGAATTATTCGTAACAGTCATGGTGAGTTGATTTTCGCTTTCTCCTCATTCTATGGTCATTCTACAAGCTTTCATGTGGAATGCTTAGCCTTGTTCCAAGGGTCTCTTGGTTGGCAGATAACCAACATTTTGGTTCTATTGTTGAGGTGGATTTTGTGAATCTTCGGCTTTGTGTTTTGGGCATCACTCGGCCTCCATGGAAGAGTCTCTACTTAATTCGGGCTATTATAAAAATTTTTAATGAGTCCAATCTCTCCATCAGCCATATTTATCGCGAAGCCAACTCAGTCGCTGATGCTCTTGCAAATCTGGGTTGTGATGAGGGCATTGATCGTTCTTTTGACTCTACAGATGCGCTTCCTCCTCGTATCAAAGGCCTGCTTACTCTAGATAGTAGAAATACTCCTTATGTTAGGCTTTCCTAGTTTTGTTTATTGTATTTTCTTTTCGAGGTTAGGCTCCTCCGTCCTCCCATTTATAAGGGCAAGGCTGGTTGTCCCCCTCAAGTTTGTTATTTTCCTTTCTTAATTAATAAAATCTAGCAGGGTACCGTTTCTGTTTCATAAAAAAAAAGTCTTGTAAAGAAGACAGTTCAAGTTTGCCGATTAAGGACTATCGGTAGACTTGACTGAATACTCAAGTCTGCTGTTGAAGAGATAAGTAAAGGAAATAAGAAACAATTCAAAGCAGTAATCAACAGTAAAGGAAGAACACTAATTGAAGCAGCAAGAACTATGTTGGTAGAAGCTAAACTTCCAAAGTATTTCTGGGCGGAAGCCATCAACTCTGCATGTTTTACCCAGAACAGATCTCTGGTAAACAAGTTTCATAACAAAACTCCATATGAAATATGGAGAGGAAGAGCCCCAAACATAGGATTTTTCAAAATCTTCGGCTGTAAATGTTTTATTCTATATAATGGAAAAGAATATAGAGGAAAATTTGATTCAAAATCAGACGAATGAATTTTTCTGAGCTATTCCAAACACTCAAAAGCATTTCGCATTTTCAACAAAACTTCTTTGAAAATATTAGAATCTGTGCATGTTACTTTTGATGAATATGACTTGTTAGAGCCTCGAAAGGCTCCGAATGTTGCTAATGATTTTGATGATGATGAGACAGGTACAAATAGAGCATCTACTTCTACTCCACTTCAGAATCCTCCAACTGCAGACCCTTCCAGTTCTGCTAACCCTGCACGGCAGACTTCAACTCTGCTAGTGCCAACTCCAACTCTTCTGTTGACCCTGAACCCATCTCTTCTGTTTTACCCCAAACACCTTTGCAAATCACTCACCCTTCTTGTTCACCAGAAAATGAAGGTTTTGAAGATCCTATCTCTTCTGAACCTAATTTTGGTGAATAATTCTCTACCCACTCCAGAATTTTTAATGGAAGAACCCACCAGAAGTGATCTTCCTCCAGCTGTTATTGAAACAAGAGATCGTCCCTTTTCTCAAATCATTAGTGATCTCAACTCAGGAGTTCGTACGAGGAATAGAGTTCGAAATGAGACCATGTTTGCATTCGCATTTGTGTCTGAAATCGAGCCAAAGAAGATTAATGAAGCTATCGAAGACCATTACTGGATTGAAGCTATGCAAGAAGAACTGAACCAGCTTGAAAGATGCAAAGTATGGAGCTTAGTTCAAAGACCGACTGGCCATCCAATTATCGGTACCAAGTGGGTATTCAAGAACAAGAGAGATGAAGATGGGAACGCACTAGAAACAAAGCTAGATTGGTTGCTCAAGGCTACCGACAGGAAGAAGGAATTGACTTCGATGAAACATTTGCTCTTGTTGCTAGATTAGAGGCAATCAGACTCTTTCTAGCCTATGCTTCGTTCATGGACTTCAAAGTTTATCAGATGGATGCGAAGAGTGCCTTTCTTAATGGTGATATTCAAGAAACGGTATACGTTGAACAACCTTCAGGTTTTGTCATTCAAGACAAACAGGATCATGTCTACCGACTCAAGAAAGCACTTTATGGACTGAAACAAGCTCCCAGAGCTTGGTATGAAACTCTATCCAAGTTCTTAATTGAACAAGGATTCGTGAGAGGAAGAATAGACACAACTCTATTCATCCTCAAGCACAAAGGTCATTCTCTTCTGGTACAAATCTACGTGGACGACATTATCTTTGGATCTACAAACCAAAGCCTGTGTAAGAGATTCGAGAAGCTAATGCAAAGAAAGTTCGAGATGAGCATGATGGGAGAGCTCACCTACTTTCTAGGACTGCAGATTCAACAGACTTCCGACGGGATCTTCATCAGCCAAACCAAATATGCAAAGGAACTTATCAAGAAATTTGGTCTTGATTCAGCAAAAAGGATTTGAGACTCTAATGTCTACCGACTGCCATCTTGATAAAGATGAGAAGGGAAAGCAAGAGAACGTGACCAAGTACCGAGGAATCATAGGTTCACTTCTTTACCTTCTTGCCGAGACGATATTATGTTTCTTTGTTTGTGTTTGTGCTAGATTTCGAGGCGGATCAAGGGAATCACATTTGCTTACTGTTAAACGTATCATCAGATATGTTTCAACAACTACAAATCTAGGTATATGGTATTCCAAACCCAACAACTTCGATCTAGTTGGGTACTCAGATGCAGATTATGCAGCCTGCAAAGTGAGCAGAAGAAGCACCAGTGGGACTTGTCAATTTCTAGGAAATAGACTTGTCTCATGGTCAGGCAAGAAGCAAGGATCGGTTGCAAACTCAACCACAGAGGCAGAATATATTACTGCCAGCAGTTGTTGCTCTCAGCTACTATGGATGAAGCAGCAGCTAGTAGACTACAGCATCAAGACTGCAAATTGTCCAATCATGTGTGACAACACTTCAGCAATTTCAGTCTCCAAGAATCCAGTGATGCACTCGAAGACAAAGCACATTGATATCCGTTATCATTTCCCCAAAGATAATGTGGAGAAAGGTAACATCAGTCTGGAATACGTTCCAACTGAACATCAATTGGCTGACATTCTCACCAAGCCACTGAATGCAACCAGGTTTGCTTACTTAAGGAGAAATCTTGGTATGATTGATCCTACTGCTTAATTTCTATTCTTTAAGTTTTCTTTCATACCGGTAGACTTTATTTGCCCTCTAACGGCAGACTTAAGCTCTTCTCTTTTACCAGGTTAGTGTTTCAACTTAGTCTATTAAAGCGGGAAAGGTTTCTAAAAGAGAAAAGGGGTTAAAAGTCAAAAAAATTTAGTACTTTGAAAATATCTGAAGTTACAACTTTTTCGCTAAAAGATTTTTTCCTCCTTTAAATAGACTTTGAACTGCCCTTTCCAAAAACTTTACGAAACCCCTATCTCTCTAATATTTCTCTCTCTACTCAAACCCTCTCTTTCTCTCAGCAACTGCTTCCTCCATTTCCAAATTATTCTTTGCTTCTTCTTCTCTACAGCGACAATGGTATGCTCTTCACTACTCTCTGGTTTGCTATTCATTAATTTTTGTTCAGCATTTCCTCTTTTGAGTTATTTTTAAGGAATCTGAAAGGACGCTTTTGCGTATCTGGACGGTTTCCGCCATTGTTGTTTTTCAAAACCTTGAAACTAACAGTTTTCTCTGTACTTTGTATACTCAATACTCTTAGAAATCATATGTTAATGTTTCTCTGGTTTATTTATCCAAAACATTCAAGGGTTTCAAGATTTTCATCGGAAATTTTTAAATTAATTTCACAAAAAATGAAATCTTTGGTTGTTTATTCTGTAAAGTCAAAATCCCTAATTTCTAAATGTATTTTTGTAGGTAAAAACCTCTTCAAAATCAAAACGTGACAGTAGGAAAGAGTTCGACCTTGAGAAGGACATACCACCCAGTCCGTCTATTAACCTTCCAGGATACCCTCGATATCCTGCTCCTCACGACATCATAATGGCTCTGGACCCGAAACTGTATGTACCCAGCATGTGTATAGACCTCAACTCTGTCTGCACATTCACCGCCGGCGTCAAAGCCTGCGAAGATATGAACGCTTCGGGGATTCTACTGCTTTTCTGCCTTCATGACAAGGACTACAGTATCCTCCTTGCTGAGGAAATCTATCAGAGAATGGTCATCAAGAATCCGACTACAATGCGTGGATGGATTCGAGGATGACCCGTCTCCGTCACTGCCAAAATGATTTCCAAAATCATTGGAGTGCGCTATGGTGGTGAATTGGAGATAACCATTGCTGAGGCTGACCATGCCTGGGAAGCAATGAGGGGAATTAATACTCCGAGGGAACCTCAAGGCAAAATGCTGAGGAACCTCTTCCCTCTAGACGTTTACTGCTCAAGCCATCTACTTGACAAGGGCCTTCTATTCAAGAACATGGCCCACAACATGTTTACTACCCAACAGCTGAACCTCACCAGTGCCATCTTCCTATAGACTCACCTCAACTACGGCACTATCGTATTCAATGAACTGAAACAGTACATTGAGAAAGTGAAGGACAACCCCAACTCCAAATGGCCTTTTGTCAGGCTAATCAACATCCTTCTACGGGACACGGCAGAAATCAACTCTTCCGTTAAGGAAGATGAGCTCACTGTTGTGAGCAAGGACAAGCAGCTGATGGCCACGTTCTTCAAAAAGTATGCCGACTACGAGAACAAGCAACGACAGCAACGAGGACTTCCCAATGTCTCTCTTGAAAAGGTTGCCAAGCCAACGCCAATGGTCATCACGCGTTTCAACATGGACGCATATGATGCTGCTAGCAAGAGCTATCATACTGCAGCTGACAAATTCAATGCCCGCCTTGCTCGAGACATTCACCAGAAAGCAAAAGATCTGGCTGAAGAGTCTGAGCAATTGCTGAAGAAAAAGGAAGCGACAAAGGTCAAAAGAGCAAGAATGGAAGAAGAGGCTGAAAAGCTTCAAGCCAAGTGGATTAGGCAAGAGCTGAAGGCCGACAGACGTGACAAGTCTGCTGGCAACTCCTCTGCAGTTGCTGAAATGCCTTCATCTCCCCCACCTTCTAACCTAGAACCACCAACCTCCACTACCCAGCCTTCTTCTAAACCCCAACGTAAATCCTCTTCCGACCAACCCTCACCTTCACCTAAACCTAAACGTAGGCGACTACGTAAAGCTGTACCGACCCAGCCACCAGCAAACACTCCAGCCTCTGCCAATGAAGTAGCTGAACCTTATGTTCAGTTGCTAAGGCGGAAAAAGAAGTATGCTGGCAACCAACCCTCTACCGCTACCCAACCCATTCCTACTGAGTCATATACTCAGAGGACTTCACCCCCTCCGGAGGAGTCTATCCCTCAGGAAGAGCCACACACCCAGGAGGAGCCTGCCAGAACACCCTCTCCACCTCCACCTCCTCCTTCACCCTTCAACTATTCACCCAACCCATCTACCCCAGCTTCACCCTCTCGTAACCCAACCACCCAAACTACACCATCCGAACGAACCCATTAAACCCCTAGACTCTACTGCCTCTAAGTTTCTCTTTGAACTCTCATCGGTAGCGGAACTCTTTCCCCAACCTTCATCCCAACCTACCCTAAAACCCAAATCCCTTTTCTACCCTGCCCCCTCCTTTTGGTTCTCTACCGACCCACTACCTGAATCATCAATCGTCAGTGACAATTCCAACACTGACATTGAGGTCGATTCTCCACCAACCCCTCCTCCCTCCCCTCCAAAAACCAACTCCTCATCTACCCATACCTTCCCTTCTCGAGACTCAACCTCTTCCGACTCTGCCACTCCACCTCTCCAACAGCCCTTCCGACCTATAGCCACTGCCGAAGCCACCTCTTCTGCCGACAGTGAGCATATACACATTGGCCTGGATCCTTCTCCATCTCAACCGACCAACTCTGAAATTTTGGCTCGCCTGGATGCCATTTACGACAGACTGGGAGAACTCACCAGTATCTCCACAGCTGCCGCCGAGCTTGCAACTGCCGCGTCCACGGTAAATGATAGAAATGCTGCCATCCTTCGACAATTTCAAGAAGATGTGTGGACAAGATTTGGATAGATGAAGCACGAGTTCATTGATGTCAAGATCAACGTTGAAGCTCAACGCACGGAATGCGCACGGCTCTGCTCATCTCTGTTCTACAAATTGTTCCACGCCATCACTCTCCATCTCGGCCACAACCGCCCGCCTGTTCTCGAGCTCAACAAAATTTCTCTCAACTCGGTTCATGATGTACTCAATGCTCAACGTGATCGTGATCTGGCCATCACAGAGGAGAGACAAATGAGGTCTATCAACCAAATGCTAATGGAAGAGAACAATTGTCTACGTGATGCACTGGACTACCGTTCTCGCTCCACCAGACCTCCTACCTCTGCCAACGAAGAGTACGTCGGAAGAGCTGAAGAACTTGAACGGCAGAGAAAAGAAAAGGAAGCAGCAGACAAAGGCAAAGGGAAAATACCATGGTAGTTTTGCATCTTTTTTCTTCCCTTAACCTTTGTATCTATCTAAGTTTTTGAAAAACTCTGTAATATTAAACTTCTCGTTTGAATACAAAAGATTAAGTATGTTTCAAAAATGTCTACTGTTAAATTCTTGCTATTTCAATTCATATATCTGCTTAGAATTTAAACATTCAGTTTAAATCCATAATTGAACTATTTACTACTAATTTGTGTGCTGTTATTTTCATCTCTTCTGTTTGTAAGCACTTAGATTAGATTTGACATTTGAGGTGTTCTCCTATTTGATAATGGCATGTCTACCATTATAAATCTAAAAATTCTTTTTGACATGCTATTATCTATCATATAGTTGTTTTTAGCCCTCACTTGTAAGTAATGATGACCAGATGCAAATAGGAGGAGATTGTTGTTTCTCATTTGTATTTTTGATTTACATATGTTCATACATTACATCAGTTTTATACATTAGTGGCTAATTGGGTTGCGTATCAATTAGCGTGACAACTGTGTATAGAACTTTGCCATAAAATAGTTTCTTATAGGCTTCACAGGTTCAACGGAAGACTTCAGCCATGCTTCCCCGGAAGACCTTCAACAGCATCCAGCGGCAGACCTTGTCTGCACGTGTTCAAGCATGACGTGTCCATTCACCAAGTCTTAGTGGATTAATTAAATTCATCCTTTATCAGTTTGAATTTGAATTAAGACATTCCCTGACTTCTCAGACACGCTTGACCAGCTTTCCAAAAAACAAGAAGACTTTCGCATTCTGAACAGTGACAGAGCAGGTGAACAGACTTTCTCTTACGATGCATACCAACTATTACAGCACTGACCTCGACTTTCCTACATCGGTTGCTGCAACAACTTTGCACCACTCCCTGCTTAGAATCAGTGAAGATGAAATCCACAAGACAGCTCCATGTATTTAATGCATTCAACCTAATAGAGTTGTTACACTTCGTCTTCTCCAACGGATCTCAAGAATGCTCCAGCTATAAATACTGCCATCAAAGACTGAAGATAACAATGCTCTGAAATTCTCGAACAACATAAAGTCTTTATACTCAGTGCATTCAAGAGATCATAAACTGATCAAGAAGTCCTCGACAACAATCAAGAAGATCTGCATCAACATTTATCTTAAGCTTCTTATTGTTGTTCCCTTAAACTATTCTTCTGCACAATTGAATATCTTGTTTATCCAGATATTCAATTCCCAAACCCCCAAACACAAGTCAAATATTTTGTACACGATCCATTGGATATATTCCTTGTAATAGAACTAGTGGGAAATATAGTGCACATTTTAAATCCAAGGTTGACTGCCTTGGTGGTGGACATAGCAATCTTTATAGTGTGAACCATCTCAAATACTTGTGTTCTTCCTTTACTGTTGATTACTGCTTTGAACTGTTTCTTATTTCCTTTACTTATCTCTTCAACAGCAGACTTGCGTATTCAGTCAAATCTACCGGTAGTCCTTAATCGGCAGACTTGAAATGTCTTCCTTACAAGACTTCCGCTACTTCAATCTCCTTAATAGATTACAAGTACTTTTTTTTTTAAGGAAACAGGGGCGGCACCTTGCAGAGATTTATTAAAATAATAAAAAGAATACAAACTTGAGGGGGACAACCAGCATGGCCCATTTAAAGGGAGGACAAAGAAGCCTAACCTCGAAATGGAAAAACAAGAGCAAACAATTAAGAAAGTCTAACATAAGGAGTATTACAAGCATCAAGCAAAATAAGACCTCGGATGGGGCGAGGAATGTCGTCAATGGAGTGGAAGGTAATACTAACTTGCGAATCACAGGCTATGTTTGCAAGATTATCAGCTACCTTATTGACTTCACGAAAACAATGAGAAAATTGATAGTGGCCCTCGGACTGAATACGAAGAATATCACGAATAAGATAAGAATGCTCCCAAGGTAAACTGTGACCCTTGGAGATGCTGTCAAAAATAATCTTTGAATCAATCTCAATATCTGCGCTGAGGAAGCCGTGAGCATGAATCCAATTCAAACCATAGTGAAGAGCTCGAATCTCGGCCACAGTATTGGAGCAATGGCCAAAAAAAAAAAGAATAAGCAAATAAGACACCTCCCGAAGAATCACGAAGAACTCCACCACCACCACTCAAACCAGGATTTCCCCTACTAGCTCCGTCAGAGTTAAGTTTAACTCTACCATAAATAGGATTTTTCCAAGCAATCGAAATAATAGAAACCTTCTTACGCCGACCAAAGGAAAGGCTAACAGAACCCATATGATCCGAAATATAAAAATTGGCGGCTTGCAAAATATCTTTGAGGTCCAGGAAGATATTGCGAGAAATAATGTAAGAAGGCAGACGGATATCCTCATAGACAGCTTTGTTACGAAACTTCCAAATATGCCAAAGAATTAAGGATGGGAGCAAAGAAAATAAAGGGGACTTATTGTGGAGCCACCAGCTGAAACAACGTTGCCGGATAGAGCAAGGCTGAAACAGGACACCAAAAGTAACATGAAATTGATGCCATATAGACTAGGCAATGTTGCTAGACAAGAAAACACGCTCAAAGGATTCAATATTGCCCGACAAACAGCAATGGCAGTTAGAAGCCATAGAGAAACCTTTGCTCCATAGGCCTTCATCAATAGGACGTTTCTTGAGAAGGAGACGCCAAAGAAATATGCTAATATGCTGTGGCAGAAACTTATGCCAAATGAAGTCAGCCGAGAGCAGTCTTGGGTGAGGGGGAGAAATGATGTCCAAAGCAGATGAAATGTAAAACATCCCAGAATTATTTGGAGTCCAACAGGGCCTATCATCCATATCAACCAGGGAGATGAACTGTTCCTTAATAGAATTCGAAATGGAGGCTGGGAGAGTAGACGTCCCGGAGGAGAAACTGTTAACAAGATCACGCACCAAAGAAATGTTACAATCTGCTGGACGCTCTAAACGGACAGAAAGCCAAGAATCAAACCAAGGAGAAATAGATCCACGGTCGATAATCCAGAAAATATAAGGTTCCGCAAGATCTCGAGCCTTGAGCATACGTTGCCAAACATGGGAGCCCTTTTGGGAAGCATTGCAAGGATGCAGCCGAGAACAATATCTAGCTTTAAGGTAATTCATCCAGATATTAGAAACCGAACGAAAGCGCCACCAAAGTTTTAGGCCACAAGCTTTAACTGGATGAGAAATAGAATGCAAGCCAATGCCCCCCTCTGAAATATGCCTACAACATTTTTTTCCAAGAAACCCAATGTGCCTTATTTCTGCCTTCAATATGGCCCCAGAAAAAGTTGGACATCAATTTCTCAACCATAGAAATCACCGAGGCAGGAGGGTCCAACGAGGCTAAGAAATAACTGGAAACTGATTGGAGCACACTTTTGATGAGAGTCAGCCGGCCAGCCAAGCTAAGGAAATTCCCCAACCAAGTCTCAATACGATTTTGCAGCTTAATAATAAGAGGGTCGAAATATTGTTTCTTTTTACGACCAAAATAAATCGGGTACCCAAGATAAGATAATGGGAGAGAACCATGTTGGAAGCCCAACAAGGAATGAAGAGAAGATATACGGCTAGCAGCTATTGAGGGAGCAACGAAAAAGGAACTCTTGGAGATGTTTATAAGCTGACCTGAAGCAGCCTCATAATCCTGAAGAAAAGTCTTGTGATGAAGAAGGGAGGCTTTGCTACCATTACAAAAAATTATGACATCGTCAGCAAAAGCGAGGTGAGAGATGATTGGGCAACCACTAACCGTAGAGAAAACAGAAGAAGAGGCTTGTTGTTGAAGATGATTGATACCATGACTTAGGAACTCAGCCGCAATTATAAACAAACTCGGAAAGAGAGGGTCCCCCTGCCTAAGACCTCGAGAGGAGGAAAAATAGCCGACAGAAGCACCGTTGAACAGAATCGAGAACCAATCCTCATAAATGAGCCTCCAAATAAGATCAATAAAGATTTCATGAAAACCAAATTTTCGAAGGAAATTAATGAGGAAGACCCAAGAGACTCTATCAAAAGCCTTAGCCATGTCTAGTTTAATAACCACATTCGAGCCAGGAACCTTTTTCCCCAAGTGACACATCATTTCTTGCGCCATAAGAATATTGTCCTGAATAAGACGCCCTTTAGTGAAGGCACTCTGGTTCTCAGAAATTATGTGAGGTAAGATAACCGAGAGGCGAGAAGACAGAATTTTGGAGATCACCTTTTGGCAAAAATTGCAAAGACTAATAGGACGGAGATCTTTAAAAGATTTAGGCCTATCAACCTTCGGAATTGGAACAATCAAAGTGCTAGACCAAGCCCGAGGAAGCGAGAATCTAGAGAAAAACTCCAAGATAGCATGACAAAAGTCTTCACCAATAATATTCCAACATGCAGAGTAGAATTTTCCATTGAAGCCGTCAGGCCCCGCGGCGCTATCACCATTCAAATTAATCACAACTGATTTGATCTTCGAGTTCAAGGGGGAGCAATAAGGGTACAGTTCAGATCCTCCGAGATAATGGAAGGGATCATATCCAAAAGGGAAAGAGATATAAGAGATATACCCTCATTACGGAGCTGGGTAGAAAAATGATTGACAAGACCTTGTTTAATGTCCTGATCAGACTCAAGGAGGGTACCATTGTCATCCATGATGGAATGAATTGAAAGCCGGTGACGGGCTTGCTTAACCGAAGCATGGAACAGTTTAGAGTTTCCCTATCCCTCTTTCAGTCAACGAATCCTAGATTTTTGTTGCCAGTATTCCTCCTCACGTTTAAGATAAAGCTGAAGCTTAGCCTGGGCTGCCATCAGATTTTCCCGATTGGAAGGAGAGTTATTAAGCCTCATAATACAATTCCATTTCAAGAACTTCCTCTTCAGCCTGTCGAAGATTATCAAAGATGTTCCCAAATATAGCTTTGTTCCAAGATTTCAGAGCCTTCTTCACATTGTAAAGTTTATGGGAGAAAAGAGCCATAGGTCTGCCTGTCTCAGGAATGTTCCAAGCTTGGGATACTACATCATGAAAGCCAGCATGACTAATCTAGGCGTTAATGAATCGAAAAGAGGAAGGGCCGCAAGAGGCTTGACGAGTGATAGTAGTGAGCAGCGGAGAGTAGTCTGAACAGGTTATGTTGAGATGCTGGATGGATGTAGCATGGAAGTTATTAAGCCATAGAGAGTTACAAAGAACCCTATTAATTCGCTCATGGATAATGGCTATGCCCTCCCTTTTATTCCACCAAGTGTAATCACTTCCAGAATAGCCCAAATCTATAAGGCCCGCAGCAGATAAACAAGAATGAAAATCCATGGCACCAATGCGATTCTAGCCCGAACCACTAGATTTCTCATTAGGATGTAAAAAAATATTGAAGTCACCACCGACTAACCAAGGGAGATCCTGGAAAGAAGAACTAATATGAATAAGATCATCCCATAAGTCTTGACAATCCCGATCATCACATTTAGCATAAACACAAGTCAGGAGAGCAGGAGAAGGCCACGAAAAATGATGGATCTGAAAAGTAACTTGTTGAGCAGAATCATGTAATAAAGTACTAGTGAAACTTGATTTTTAAAAAATCCAAATAGAGCTAGAAGAATTGGAAGCTGAAAACCTGAATTTGAGACGCCGAGAGATGAGAGCGATTTTTGTCGGGTCTAGCATAGGTTCAAAAATAGACACAATCGATATTCCATGAAGATGGATGAGATGTTTAAGACGACAAACTAAAGAATCATTACCAATACCCCTTAATTCCAAAAAATGGCTTTAATATCCATAAAAACAAATTAAAATGAGGCTGAAATGGGGGGCTTAGAAGCCTTGGATCTGGTGAGCCTGCCCGACAGAGGGATAGTGGGCTTTGCTTGCTGATTAGTGGTTTCTGTAGTGGTCTGGAGATTAAGAGCCTGCAAGGTAGAGTTATCCTCTTTGTTCTCTAGTTCAATCGTATCAAGAACAGCAAAACGATTGGGGGATAGAATAGGTGCCATATGTTGAAGATTGATATTGGGGAGAGTGTGGAGATCTTGAGGAGGATCTGGAAGAGCCGGAAGGGAGACATGGTCCCTATGGGAAGCAGTTTGGTCTTCACGTGGAGATTCTGCGGGACCTTTTTGCATGGGGGGAGAGGGCTCACCACTTTGCATAATAGGATCATTACCTTCTGTTTCCTTTCGAGAAGAAGAAGAAAGGTCTAAAATAGGGGTAGTATCATCAAGATCTTCTCCATTGCCAGAACCCGTAACTGGGAGAGAATCAAAAGCTTCTGCATCTTGCTTAGAAGAGACTAGATTAGGGTTTGCATGGAGATTTTTTGAAGGCTCGGTGGCTTTTTTGGGGGTCCAACATTGGGGGTTCGGTTTAGGAATAATGGGGTCTGAAGGAGGAGCATCATTGTTCAAGTCCGAGCCCTTGAACTTACAGTTGAGCTCATGGTGGCCTTGGCGAAAGCAATGTTGACAATAGAAAGGCTTGTTCTCAGCCTCTAGAGGCTGCCAGAAACTAGGGAAAGTTGTGCCACAATCGACCCAAACTCTATTAGTGCAGGGTTTTTAAGAGATCAATTTCCACGCAAATACGAGCGACGCTAGGACGGGTAAGATTGGTTGTTGGCTGGTCTAACATTAAAGGTCGTCCAAACAAGGAAGCTAAGGAGAAGAGAGCAGTTTTATTGAATAAATGAATAGGGAGACCCGGAAGGGAAAACCAAACTGGTACTATGGAGCTTTCAATATCAGGTCTAAAGGCAGGCGACCATTTGAAAACGCGCATCAGATGCTTGCCCAAAAACCATTGATCCTTTATCCACAATCGCTGGAAGTCTTCTTCATGGCTAACCTGAATAAGGATGTGTTTGGGGTCCAGAAGTCCAATGGAGAAAGAAACTTTGAGGCCTATAGTGTTGAAGTACTTACGGGTAGCATCCATTGAGGGTCTGCCATGGGAGAATTTGCCGATGAGAGCAAGCCGAAAAGGTTGAGCTAGGGAACTAATGATCTCTGGAGAGAGTTTAAGCGAGGGTTCCCCTTTAAAGGTCGCTGGAGGAATAACAAATGAAGGGGGGTTAGAAGAGGGAGTAGAGGAAGTGCATAATGCGAAAGCAAAGGTCTTGGGGGCGGGAGGATTTGGCGGCGCCGGTGGAGGCTCGCACATGGCAGGCAAGGGGTCGAAACCCTAAGTAGGGTTCAGAGAGGGAGCTAAATCACACCTAAGATGTGTAAGAAATTGTAATTAGATTACAAGTGCTTGTTTTAGGAACTTATACGAAAAGTTTTAAAGTGTATAATAAGCTATTCAACCCCCCCCCCCTTCTAGCTTATTATTGTGCCCTTTGGGACTAACAGTATCACCCTTTTCATTCACATCGTCCCTTGTTTAGGGGAAAACAGAAAAGTGCAAAAAAAGGATGTTGCGAGAGTGTGTGGGAACACGCCTTGCCTCACTATGGACTTTTTGAAAATTGTCTAAAATCATTATGAGTGCCTGAGGTTTCTCTGTATCTCACCCTCCCTTGTTTAGGGGAAGACAAGACACAGAAAATGCATCACCCTTTTCATTTCCATTGTCCCTTATTTAGGGGAAAACAGAAAAGTGCAAAAAAAAAGATGTTGCGAGCCTCACCATGACCTTAGGTTTATTTTGGACCGCTATGAGTGCTTTGGGCTCCCCATATCTCATCCTCCCTTGTTTAGGGGAAAACAAAATACATGAAATGCATCGCCCTTTCATTCTCATTCTCCCTTGTTTAGGGGAAAGCGGGAAAGTGCAAGAAAGGATGTTGCGGGCCTCACTGTGATCCAAAATGTTTTGACAGAGTCGTCATCTTTATTTTACGGAAGAAACAAAGAAAAACCAAAAATAAACCAGAGATTGTAAAAAACGGGTTCGGAGGCTAAGTTACGAGTTGGGAAGGTGCTAGGCACCCAACTCGCCCTTTCGATCTCAAAACAGTTTTTGGCTATAGTATGATTTTTGTTATATTTATCTAGCAAATAAATAAAGCATTAAAAGCAAATATATCAATGTCTACATTATTTACAGACTTGCAGCTATCTCTTTCTAGTAATTACAAATACATTTCAAAATATTTGGCCATAATAATGACTCTTTTTAATGTTATTTTCTAAATAGATCCGGGCAGCACAACGACTTATATTTTTATATTGGGCCGGATGAAAAATAGTTTTTTTATAAATAAAACCCTTAAAGGCTCACCTTTAAGAGCGTTGGTGCGCTCGCTCTGTCCTTCTGGGAGAGGGAGTCTTTTTGCTGCTGCTGCGGTTCGAGGAGAATAACTGCTTCCGAAAGTTGCTTCTGGGCACCGTCAAACGGGCGGAGCAACTGCTTGCGTTTTGCTATTGTTTGCTTGCTGATGGCGGAAATCGGGCAGAGCAACTACTTGCTTTTGGCGGATTTGGCCTTTGGATTCGGGCAGAGCAACTGCTCTTTTTGGGATTTTTGGACCGGGGAAATAGGGTGGAAACCTAGCTGGGGGCTAAGGCTTACTTTGACTGGTTGGTTTTGTGTTTGGAGGAGATTTGGCAGAGCTTCGAGGCTTTATAGGTGGGGGAACTCTTTATTCTCACGATCGCTCACTGCGTAAAATAAACGCACAACGTTTTCTCTGTGTGTGACTGTGTGTCTCGTGTGTGTGAATTCTTGAAGCCGGGCTCCTCTATTTATAGGAGAGAGGAGGGACACCGCTGGGATTTCTGATTTTCATCTTGTGTTTCACCAGCTTGTACAGCGCGCTTGAAAGCTTGTGCAATGCGTTAAGATAGAGTGCACTGTTTGAGGAGCTAGCGCGGACACCATGGAGTCTTGGCGCCGCGCCCATATGGCTTTGTGGTAGCGCCTGGGATTCAATCTTCAGCCTCTTTTTGACACTCTGGCCTTTGTATTTTACTGTTTTACGCATCCTGCTGCTTTGTCTTTTGCATTTTTAAACCATGTAACTTGACATTTGTTAAGTTTTAACAGGTCTTAATATCGCATGTCAATGTTACATACCAAGGGTACGAAATTGGGGTGTCTACATGTCTTAAACGGCTAATTAACGGTCATAAACGGTCATTTTTTTCTCCAAATATACAACAACATCTCAATAGCTTACTCACATTTTTTACTACCTCCTTACAAACTCTCAATAACATATCCTCTTCTACAAAATGTTTAACTCAATGTTGATAATTATTATCAGACTAGTTATTGTGTGCACCGCATTGGTTTTCGTTGCTGAATGCCCTCCAAACGATTTTTAGATTTTTATTACTTATCTTTGTATCATGTATGTCCTGTTAGCAGTAGTAGTAGCTTTCAACATATATTTTAACATGTACTAATTATCATATAAATAAAATTTTCATGTCATAATTTTATTAATATATATGTTTCATTTTTATAGTCTTTTTCTTCACAATGGCAAACATCGTTATGCTCGAATTTGAAAGGTTGGACATATCCGGGAAAAAATTATATGTCATGGAAAATAGATGTTGAAACCCACCTGGCCACCAAAAGCCTCGAAAATACTATCCAACGAAGTAATAATGAATGGATAAGTAATCAACATCGGGCTCAGGCCATGATTTTCTTTCGACACCACGTCCACGAAGATTTAAAGATGAAGTATCTTACGGTTAATGATCCACTCGTTTTTTTGGAAAAAAATTGAACAAAAGATATGACCATTTGAAAACGGTCATTCTCCCCAAAGCACACAATGATTGGATTCATATCCGCCTACAAGATTTTAAAACCATCAATGAATATAATTTTATGATGTATACGATAACCTCACAGTTGAAATTATATGGGAAAACCATCACTGAGTATGATATGTTGGAGAAGACATTCTCCACATTTCATACCTCGAATATGCTCCTGCAGCAGCAATATCGAGAAAAGAGTTTTAAAAGGTACTCTTAATTGATCTCTTGCCTCTTAGTAGCTGAACAGAATAACGAGATTCTAATGAAAAATCATGAATCTCGTCCAACTGGTTCAGCCTCATTCCCTTAAGTGAATGGGACTATGTATGATGAAGGGCAAGAGTGTGGGCGAGGTAGTGGTCGTGGTCGCGATCGTGGTCGAGGCCAAGGAAATCATGGATAAGGCCGGGGTCGTGGTCGAAGCCAAGGCCGAGGAAGAGGCCGTGGAAGGAATAACTATCTCATCATCATCCATATAATGGACATTCCTCTCGCCACCTGAAGTGGAATAGAGATGATGATAGAAACAACTCTTCGAGTGGGAAAAATGTGCGTCAAAACAATGAAGAAAGTTCATGTTTTAGATGTGGCATGAAAGGCCACTGGGCACGCCATGCCGAAACGTCAAGTTGATTTTTATGAGAGATCATAAAAAGGAAAAAAAGTTGAGACAAATTTCCTTGAAAATAATCCTGAAGATCTTCATTTTGATTTTGGTGATATGGCCAACGTCGATATGACTAATACCATTAATGAAGATATTGGTCATGAACAATAAATTAACATAGGAATGAAGCTATGGTCCGAGTTCGAGGTAGAAGCTGTGGAAAAAGTAACATGTTGTTATGTAGAAGTATTATCTGATTTTCCTATGTATGCTAGCATGTTAACAATAAAGTTTATATATGTATTTTGTATTCAACGTGTTTATCATATTTATTTATCTTATTTTTCTTTCTCTCATATTGAAATAGATCACGAATATGTTTCAATCCAAAATCCAAGGAGGAGATTTATGTCTTGCAGACAGCGCTACTACGCAAACCATACTTAAAGATAAGAAATATTTTTCTTATCTCAAAGTTGCAAGGCTAATGTCAACACTATATCTGGTAATGCCAAAATAATTGAAGGATTTGGCAAAACAATTTTCCTAATGCCTGGAGGCACGAAATTCATGATAAATAATGCATTGTTCTCTCCTAAGTCTCAAAGAAACTTGTTAAGTTTCAAAGACATTCGTCTGAATGGATATCATATTGAGACTATGAACATGGGAAATGATTAATATCTTTGCATTACCTCAAACACTTCCGGAAGCAAGTGTATATTGGAAAAATTGCCAGCTCTATCTTCTGGATTGTATAGTTTAATCATAAGAATATTTGAATCATATTTTATAGTAAACCTGAAGTTTACTGAAACATTTAAAGTTTTGCATTGTTCTCTCCTAAGTCTCAAAGAAACTTGTTAAGTTTCAAAGACATTCGTCTGAATGGATATCATATTGAGACTATGAACATGGGAAATGATTAATATCTTTGCATTACCTCAAACACTTCCGGAAGCAAGTGTATATTGGAAAAATTGCCAGCTCTATCTTCTGAATTGTATAGTTTAATCATAAGAATATTTGAATCATATTTTATAGTAAACCTGAAGTTTACTGAAACATTTAAAGTTTTGCATGATCGATTGGGGCATCCAGGATCAATAATGATGCGAAGAATTATTGAGAATTCTAGTGGTCATCCATTGAAAAACCAAAAGATTTTTCAATCTAATGAACTTCATTGTGATGCTTGTTCTCAAGGAAAGTTAATAATTAGACCATCACCAACTAAAATTGGATATGAATCACCATCATTTTTTGAACGGATTCAAGATGATATATGTAGACCTATCCATCCACCAAGTGGAGCATTCCAATACTTTATTGTATTAATTGATTCTTCTAGCAAATGGTCGTACAGATGTCTATTATTAACTCGCAATACGGCATTTGCCAAGTCCCTTGCACAAATAATCAAACTGAGAACACAATTCCCAAATTATATGATCAAGAAAGTTAGTTTAATAATGCTAGTGAATTTATATCTCAAGCATCCAATGATTATTGTATGGTAATAGGAATTGATATTGAACATCAAGTAGCTCATGTTCATACACAAAATGGTTTGGCTAAATCGTTGATCAAACGTATTCAACTCATCGCCAGACCATTAATGATGAGAACAAAGCTCCTTACTTCTGTATGGGGTCATGTTGTTTTATATGCAGCCGCACTGATTCGCCTCAGGCCAAGTGCATATCACAAGTACTCCCCAATACAACTGGCATTCGGGCGAGAGCCGAATCTATCTCATCTAAGCGTTTTTGGTTATACGGTATATGTACCAATTGCTCCACCACAACACTCAAAAATAGGACCACAAAGGAGATTGGGAGTGTATGTTGGGTATGAATCTCCTTCTATAATAAAATATCTTGAACCAAAAACGGGTGACGTTTTTATGGCACGCTTTGCCGATTGTTATTTTAACGAAGACAAGTTTCCACCTTTAGGTGAAAAGGGGAAACAAGTGGGAAGAGAGATCAAATGGTGCACATCATCGTTATTGCACCTTGACCCTCCCACAAAGCAACGTGAACAGGAAGTTCAAAAGATCATACATTTACAAAATGTAACAAATCGCCAGATGCATTTATAGACACAAAGAGAGTGACAAAGTCACATGTAACTGCTATAAATACTTCTGCCCAAATTGAAATACCAAAAGGGCTACCAAATGAAAATATAGCAAATGAATCTAAGACACGCCTGAAGCGTGGTCGACCCATTGGTTCAAAGGGTAAAAATCCTCAAAAAAAAGGAAAATGATTGAAAATCCCCAATCACATGAAAGTGTTCCAAAAGAAATACATGATCGTGAAATTGTTCCAGAAGAAACACACGATCATGTAAATCTAGTAAGCCATGCAGACAACAATAACCATGATATTTCCATTAATTACATATGTAATGGAAAAATATGGAACCGAGATGAAATGAAGAATATTGATGATATATTCTCTTATTCGGTATCACAAGAAATTAATGACGAGACTGATGATCTCGAATCAAAATTTGTATCTGAATGTCAAAAGAGGCATGACATGATCAAATAGATAGATGCCATGAAGGCTGAATTAAATTCGCTGAATAATCGAAAAGTATTTGGATCTATCGTTGTCACACTTGAAACTGTGAAACCCATTGGATACATATGGATTTTTGTTCGAAAGCGAAATGAGAAAAATGAGATTGTGAGATACAAGACTTGCCTTGTTGCACAAGGTTTTTCCCAAAGACTTGTGATTGATTAGGAAGAAACGTATTCTTCTATAATGGATGTTATTACGTTCAGATAACTAATCAGCTTATCGGTTTCAAAAATTTTAGATATCCATCTCATGGATGTTCTAACGACTTATTTATACGGGTCATTAGATGCCGATATTTATATGAGAATTCCTGATGGAATCAAGGTGCCTGAAGCACTGAGCTCAAAGCCCAAAGAGTTATGCTCAATTAAACTACATCGATCATTGTATGGATTAAAGCAATCCGAACGCATGTGGTATAATTGCTTAAATGAGCATTTGTTGAAAGACGGATATGTGAATGATCAATTATGTCTGTGTGTCTTTATAAAGAATACGGCAGTTGGATTTGCAATTATTGTTGTCTATGTAGATGATCTGAATATCATTGGAACTCCCAAAGAAATCCAAGAAGCAGTTGATTACCTGAAGGGAGAATTTGAAATGAAAGATCTTGAACAGAAAAAATACTATCTTGGTTTACAAATAGAACACTTGCATAGTGGAAAATTTGTATACCAATCAAATTACACAAAAGGGTTTTGAAGCGCCTTTATATGGATAAAGCAAACCCTCTCACTAGCCCCATGGTTAATAGATCACTGAATGTTGAAAAAGATCCATTCCGTCCTTGTGAAGAGAATGGAGAGATACTTGGTCCTGAAGTACCATACTTAAGTGCTATTGGAGCCCTCATGTACCTTGCTAATTGTACTAGACCGAATATAGCATTTGCTACAAATCTATTGGCAAGATATAATTCATCTTCATCACGGAGACATTGGAATGGTATCAAACACATATTTCTTTATCTTCAAGGGACGATCGATTTGAGATTATTTTATCCCAGAGGATCAAAGCATGAAATAGTTGGTTTTGCAGATGCGGGTTATTTGTCTAATCCTCATAAGGCCATATCACAGGCCGATTATGTCTTCACGATGGGTGGTACTGCAATTTCCTGGTGTTCTCAAAAGCAAACACTAGTTGCTACATCGTCAAATCATGCTGAGATGATCGCATTTCATGAAGCCAGTCGAGAGTGTGTATGGCTTCGATCTATGACTCAGCATATTCAAAATTCCAGTGGACTACCTATCAACAAAGACCCGACAGTATTATTTGAAGACATTGCCGCATGTGTCGCCCAAAGTAAAGAGGGATACATAAAAAGTGACAGGTCCAAACATATCCCTCCTAAGCTCTTTTTATACACTCAAGAACATGAAAAGAAGAAAGAGGTCAGCATCCAATATGTTCGATCAAGTGATAATGCTGCAGATTTTTTTACGAAGGCACTTCCTACTACAACCTTCAGAAAGCATGTTCACAATATTGAGATGCAAAATCTACGAGATTTACAAAGGTGATTTCTCTTGACCTATGTCAGTTCAAGGGGGAGCATATATGGTTGTACTCTTTTTCCCTTTATCATGGTTTTGTCCCACTGGGTTTTCCATGAAAAGGTTTTTAGCGAGACAACCCATGCACATGATTCAGATTTAAGTTGTGTGTTCTTTTCCTTATGTCCGATTTTTTCCCTACCAGGTTTTTCGGCTTAAAGGTTTTTAACGAGACACACTTATTCAACTTACAATGCTATGTTCAAGGGGGAGTGTTATGAAAAAACTTCTTATGAACAATAGCCTATGGTTACTCTATGGATAAATGGAGGAAAAGAGGTGCCAAACATTAAAGTTTGGCACAACTGTATGTGAACTGCTCGGCTATAAATACCGAGCAGTCCGATGTTATTTCTATACACTGATCCTTGAGCTCTGAATAAAACTCTCTCTATCTCTCGCTTTCTCTAATACACCTTTTGTCCTAAGCTTGTGGTTACTTTATAATAGTATTAAGTATATCTCTTCTTTTTTAGCATTATAAAAGCCTACTGTATCGTTTGGATTTTCTTGATGAAATTAATTTATTTCTTATTTAAGGTAACAAAAAGAAAATGGAGAAGAAACATGCATGCCAATTGCCAAACGAGCCGATGGTCATAAGCCATTGCTTTGATTCCGCCTCCACCACCCACCACCACCTCCACCTTGTTTTCCCGTGTCGGGACCATGTATGTTTTGAAAACGTCCAGTTTTATTTTATTTCTTGTAATTTCAAACTCTTTTCAATTATAATTCATTGGGTTGGAAGAATTTTTCTTGAGCTCCTTAATTTTGAGCCCTACCAGCCCGCAAACTCAATAAAAATATTATTTTGAAATATTTCGCTTAAAGAGTACTTTGAAAAATTATTCCTACAATCTTCATAATTTTTTTAACTTTACCTTCCACATGTAATATAAGTTAGCATTTTGAAATACTCAATCATTTTGGTAACTAGAGCTCTAGGAAAGTTGGCACAACCCGAGAGCTTTACCTGGCTCAACTCGACTCGCCAACTCTGTTTGACTAGAGAGAAATTAAGTCAAATATTCAAATATGATTCTTAAAATTCTCAATAGTAGATAACTATTCGATCGGGATTCCAAACGAATGATTCAAATACAAATAACACTCAAGTAGTCTAATCGCCACCAAACATACCCATACTAGTTGGAGATAATTGACGACTCACAAATATCATGATCTTTTTTTTTCTTTTTTGGAGAAACAGGACGGAACCTGCGAGAAGGGTTCACATATACCCTAAGTGTTCTCATACACGTACCGGAAGGGTTCACATTAGACTACCCCTAAGGGTTCACATATACCCTGAAGGTTTCACATTCAAGATGGCATATTCAGATTATCCACCACATATTCAGTAGTGTAAAGTTGCCTTAAACGGTCACTAGTGTCACGTATACCCATTGACGAGTTGTTTAAATTTAATGATCAC
The DNA here is from genome assembly GCA_013146195.2 of Codonopsis lanceolata. NCBI lineage: Eukaryota > Viridiplantae > Streptophyta > Magnoliopsida > Asterales > Campanulaceae > Codonopsis > Codonopsis lanceolata. The sequence continues at coordinate 122,736,602 of CM028379.1, read as the reverse complement.
ATAGAGATTTCAAATACCATAAGTAATTTTGAAAAGTGTAACTAATACAAATTGACCAAAGTCAATGCAAAATGGTATTTCACGTGATGTCAATAGGATTTACAAAAGTACCAATTTACAGAGTAACAATAAAATAGACTTAATAGATTACAAAGCAACTACCAACATAGAGTCGGGTTGTAGAGATTTTAGGATACTTACGGAACCAATTTGGAGCCGCACCATATCGTCATTACGTGACTTTGTGACAATACCCGTATTCGATTTTGGCAGTAGACTTAGAATATACCAAAGTTGAAGATTAATAGTTCGTAAATAAAAATATGTTAGCAGTCTTATATTGCCAAGGTATCACCTGTACCACACAAATATAACAAGACAATATATAGAGAAAATTATAACGGAGTATCCTCGGCTCAACGGAGCCTAACTCGAATTTGTCTAGGGATTATAAGGCCTAGGCTCAGATAGATCCCTACTAGTTATACACGTAGGATACCAGTCCAACCAAGAGTTCACAACCGAAAAGGACAATTATCCAAGGATTTCTCACAACTGTGAAGACAAATCCCAGCCTTCCAACAGAAACCCACAAACCCAATTAACCCCCTCACAGAACACTCGATTCAGGGACCTCAAGAACTCACGGTGTTTCCCTTCACAAAACCCCCACCACTCACAGCTTTATAGAAACAAAGAAGAAGCAGAAGAGAGATCACAAAGAGATAGAGATCAGTCGATGAAATACTCGATTGTGTGTATACCTTCAAGGGGCGAGGCAGAGGGAGTATAAATAGGGCCAAGACGCGACAATAAACCATGAAGAATCAGCTAGAGGAGCAATCGCCGCAACTGATGGAGAAGAAAGAAAGAAGGAGACGGATATTTTGGGGTTAACAGAGACAACCCCCAAAAATAAAAACAAAGATAACGGGTGCAGCAATAACAGCAAGAAAGAGGGGAATGGGTTATGGGTTGCTGGGTTGGGTTTCTTAAGTGGGTTGCCCAAATGGGCCAAACCAACACTTACACGGGTAAAAAATAAGCAAGAACATTATATCAACAAAATTTAATGGAAGCATATATATTAAACAACGAAAGGATCAAAAGGACCTAAAGTGACATGAGTAAGTCTTCTATAAGACGGTTTGTCGGTCTTACGGATCTTAATCCGTAAGATGGAGACGCACTCTTTCATAGTTCAACCCATCAACACACGGTGGATCGGATAAAGATGATTCGTCTTACAAAAAATGACCGTAAGGCCGTATTACCTAAGTTTTTGCTAAGTGGCACTGGTTCGGGCTATGGACAAAAATTAACACGTGTGTGAAAAGCCTTTATAAACTCACTCGCTTGAACATAAGCAAAGTATAGTCATAAAATATTAAAATACATGGCACTAAAAGGTATCTTACTTTCATTAATTAATCCCCAATACTTCTTTCATCTCTAAATTATTGTTCGTTATCTTTTTTCGTCAATTCCAAAAAAATGTTTTATTTGTAAATTTTTCTTTTTAAGAAAACATATTAACCATTTTACTTTTTTTCTTACTACTTTAATCTTGGTCCCGCTACATGCACAAGGGCTTTTAATAAGGAAACTATTTGTTGAGTATGTCTTTTATAAGACAGTCATATGGATCTTAATCCGTAAGACGGACCTATCCATACTAAATGAGTCAAAGCTTTAGAAATTGCAATTCACCCCTTCAATTTTAAAAATTACAATGTCACCCCTCATTTTTTATAAATGAAAACCGTGTCACTTTCTGGCTTTAAATTTGTCACTTTTAATCCCTTAATCTATAAGTTATTATGTATGAAAGTGTGTCACTGTTGTCTTATAAATGTGTCAGTTTTGCCTTTAAATATATCATTTTTAATCCTTTAATGTGTAAGTTATTATGTATAAAAGTGTGTCACTTTTGCCTTTATATGTGTCACTTTTATCTTTAAGTGTGTTACTTTTGCCTTTATATGTGTCACTTTTTGGCTTTGAATGAGTTACTTTTCCCCTTAAGTGTGTCACTTTGGCATTTCAATGTGTCACTTTAGACCCTCAATGTGTAAGACATCGAAGTCCGTCAAGACCTATTGATGAGTGTTGCAATGCAATTGAGCTAACAGACCGAATCATTACCAATAATATATAATATAACTATATACTATATAATTATATTTTTTTTATCCGAGTTTATTACTCTTTAACTGATAGTTCTTCATTTGTTGTCTGATAATTTTTGAAAAAATGAAAACATAGTGATTTTTTTCTACTACATACAATAATTAAGAATGTGAAGTGTTATGTGTTTTTATCGTAAATCTTTTTTCATACCAAGAAGTGATAAACTCATGAGTTCATCTACCTACCTACATTTTCTTCACTTTTGTTTATGTCGCATGAACTAAATTGTAATGTTATAAGTCAAAACTTTTAAATTCTTGAATATACTATCTTTTTGTGTGTGAACAGGTGTGTATTTTTAATATTATACTATTGTTGAATGCTTTTTCCATCTTTGTATAAAGTATTAGATTTTATTATTTGTTTGTATTAAATAGTTAAAAACTAAAGTATTGGTCTGGTTCAAGTTCTCATATATTCTGGATTGGTTCTGACCTGGACCAAAAATATTGGTTCTCATAATCTTGGGTGAGTCCTGATTCTAATTTTTTTTAAATTGAATATTGGTCTTCTTCTTCATTTTTTTTTACAAAAATTGGACTAAACCAAACCATAATCACCCCTAGATTCTTTGCAGAAGAAGTCAAACTAACGAATTAAGAGATTATCTCTAACTTCTTGTGATTTCAAGGGTTATTTTGTAATCCCCGAAACCTTAAAATTTGAATAGTAACTACCTAAAATGCAGGGGGGGGATCATATTGTAGATTTAATCACCTTTTCCCTTCCTCCAAGAGCTCTCAAATGGGTTGGTTCTGTTAGGCCGACTCGCTCCGCTAGCTAAAAACATGGTTTGGGAAAATATGAGCACAGTAAGAGGTGGGCTAAACGAGTTGAGCCCTTGCAGGTTGAGGCATGTTGGATGCTAATTTGTAAAATAATAAAAAATAATCATAAGTTTGATAGTTATAAGCTTAAATCATTTCGCTCAAATTGTGAAATTATTTGTGAAATCATAATATAAGTAAATGATTATGGATTCATTAAAAATAACATTTTTTTGAATAAGGTATATTAATAACAATATTGATGGAGATATTAATTATAAGAAGGTACAAAAAGAATAATAATAAAAAGATTTTTAATTTTTTACACTATTAATAATAGAGAATGTTGTTAAAAAATAGTATTTACAATATAATAGTAGAAAATATAAATTTTTATGAATTGTGAAATTTTTTGTGCTATAATAATTATTTTTTGTGATGAATTGTGGGGAAAAAAATAAGTGAGTTGACCCGTTTAACTCACAACCTATGATGGGTTGGGTTGAGTTGGTAATTTTCAAGTCTGTCACGAACTCACGTTAATGGGTTGACTCGTCCCACCCCGTCAAATGATGGGTTTTGGTGGGGTGTGGGCTAGCCCGCCCCGTCAAAAACACGTGCAGTACCTAAAATGCGAGGGTCATATTCATTTTTATCTTGGTATCTTCATTTACCTAATTTAATCAATAATATTTATTCTAACTTTATAACATCAAAGCCCTAAAAAAAATTATAGTCCAATTAGCCTATAGTTATAATTTCATTTAAGATAAAGTATCTAGACACATATGTGTAATGTGTCAATTAAAACCCAAACCAAATATCAAAAGACTGATTTTTCTTTCTAAATGGCTCATATAACCCAATAAATAAATTACAAAAGTTCAGTTTGTTCATGATGCTACACAATTTGGTCTTGGCCCGTTCCTTGCAGTTTGTAGGATATCTGGGCTTATGTAAGGTAGGATCTTGTAGAAACATGTCAAAAGAAGAAAACCTTAGCAGGAATGCAAGGCAGGGCCTCGCGAAACCCCTCAGGCGTGAGAGTAAGTCTTAAACTTCTTGAAAGCAAAAATGACAGGGTTTCGGTGTGTAAAAAGTGAGCGTACATTTGAGATGTTGCCTTGTTAGATATATATAGCCCTTATGGGAGTGAAATTCGGATTGAATTATCGATATGGCGAAATCATAGGCCTTTATGACCATAAATGCGGGGTGACCGCATAACTGACGGAGTGGTGGCTTAAATCTCGGGATCGGGGGTTACCCCCCAGTTAAGCTTGAGATAGATATCAGGTTCACTCGATCATCCATGCTCCCTACTCGCTGATTGATAAATAGATTCCTGCTCGGGGACAGGTGCAAGGTGTTCCCCATGGCTATCATGCCCGGGTGACTTCTTTCTTGGTCTCTAGTATGCATGTGCTTATCACGTGGTGGCACATGTGCTTGGCTCGTGACCAGGATTTGGGCCGAGCTCATCAGTTCAAAAGCTCATGCAGCATATTATAATGATTTTATTTATCATTGTGTTTGAATTATGGGGGTATTAAAATATTATTCTTCATGTTCCACCTAAGGAGTCCATGTTTGAAAATTTTAATTATTAAAGGATATATAATTACCATTATAGTTTTTCATAATTACAGTAAAACTTGAGAATAATCAATATGTTGATATCAAATGTAAATGGTAATGTTTAAATAATATGGAGATTGTAGACATGTTTTTGAAATTGAACTTTTAATGTAAAACATTTCAAAATAGTATGATGGACTATTTACCTAGAACGAAATGAGTAGTTGTAATACCCCAATCCCACACGATGTGAGACTTGTGTGTGATTTATAAGGTAGTCATGCGCTACTACTGAACACCAACACCATCCATGGACTTTTGGATCGGCTTATGGTGGGTTTGATGACCCAAAGTGATGCGTGCTAAGTGGGCCAGTGTGTGGGCTACACGTAACAGATCGAGCTCTCGGGCTTGGGTCGTTACAAATGGTATCAGAGCAGGTCCTGGCCGAAAATGTGGGAACAAAGTGTTGTGCGGGCTAAAGTGCTACACCGCGGAAGGTGGGAGCCACCTCTTGATCCCCGTACGAGCCACCTCTTGAATCTTGCATCACCCGGAATACGATTTGGCCTTGACGAGGACGTCAAGGATTTAAGTGGAGGAGATTGTAATACCCTAATCCCACATCGGGTAGATGTGAGACTTGTGTGTGATTTATAAGGTAGTCATGCGCTACTGTTAGGCACCAACATCATCCATGGACTTTTAGGTCGGCTTGTAGTGAGCCTGATGACCCAAGGTGCTGCATGCTCAGTGAACCAGTGTGTGAGCTACATGTAACGGACCAGGCTCTCGGGCTCGGTTGATAGTACCCTCTCTCTCTCTCTAGGGGTTTCTTTTACTCCCAATTTGTGCCTATATATTAGGGGCTACTGGGAAATTGTGCAAAGTGTTTTCTTGAGGTGATTTTTTTCCTAACACCATTTTGTTCTTCCTTATGCATAGGAGAGCATGTTCATCAATAATATAACAAGAAAGGTACTGCCATTTGAAATACCACCCCACAAGCTGGAGGCAATCATCCAAGCTTGGTGAAAATGTTACCTAGTTGATAATGTAAGAAGGTTTGATGAGGTGAGTTTGAACCTTGTCCCTTACCAAAGGAAATCGGATAAAAACTAAGGAAAAATCGTCTTACAGATATTTTTTGTAAGATGGATCTCCCTAACGAGACTCACAATGTGTAGATGGGCTAAGCTGTGACTCTGTGAGAAAGTGGGGCTTCGTCTTCAAAGGAGACCTATATACTCAAGGAAATTTTGTCTCCATTACATGGTACGTTATCGTTGGCTTAGGAAACCTAATTAATTATTATACAATCTCCTTAATGTACTGGCACATTAAGAAAAAATGCATGAAAAAGTATGACCACTAGGGCCGGTCATGTGAAATTGGGGGCCTAAAGTCGATCATCTCGATTTGGGCCTTCCTTTCTAGTAATTTTTTTTTCTGTTTTTGAATAACTATAGTCTAATCTGTGATTCACATACTTAAAACCAAATTAACAATTAGTTAAATCAATTAATATGCTGGAGCCAGTTGAAAAAAATTTAAAAAAAATTGTGAAATTGTGAAAAAAGTAAAAAAAAAAAAACATACCGCTAATGACTTGGTGGAGTGGAGTCGTGGAGAGTCTGGAGAGTAGAGATTACGTTTCCGTCTTGGCATGGGAGGGGGGCTTGGACTGTTAGAACAAAAATGGAGGAAGTATGATTAACTTTAATACTAGTTATACTCAAATATTTTTGTAAGTATGATTAACTTTAATATTAGTTATACTTCAAATATTTTTGTAAGTATGATTAATTTTAACATTAGTTATATATCCTTTAATAATAAGACTTTTAAAGGATGATTTTTTTTTTGGATGGAATGAAGTGTATATAAGTTGATTTTCAACCAAAGTGGACCTAATTTTTATTTTTTTCAAAACAGGTCGTTAGATTGAATGCTTAGATAAATTTAGATCATTACTATTATATAATTGGAAAAGACCTAATCAAATAATATGAAATGTCTAGGTAAGGCCCAAAATTAGGTAAGGCCAGTAGGTATGTCTGAGAATGATATGGCCCAAAAAAGAAAATGAATCACCCCCTCCCCCGAAAAATGGAGAAATTGTGAACCAATCCATTTTTTGAAATTTAATCGTTAAAGTGCCTATCTTTTTTTCAATCGATAAAAATATTTTTTATGGCAAAATGATTATAATATCCTTAATGAATCGTGGTAGGCGTGCTATGTAGATCATTATTTTTGTACCGTGATGCATTAATTTTTTTGTATTAATCTTTATACTGTGGTTCAATAGTTCAATTGCATCGCGATACATCAATGTTTATACAACGATTCATCAATTTTATTGCATTAATTTTTACATCACGGTTCAATAGTTTAATTGTCTAGTCTAATTGCACCGCGATATATCAATGTTTGTATCGTAGTCATTTTGCCACAAAAAGTGACTTTTTCCGATTGAAAAAAGAGATATTGTACTTTAGCGATTAGAAACTTCAAAAAGCGGATCGTAATTCGTAAAACAGAGTCTCATTTTTTTATAGCTCAATCTACCTATATACGATGAATCATATTAAAAGATTCTTCTTACATAAAATATTTTTAATACCATATTTCCTAAGTTTTTGCCGACAAAGAAAATGAAATGGCCCGAAAAATGAATCACTCACATAACCAAAACTGAGCAAGAGGGCTAAGGAACAAAACTCGATCCAATGCTCATTTTCACACGTCCTTTTTTTTTTTTTTTAAAAATTTTGGGTCGGTCTATTTTTCAAAATATCTAATCTCTTCAGTACCGTATTTTTTTTAACCGGAAAAAGACACGTTTAGACGCGAAAAAACAGCGATACCCTTAATGAGCATGAGACACACTACATAAATAAATCGCGCTGCATTGACTATTGGATCGCAATTCATTAATTTTATTGCATTAATTTTTACATTGCGGTTCAATAGTTTAATTGTCTAGTCCTATTGCACCTCGATTCATCAATTTTATTGCATTAATTTTTGTACCGCGGTTCAATAGTTTAATTGTCTATTCTAATTACACCGCGGTACCAACTTTTATGTATCACGATGAATTAATTTTTGAGTTGCGATACATATACATAATCCAAGTTGCACCGCGGTATCAACTTTTATATACCGCGATACATAAAATATTATTAATCCATTTTTAGACCGCGATACAAAATGATAATGAACCAGACCATGTCATTCACCTTCTTTTTCCATCTCCTTCATCGTAAACCTTCTCCTTCCCCGCCTCTTCCGCCTTCGTCCTACTGAAAAATCATTCAACCCAGCACAGATCCATTATAGTTTCGTACATAATGAATCAATATTTCGAAAAGTGATCTTTTGCAATTAAAAAAAAGAACGATGGACTTTTAGGGTTAAAAACTTTGGAAAAGAGACCAATCAGAATTTTACCTTCTTTTTTTTTGCTACAAACAAAGAGATATTTCCTGCATTCCCCAAAAAAATATTCTATTTAACTCGGCCTGCAAATTAGCAAAAGTTAATGGCAAAGACTTGTATAGGACGGTCTTACGGATCCTAAATCCGTAAGACGGAGTCCCATTTAAAACTTCGCGGGTTAATAACTAAACCTGTTAATATATTTCACAAAAATTGGTTGGATGAGTTGGTGAAGGCTGATCCTTAAGGCTTCACATGCACGTTGGGCGAAGGTTTGAACCCTCCCAGCAACAAAATTAATTTTAGTGTTCATTTCATCTATTTGCTCCGTTGCCCCTCCACTTTCAATGTTTGTTAGCTCCGTTAGCCATCCGTTAGCATCAATTGCCTTGGGATACTTGACAAATCTTAACGGACTTTGACGAAATGCTAAATGACACATTTAAAACCAAACGTGACACATTAAAAACACAAAAAGTGACACATTTTAATGTTAAAATGACACTATAAATGAAAATTTATTATAATTTTTATTAAAATACAAAGTGACACTCTTAATACTAAAAAGTGACACATTTAATACTAAAAAGTGACACTCTTAATACTAAAAAGTGACACTCTTAATACAAAAAGTGACACATTTAATACTAAAAAGTGACACTCTTAATACTAAAAAGTAACACTCTTCCTTAAATAATTTACCGGACCAAAATGAATCATCTCGTGTTTCAAGTTAATCTTCTACATGCCTAGATTCTTCTCGCTCTGTTACGAATGGAAAGAGAAAAAGAATTAAGAGAAGTATTGAAAAGGACAAGAAAAAGACTACTGATTTTTCTGATTTCCATCAAGCCAAGGAATTTGGTTCCAAGACTCCTAATGTTCGGTTATTTTAGACATATTTTCAGTAAATTTAGTATGTTTGAGTAAGAAACATATACTTTACCTTAAAAAAGTTATGATTTTGTATTTTTAACGATTGACACTTGGGATTATATACATTTCTATGAATGAGAAGATATGTTTCAGTAGTATTCAATTGGTTATTGCTGTTAAAATCACTAGCTCAAAAGTGACACACTTTAGTCCTAAAAGTAACACACTACAACCTTAAAAGTGATACTCTTATTGATACAAATTGTATGATTATAAAAATAGGTTGTTTTACCAAAAGTGACACACCTAATGCCTAAAAGTGACACAATTAATACATAAAAGTGACATACTAAACGTGACACTTATGAATAAAAATTTAAAGATGAAAAGTGATTTTTTTTGCCAAAAGTGACACACGTAAAACTTAAAAGTGACACTCTGATTTAAAGTAACTAAGTAAAACTTAATCAGACCTAAGGCAACAATTATCCAAAAGTGACACACTTATAAGATTTGTTGTGAACCATCTCACCAAATTGGTTTTTATGACTGTTTATAACGTATTATTAATTTATTATGACCTGAAAATTTATAATTCTCATTAAGAAGAATTAAAACCAAATTACTTGGTAAGAGGTTTCGAACCGCCGACCTCTGGCCGCCCAAAACTTCAAGCAACGCTTCTGTCCATCTTGCCAAACATGTAATTATGATTTTTATTAACATATTTAGTTATTAACCCGGGAATTCCTAAATGGGGCTCCGTCTTACAGATAAGGATTCGTAAGACCGTCTTACAGGAGACCACCTCAAAGTTAATTTATTTCATTATAAATATTGATATGTTATGTATATTTTTTCAAGCCTATGCGCAATTAAGACCTACTACTAGGGTAGCAAGGGTACAATGGTAACTTCTCAAGAAGATATGATTAAAAGTGAATATATTTCTAGTTCTAACGAAAAAGGAAACATAAGGAATCTATTAATAACTAATTACTAAAATAACAACTATAAAATAGCTGCAGCGTATCAACTTTATATAAAATGATATCGTCATCTTTTCTTTTTTCTTCCATTAAAAAAATACTTTCTTCGTTTCGAGTAAAGAGCTCATGTTTAAAAGTTAATTTTTTTAAAAAAAATAACACTTTTAGTAGTTCATTAGTAATAAAATGACATATTTATACCTTAATTTTTGAAAATGGACTCTTTAAATGAAACTGATGCGTCCAAAATATTCTAAGGGCGCACTGGGCTTGATAATTCGAATATCTGGTTTTCAATTCTATCCTTAATCTTCAAGGCCCAATCTTGAAAAGTAAACACAAACAATGAACTAGGCAGGGACTTCCCTGCAAATACCCTCCGGTGTAGAAATTAACCAACACTCAACTGAGAAAGCAAATTGACATAATTTAGCCTTAGTAAAAATTACGTACCTCTCTCCTCTGTTTTGAGGGGTTTTTATAGCCTTTATGGGAGACTGAATAACTCCCCATTAAATGTTGAGGCGAGCATGGCGGGCTCAATAACTGCCACGTTCATCACAACGGTCTGATCATGAATGTGGAGGCGAGTTTCTCGGAGATAACTGCCCACGTTCGGGATGACCATTATTTTCATAACCAAAAATAGGAAACCTGCTCGCCGGTCCCTTGCTCGCTGGGTGTTTAGCCCCCAGCTCGTTGCCTCCATCTCGCAACTTGTTATACACTTGCCAATTTGATATTTAGCCCCTAGATTTAAAGGGATAAATGATGGGCTTTCAATCTTAACTGATCAAGGTTTGGCCGGTGCCCGCTTTACGACTTCGAGCAGGACTTTGGATTGCACGTGCTCCGTTCGTGACCGAAGAAAATGTGCCAAGCACGCACCTTAGTTTTGGGCCTATCGGGCAAGGCAGTTCAGAAACATTTCAAAATGGAATAGGCGGACTCTTTACCCGGAACTAAAGGAGTAATTGTCATCTTTCAAAACTTTCAATTTTGGAAAAATATTTTTACCACTTTACCCTTACTTTTTCTACCTACTTTACTTATGGTCACCAATATTTATAATACAGTCAATTATTTTTTTCTTAAACGGTGTGCTGGGTCAAAGAGAACAATAATTTGAAAACGGAAGGAGTATTTTTTTTTTATCAAATGTTACTTATAAATTTTATCCAGTTTAATTTATACAAGTTTTACTTGACTGAAACTATTCAATTCTCATCATTTTCAATTCCTTAATATTTTATTTATAAAAATTATTCACAAGAAAATTTTATGTTAATTTTTGCTTCAAATAATCTATATCTATTAATTATTAGTTACTAATAACAGAAGTCATTGCTTCCACGTTGTAACTTTATGTTAATATGATCAATTTCAACAAAACATACTAATTAATTTTTTTCTGTTAATTATTAATTAATTCATTTTTAAGCATTTTTTACAAAAAAAAACATACATAAATCTTTCAATTACCCATTCATATGATCAATTTCAATATTTATCTTATTTTAGTTTTTTTCAAAGTATTCTAATTAAAAAAAATATTACTTACAACAAGTTTAGAAAATCATCTAATTATAAACAAATTTTTCAACAAAATTATTAAATTGGGAATCACACGGGTACTAACTATCAATTAATCTATCTATCTATTAATAAATACTAAACAAAAACTGGTGTTGTCATGTGGCAACTTTCTCTAAATAGAGAAAATATTTTGTCCTCTTTTTGTTTTTGTTCTTAATTTAAAATTAGATTTTATCATATTTAAATTTAGGGAAAATACCAAAAAGTCCTACTAAAAAAATCTCATATCCAAAAAGTCTCAAAAATTATTCTTCTATCTAAAAAGTCTCAAAGTTAAACTTTTAATACCAAAAAGTCTAAAACTACAAACGACGTTATGTTAAAAGCCTTTATTTTGTCTAAAATTTTATTTTTCTTTTCATTTATGATAGTGATGATAAGAATTGTATTGAATATTATTATTGATCACGCTAAAGTTGTGGTGGCCTTGTCTTTTGTCCACGTAGTCGCTGATGCCAGTGAGTTGGATGATGACTTGGATATGAATACACTCTATCCTGCAAAGATGAACAGCGCCATTAAGGAGTCAGGGGTACCCGAATAAAACCCTCTGGCATAAGGATGAGATTACATGTGGTAGGAATTGCTGTAAATACAATGTATTAGGGAGCTCTTTTATGGTTTTTCCACATGAATTAATGTTGGTTGTTCTTTTTGGATATCTGATTTGGCTTGAGAAATAAATGTAGGGAATGTCTCATATTTATACATGAATGGACTGTGATGTGGTGCTTTTCTATTCGTGAGAATGATGCAGCCCCTCATCAATGCTTTGATGTCGCGTCAGATAAAAGGAGTGGTTGGTTGGTTGTGTGTGGCAGTATTTCTGGCGCATGGCAGGGTTCTTGTCAGAACCGTCGTACCCTGATTGCCTCGTCCCTTCCTTGGTCAACTGTTGACGAGGCCGAGCTGACCTTGCTTTTACCGAGGTCGAGCTACACTAGTCTTGTGCTTAAGTGGGGGAACAGCTGGATGTATCAATCTGTTTTTTAAACAACCATTTCTATGTCGAGGTAAGCTCCCCTCGGCATATCCGAATCTCATGTCATCTGACTCACTAATGGTGGGACCCAAATGGTCCCCTCTGAGGCTAGCTTATGTCGAGCTCCTTCAGTAACCCCACACTTCTCGGGGTGATCGCCACTTTTTAGACCGAGAAGTAAAGCGAGCTGGCGTTGAGGCTCGTCTCTCGTCTTCTTATCTCGGCACAAACGACGACTTTGAATCAATTTAGGTGGGAGATGAAGTGGCAAATGGTTTTGGGAAATCGTGTAGTCATAATTATTTCTTTCTTTAATGTAGTCAGAGCATTAAATTTTGGTTTGTCCTTTCAAATTTTGAAATTACTGTTTGTGCCGCCCTTTTGGAGAAATGAAAAGACTGTGCGGGAAACGAAGGGACGCCTTTTGTTCTTTTGCAAAGAAAACACGTGGGTTGCCCATTTGAAGCGGGTGACCCGGGTTTAAGCACGACGTCGTTTTGGCTTGGTATTTATGCTTTTTCCTTTTCCCATTTTTTTCACTTTTACCATTCTACTGTTTTTCTTCTGCCTCTTCCTAGTTTTCAAGTGATTTCCGGAGAGTTTTTTTCTGGGTATCTCAGTGGCCTTCTCTGCTACTTTGCGTTTTTCAGGTGTTTTATTTCTTCTTCCCTTGATAACCTTGGAATCTGTTTCTTCTCCCCTTTCTAATCCTTCTTCAAGTGACCTTCTGTGTTTTCAGGCGGTCTTTGTGGTTTTTCCGGTGGCACGTAATCTTTTCGTCGTACTACGGTATTTCCCTTTTTTTTCCTTTTACCGTTCTGTTAAAAACTGTCTCGATATGGGTTTCCTCGTTATGAGTCTTCGTCTTCGTCTAGTAGTTCTTCAGATTCCCATGAATTGATAGATTACCGGAACAAGCTTTTAGCAAAAAACAGTCTTCTCGTGAAACTCTTATCGATTAGGAGTCATTTGCCTGGTAGTGTTAGGGCAAATGTCGAACCGCCGTGCCAGGCCGAGGAGGAGGTTGATTCTCATGCCAAGGCCAGGTCATTTTCCTTAGATCCCGAGGCTGGTGGGTTCACCTTTAACGTGTCTCATATCGAGGAAAGGACAGTTGACCATACCACTTATGTAGAGGATACCCTTAATCCTCCTAGTTCAAGCCTCTTTTCCCTTGTTTAGTTTCCTCTATTGATTTGATGACAAGATGTCGTTTTTAGAGTCTGTCTTTGGCAAATCACAAAAGGGGGACCCATGTATAGGCAGTTTCGGGGTAAATGGGTCGTTGTTTCTCTTGGGTAGTGTTCTTAGTCGCCGCCTAATCGGCTAAGTCGGCACCTACGCCAAACCACGCCGAACTTAATTTATTTTTGTAGCTTTGATATTGTGGCGTACGGTGACCGAAGAAGGAAGGGGGTGAACTGGAGAATGAAGGGGGAGTGGTAATTGTGAGGAAGAGAGGGCCGTAAAAATAAAACAGGTTGATTTAGATCTAGGAGGAAAGAGATTGGAGGATGAAAAAATGAGGAGGGTCGGTCTGCCGAAGAGAGAGAGAGAGAGAAGAAAAAAAAAGAAAGGAAGAAAAAGGGGTTGTCGGTCTGCCAGATAGAGAGAAGAAAGATGAAGAAGAAGGGAGTTATCTCGGGACTCATAATTTAGAATGAGGAGGGACTAGGGAGGATAAGTTAGACTGTGGGTTGTAGAGGTAGTAGGTAGGTGGAGTAATTTTTTATTTATTTTTACTTCTAAACTTGGCTGGTTTATTGTTTTGGGGTTGTTGGGAATTGGGATTAGTGGTAGATTTGTATATTTTTGTTCATTTTACAAATATTGACAAGTGTTTGATAAAATGACAAACATAAAAAAAAATTTGTAGTCAATGTGTTTGATCTTTGATGTAAATTATAAAAAAAAAAATGGTAATTATACCTTAATTCTAGGCCCTACTGTAGGCACCTCAATTTCGTACCCCTGGTATGTGACATCACATGAGATATCAAGGCCTGTTAAAAAGCTAACAAATGTCAAGTTACATGGTTAAAAGTGCAAAAGAAAATGAAAGGATGCATGAACAGTGAATTGCAGGGGGCCAAAGTGCCAAAAATCAGAACAAAAGAGGCCCTGGGAATTGCCCAGGACCCCCCTGGCGCCGCCCATGGTGTCTTTGGGAGCCGCCCCCACTTCCATTGTGGGTGGCGCCCAACAATTCCCCCTGCACTGTAGCCTTTTGTCTTCGGTGCAATTTTCTCAGCGCGCGATACAAGCCGATGAAGCACAGAAAGAGAAATCTTAACCGCGAAGGAAGGCCTCTCCCAGCCTATAAATACGAGGCCCCGGCTTCAGAATTCACAAGCAGTGAGCACACACAGTTCACACACTGCGCAGTTTCTGAGTTCTCTCGAGAGCGTTGTAAGATTTCCTCCTCTAGCCCCGAAGCTCCGTCAAATCTCCCCCAAACACTAAAATCAGCCGGTCAAAGTGAAACTATTGTTTCTCATTGTATCTTGATTTGCATTTGTTCATTCATGACATTAGGTTCTATGCTTAGTGGCTAATTGAGCTGCGTACCAGTTAGTGTGGCAACTGTGTATAGAACTTTGCCTTAGAATAGTTTTCTAGACTTCACAGGTTCAGCGGAAGACTTCGGCTGAAGGCTTTACTGGAAGACTTCAAGCAGCCCCCAGCGGCAGACCTTGTCTACATCAGAAAAACATGACGTGTCCAAAGACTTCCAGACTTCAAAGCTTAAGTGGATTATTTAATTCAAGCCTAAATCAGTTTGAATTTGAATTAAATCATCTCTTGACTTCTCAGACACGTTCCTCCAGCTTTTCCAAGAAAGCATGAAGACTTCGCCTCCTGAAAAGTGACAGAGCATGTAAACAGACTGACACATACAGAATATACCAACTACTGCAGGTCTGCAATTCTGATTGTTGCTTACCTGCTAGTTGCTGCAACAACTCTTTACCATTTCCTGCTCAGTATCAGTTGAAGAAGAAGTCCACAAACAGCTTCAGGCATTGAATGCATTCAACCTAATAGAGCTGTTACTCACTTCGTCTTCTCCCACGATCTCAAGAATGCCTAAGCTATAAATACTGCCATTAAAGACTGAAGAAAACAATGCTCTGAATCTTCACAACAACATCAAACTTTATATAGTCAGTGCATTCAAGAGATCATCAACTGATCAACGAAGTCCTCAACAACAACAAAGAAGATCTGCATCAACCTTTAATCATTTACTTCTTTTTGTTGTTCCTTCTACTATTCTTCTTCACGTTGAATATTCTGTTTTGTTTAGATATTCAATACCCCCACCCCCAAACACAAGTCAAATATTTTGTATGCGATCCATTGGATATTTATGTAATAGAACTAGTGGAAAATATAGTGCACATTTAAATCCAAGGTTGACTGCCTTGGTGGTGGACGTAGCACTCTTTATAGTGCGAACCATCTCAAAACACCTGTGTTCTTTACTTACAACTTTACATTGTTCTCATAATTGTCTGTCTTCCTTGCAAGACTTCCGCTACTTTAATCTCTTCAATAGATTGCAGGTGCTTGTTTTAGGAATCAATACGAAAAGTTTTTAAGTGTTTAATAAGCTATTCAACCCCCCCCCTTCTAGCTTATTATTGTGTCCTTTGGGACTAACAATTGGTATCAGAGCTTAACTCTTCGAAAACCAGTTTTTCCAAGATTAAACTCTTGTGAGATACGATCCAATGGCACAAACACATTACATGCTACCTACGTCAAATGCAAACCACGTCCCAATATTGGACAAAGGCCATTTCGATGTATGGAAGGATAAGGTAATATGTTTTATGAATTCTATTGACAACAGATTATGGAAATGCGTACTAGCAGGACATCATGTACCAATGAAGGCAAATCTTCTGGCATCCATTACTGGAAATCCTCCTGAAGTACCAAAAGAAGAATCAGAATGGACTGAGGACGATAGAAAGCTAGTAGAGCTAGATAGTAAAGCTATCAACATCATAACTAGCTCAATAGACACCAGCACTTACCAAAAAGTGATCCGGTGTACCACTGCAAAAGAAATGTGGGAAGCTCTTGTCGAATACTTGGAAGGAGACCAAGATACAAGAGACAACAGGAAGTACACCTTCATCCAACAATTCGATTCTTTCAAGAAGGATCCCAATGAGACCTTGAGACAAGCATACAATCGCTTCAGCGAGGTCTGCTTCATGGCTATAAATTCATAAGAAAAAGACATCTGGTACCTCGATAGTGGTTATTCAAGGCACATGACAGGGAACAGAAGTCTACTCTCAGATATAGCTGAAGCTAAAAGTCCTACGGTGATTTTTGGCGACAATGTAAGAGGGAAAACAATTGGGTATGGCTCAATCACTAGAGGAAGTCTCTCCATCAACAAAGTTTCTCTAGTGAATGGCTTAAAGCATAATCTTCTGAGCATATCCCAATTCTGCGACAAAGGACTTATCTGCCAATTCTCCTCCAACCAATGTCTCATCAAAGATCGTGAATCCTGCTCAACATTACTGACCAGCAATAGACAAGGAAACGTCTATGTCATGGACTTAAATCTTCTAGGGAGATCATCCAGCCTTTGCCTAGTTACAAACAACATTCGTGACAACAGTTGGCTTTGGCACAAGCGTCTCAGTCACCTCAACTTCAAATACATCTCCAAGCTCTCCAAAGATGGGCTTGTCAAATGTCTACCTACGGTGTCTGCCGACCACGACAGAAGTTACAAAGCTTGCCAGTTAGGAAAACTCTCCAAGTCTTCCTTCAAAAGCAAGCATGTCATGTCAACTTCCAGACCTCTTCAACTTCTGCACATGGATCTCTTTGGACCAATCACTACAGTCAATATCTCTGGAGACAAGTATGCACTTGTAGTAGTTGATGACTCTAGGTTCACCTGGATCAAAACAATGACTTCAAAAGATGAGACATGGGATCTGGTCACCGCTCTTTTCAGAAGACTTCAAACCCAAAAACTTGAAGACGTAAGTGACATCAGATCAGATAACGACACAGAATTCAAGAACAATGGTGTTGAAATATACTGTGATGACCACGGGATCGGCCACAACTTCTTTGCTGCTGGAACTCCTCAACAAAACGGTGTAGCTGAACGGAAGAACAGAACACTCATTGAAGCATCAAGAATTATGTTGGCAGAAGCGAGACTTCCGAAATACTTCTAGGCAGAAGCTGTCAACTCTGCATGTTTTACCCAGAATTGATCCCTGGTAAATAAATTTCACAATAAAACTCCATATGAAATATGGAGAGGAAGAGCCCAAAATATAGGATTTTTCAAAATCTTAGGCTGTAAATGTCTTATTCTATATAATGGAAGAGAATATAGAGGCAAATTTGATTCAAAATCAGACGAAGGAATTTTTCTGGGCTATTCCAAACATTCAAAAGCATTTTTCATATTTAACAAAATTTATTTGAAAATCTTAGAATCTGTGCATGTTACTTTTGATGAATACGATTTATTAGAGCCTCAAAAGGCTCCAAATGTTGCTGATGATTCTGATGATGTTGAGACAGGCACATATAAAGCTTCTACTTCTACTTCACCTCAGAATCCTCCAACTGCAGACTCTTCAAGTTCTGCAAATCCAGCACCAGCAGACTTCAACTCTACTGGTACCTCTTCCAACCCTTCCGTTGACCTTAAACCCATCTCTTCTGTTCTACCTCAAACACCTTTGCAGATCACTCACCCTTCTTGTTTACCAGAAAACGAAGGTCTAGAAGATTCTACCTCTTTGAACTCGATTTTGGTGAATCACCTTCTCTACCTTCTCCAGATTCTCAAAGGGAAGAACTCACCAGAAGTGATCTTCCTCCAACTGTCATTGAAACAAGAGATCACCCCATCTCTCAAATCATTGGTGATCTCAACTCAGGAGTTCGTACGAGAAATAATGTTCGAAATGAGACCATGTTTGCCTTCGCATTCGTGTCTGAAATCGAGCCAAAGAATATTGATGAAGCTATCAAAGATCATTACTGGATTGAAGCTATGCAAGAAGAACTGAACCAGTTTGAAAGATGCAAAGTGTGGAGCTTAGTTCAAAGACCTACTGGCCATCCAGTCATAGGCACCAAGTGGGTATTCAGAAACAAGAGAGATGAAGATGGAAATATCACCAGAAACAAAGCTAGACTGGTTTCTCAAGGATACCGACAGGAAGAAGGAATTGACTTCGATGAAACATTTGCTCCTGTTGCCAGATTAGAGGCAATCAGACTCTTTCTAACTTATGTTTCATTCATGGACTTTAAAGTATATCAGATGGATGTGAAAAGTGTCTTTCTCAATGGTGATCTTCAAGAAACGGTATACGTTGAACAACCTCCAAGTTTTGTCATCCAAGACAAACAGGATCAAGTGTACCGACTCAAGAAAGCACTCTACGGCCTCAAACAAGCTCCCAGAGCTTGGTATGAAACTCTATCCAAGTTCTTAATTGAACAAGGATTCGTGAAAGGAAGAATAGACACAACTCTGTTCATCCTCAAGCACAAGGTCATTCTCTTCTGGTACAAATCTATGTGGACGACATTATCTTTGGATCAACAAATCAAAACATGTGCAAGAGATTCGAGAAGCTGATGCAAAGCAAGTTCGAGATAAGCATGATGGGAGAGCTCACCTACTTTCTAGGACTTCAGATTCAACAGACTTCAGACGGGATCTTCATCAGCCAAACCAAATATGCAAATGAACTTATCAAGAAATTTGGTCTTGATTCAGCTAAATGATTCGAGACTCCAATGTCTACCGATTGCCATCTTGACAAAGATGAAAAGGGAAAGCAAGAGAACGTGACCAAGTATCGAGGAATCATAGATTCACTTCTTTACCTTACTGCCAGTAAACCTGATATAATGTTTGTTGTTTGTGTTTGTGCTAGATTTCAGGCAGATCCAAAGGAATCACATTTGTTTGTTGCTAAACGTATCATAAGATATTTTTCAACCACTACAAATCTGGGTATCTAGTATTCAAAACGGAACAACTTCGATCTAGTTGGGTACTCAGATGCAGACTATGCAGCCTGCAAAGTTAGCAGAAGAAGCACTAGTGGGACCTGTCAATTTCTTGGAAATAGACTTGTGTCATGGTCATGCAAGAAGCAAGGATCAGTTGCAAACTCAACCACAGAGGCAGAATACATTGCTACCAGCAGTTGTTGCTCTCAACTACTTTGGATGAAGCATCAACTCGTGGACTACAACATAAAGACTGCAAATTGTCCCATTATGTGTGACAACACTTCTGCAATTTCAGTCTCAAAAAATCCAGTGATGCATTTAAAGACTAAGCACATTGATATATGTTATCATTTCCTCAAGGATCATGTGGAAAAAGATAACATCAGCTTAGAATACGTTCCAACTGAACATCAATTGGCTGATATTCTCACCAAGCCACTGGATGCTACCAGATTTGCTTATTTAAGGAGAAATCTTGGTATGATTGATCCTACAGCTTAAAGTTTATTTTTAAAATTTTCAAGCTTTCTTTCATACCGGCAGACTTAAATTGCTACTAACCAGCAAACTTAATCTCTTCGTTATTACCAGGTTAGTACTTCAATTATCTTGCCTATTAAAGTGTAAAAGGTTTTCTAAAAAGGCAAAGGGGTTAAAAGTCACTTTTTGTTATTTCTTTGAAAATATCTTAAGCTAATAGCCTTTTGATAGACACCTGTCAATCATTTAAGGCATTTTTCACTAAAAATGACTTTTGTCATTCTTTAAATAGACTTCGAACCGCCTCTTTCAAACTTTTACAAACCCTCTCTCTCTCTCAGAGATTCTCTCTCTACTCAAACCCTTATCTTCTCTGCAACTGCTTCCTCTCTCCGTCTACTACTTGCTTCTTCTTCCTTACAGCGACAATGGTAAGCGTTTCATTACTCATCAATTTCCTATCTTTTGATTTATGCTTAAAATTTCCTTTTTGAGTCATATTATTGAGAATCCAAAAAGACGCTTTGCGTATCTTGACGGTTTCTGCCATTGTTGTTCTTTCAAAACCTTGAAACTAACAGTTTCCTCTGTACTTTGAATACTCATTTTTCTGCGAATCAATTGTTAATGTTTCTCTATTTTTTAACTATCCAAACATTCAAGGGTTTCAAATTTTTCTGTCTGAAAATTTATTTTACTTCTTAAAAATGAAATCTTTGGTTGTTTGTTCTATCTCGAGAAAAGCCCTAATTCATGAAAATGATTTTTGTAGGTGAAATCACCTGCAAAGTTTAATACAGGCAAAAAGAAGGTGCTTGACCCAGAAAACGTCATTCACCCAAGCCCCTCCGTCAACGTCCCTGGGTTTCCTCTCTATCCTGCAGCTCACGATATCATTCCGACGCTGGAACCCAAGATGTACCTGCTCGGCATGTGCATTGACCTTCAAACAGTTTACACATTCGCTGTCGGAGCCAAAATATGTGACGACATAAACAAGTCCGGGATTCTCCACCTCTTCTATCTCCACGACGAAGACTACAACATCCTTCTCGCTAAAGAGTTCTATCAGCGAATGGAAATCAACCCCAAGACTCCATCTGTCATTCAAGGATGGATTCATGGATTTTCGTTTTCTCTCTTTGCCAAAGTAATCTCCAAGGTTATTGGTGTTCACTACGGCGGAGACATAGAGCTATCCATTGCTGAGGCTGACAAAGCCTGGGAAGCAATGAGGGGAACTAACACTATGTGGAGGAACGTCTTTCCCTTGGACGTATACTGTTCCGGTCATCTACTGGACAAACCCCTTTTGTTCAAGAATGGAGCCCACGACAACTTCACAGCTCAACAGCTTAACCTTACAAGCGCCATCTACCGGAGGACTCGCCTCAACTATGGTGCTATCATCTTCAATGAGCTCCGCAATTACATTGCAAAAGTGAATGAGAGTCCTTCCTTCAAGAGACCCTTTGTCAGGCTTATCAACTCCCTACTAAGGGATACGCCTCAGATCAAGTCTGTCGTTCTTAAAGAAGAACTTATCAAAGTTTCCAAAGACAGACAGCTGACGGCTACCTTCTTCAATAAATATATTGAATAGGAGAAAAGAAGGAGGCAGCAAAAAGGGCTACCAAACATTACTACTGAGATGATAGCAGAGCCCACTCCCATGATGGTCAGACGATTTGACATGGAAGCATATGATGCTGCCAGTGCATCCATCCATGCAGCCATGGACAGGTTCAAGAAAGTAACCTCTACTGTTGCTCGTGACGTCCATCAATAGGCCAAAGACCTAGCTGACGAGTCTGAACACATTCTAAAGCGGGTTAAGGTCGCCAAGGCTAGGAAGGCAGCTGGTTTCTCACCAGATGAGAGTGAGGTTCTGGCAGACGTCTTCGCCAAACACAAAGCTGCTGTTGGTGCCAAAGCAAGAAAAGAAGTTGAAAAAGACGTTGAAGAGCTTCAGGCAGATTGGATTCGGAAGGCGAAAGCCGATGAGGCGTGCAAGTCTGGGCAGCTCCTCTGCCACTGCTAGACAACCTTCTTCTCCTCAGCCTTCTAACCCTGAACCAACAACCTTCACTCCCCAGCCATCCCAAACCCCAAAACGAAAACCATCATCTGACCAACCCTCTCCTTCACCTAAGCCTAAACGTAGACGACTACGTAAAGGTCTTCCAACCAAGCCACCAGCAGACCCTATCAACTCTGCCGATGAAGCTACTGGATCTCCTGTCCAGCAGGTGAGGCAGCGAAGGAAGTCTGCTGGCACCCAACCTTCTATCCCTTCTCAACCCAACCCTACTGAGTCATCTACTCGAAGGGAATCAACCCCTCCGGAGGAGCCTATCCCTATGGAGGAGCCAATAACTCAGGAGGAGCCTACCAGATCACCCTCTCCAGCCCCTCCTTCCCCCTTCAACTACTCACTAAACCCTTCTACCCCATCTTCACCTCCTCGACATCCAACCAACCCAACTACACCATCTGAACGAAACCCAACCATTCACATCCAAACCAACCCATCTACCTCTCTACTTCACCAAACCTTAGGCTATGCTGCCACGAAGTTCTTATTTGAACTTTCATCGGTAGCAGATCTCTTCCCCAAACCCACTTCACAACCTACCCCAATTAAACCAAAATCTCTTTTTTATCCCGCTCCCCAGTTTTGGTTCTCTACCGACCCCCTCCCGGAACCCTCAATAATCAGTGATAACTCCGACACTGATATTGAACTTGACCCTCCCCCAACCCCTCCTTCCTCACCTCCTCACTCCAATTCCTCATTCACCCATACCTTTCCTACACCCGACTCTTCTTCCTCCAACTCAGTCACTCCACCTCTCTAGCAGCCCTTCCGCCCTGTCACCTCTGCCGATGCCACATCGTCTGTCGGCATTGAGCAAATTCACATAGGTCTCGACCCTTCTCCATCCCAACCGGCCAACTCAGAAATCCTCAGCCGCCTGGACGCTATTTACAACAGACTGTGAGAACTTACCAGTATCTCCACAACTGTTGTTGAACTTGCAACTGTAACGTCCAAGGCTGCCGACAGGAATGTTGCCATCCTTCGACAATTTCAAGAGGATGTGTGGACAAAGTTTGGAGAAATGCGGTACGAGTCCACAGGCCTCAAAGTCAACATGGAAGCTCAACGCAATGAGTGCGCTAGACTCTACTCTACTCTCTTTTGGTAGCTCTTCCACAGCATAACTCTTCATCTGGGTCACTGACGCCCTCCTGTTCTTGAACTCAACGATCTCGCTCTCAACGCATCCCATGATCGTATCAATACCGAGCGTGAACGTGATCTGGCCATCACGGAGGAGAGACAACTTCGGTCTATGAACCGAACTCTGATGGGGGAGAACAACATACTTCGTGAAGAACTTGACTATCGTTCTCGCTCCACCAGACAACCAACCTCTTCCGATGATGAATACACCAAAAGAGTTGAAGAACTCGAACGCCAACGCAGGGAAAGAGAAACAGCTGACAGAGCAAACAAAGGAAAAGGGAAAAGGCCGTGGTAGCTCATATTTTTCCATTCCTAATCTTTTGTACCTATCTTTTTTGAAAACTCTATAAACATTAAACTTCTTGTTTGAAATACAGATGTTCTCTCTTTTCAAAAACCATCTTCTGTTTAAATTCTTATTACTTAAATTCATATATCTGCTTAGAATTTAAACATACAGTTTAAATCTATTTAAACGGTTTATTGCTTATCCTTGTGATGTTCCTTCACCTCTTCTGTTTGTAAGCACTTAGATTAGCTTTTACACTTGACGTGTTTTCTTTTTGATAGAGGCATGTCTGCAGTTATAAAACTAAAACATTTTCTGACATGCTATTATCTATCCCAAAGTTTTCATAGCCCTCACTTGTAAGTAATGATGACCAGATGCAAATAGGAGGAGATTGTTGTTTCTCATTATATCTTGATTTGCATTTGTTCATTCATTACATTATGTTCTTTGCTTAGTGGCTAATTGGGCTGCGTACCAGTTAGCGTGGAAACTGTGTATAGAACTTTGCCTTAGAATAGTTTTCTAGACTTCACAGGTTCAGCGGAAGACTTCGACTGAAGGCTTCACCGGAAGACTTCAAGCAGCCCCCAGCGGCAGACCTTGTCTGCATCAGGAAAACATGATGTGTCCAAAGACTTCCAGACTTCAAAGCTTAAGTGGATTATTTAATTCAAGCCTAAATCAGTTTGAATTTGAATTAAATCATCTCCTGACTTCTCAGACACGTTCCTCCAGCTTTTCCAAGAAAGCATGAAGACTTTCGCCTCCTGAAAAGTGACAGAGCAGGTAAACAGACTGACACATACAAACTATACCAACTACTGCAAGTCTGCAATTCTGATTGTCGCTCACCTGCTAGTTGCTGCAACAACTCTTCACCATTTCCTGCTCAGTATCAATTGAAGAAGAAGTCCACAAACAGCTCCAGACATTTAATGCATTCAACCTAATAGAGCTGTTACTCACTTCGTCTTCTCCAACGATCTCAAGAATGCCCAAGCTATAAATACTGTCATTAAAGACTGGAGAAAACAATGCTCTGAATCTTCACAACAACATTAAGCTTTATATACTCAACAACAACAAAGAAGATCTGCATCAACCTTTAATACTTTGCTTCTTTTTGTTGTTCCTTCTACTATTCTTCTGCACGTTAAATATTCTGTTTTGTCCAGATATTCAATACCCCCACCCCCAAACACAAGTCAAATATTTTGTACACGATCCATTGGATATTTCTGTAATAGAACTAGTGGAAAATATAGTGCACATTTAAATCCAACGTTGACTGCCTTGGTGGTGGACGTAGCACTCTTTATAGTGCGAACCATCTCAAAACACATGTGTTCTTTACTTACAACTTTACACAGTTTTCATAATTGTTAACTTATTCCTTCAGTAGTAAACTTGAGTAACCAGCTAAGTCTACCGGTAGTTCTTCACCAGCAGACTTAGTCTGTCTTCCTTGCAAGACTTCCGCTACTTTAATCTTTTCAATAGATTGCAAGTGCTTGTTTTAGGAATCAATACGAAATTTTTTTAAGTGTTTAATAAGCTATTCAACCCCCCCCCCTTCTAGCTTATTATTGTGTCCTTTGGGACTAACAGAAACCTAGCTGCCCTGTTAGGATTCCACCCTATTCCTCCAGTCCAAAATTCCCCAAAAGAGCAGCTGCTCTACCCGAATCCAGACACCAAATCAGCAAAAAGCAAGCAGTTGCTCAGCCCAATTTCGATCCGCCAGCAGCAAACAAACAACAACAAAAAAACAAACATTTGCTCCGCCTGGTTCCCGAGGCCTGAAAGCAACTTTCGGAAACAGTCACTCTGCCCGAATCCCCGCAACAACACAACAGCAAAAAAAGATTCCCTCTCCCTGAAGGACAGAGCGAGCACACCTTAAACCTGCCAGAAGCTAGTTGGTACGGGATAAAACCCACACGCTTCAAGAGGTAGGTCATTTAAAAGTTTTATTATATAAAAGTGCTATTTAGATTAGAAAAATGTAAACAATATAAGCAGTTGTGCTGCTCGAATCTCTATAAGGAAATAGCACTAAAAAGAGTCATTATTATGACCAAAATTTTATAATACATGTGTAACTCCCGAAAGGAGGTTGTGTCAAGTATTGTAATAATATACGTACATATATATATGAATATTTAAATACTTTATTTCATCTGTTAAATAAATATAATAAAAGCATGTTTTAGCCAAAAAAAAACTATTTTGAGAACGAAAGGGTGAGTTGGGTGCCTAACATCTTCCCACCTCGTAACTTAGCCTCCGAACCCTTTGCAAATATGGTTACATTTGGTTTTTCTTTATTTTTCCTTAAAATAAAGATGGCGACTCTGTTTTAATATTTTGAGTCAACAATGAGGCCAGACGTATTCCACGCGCTTAAAGGTTTATTTTGAAACCACCCGCTTCTCACGCAGCAGGGGATCGGTCGAAATCCGGGGCACTCACACCCGCCTAGGCCCCGATTATGCCCCGACTAGTTCCCTAGGCGTTAATGTGCTGCCTAGCGGCCGCCTAACAATTTTTAGAACATTGCTCCTAGGCAAGCGAGGTTTATTCATGCGAGCTCGGGAGTGAAGGTCAGCTCTCATTAGAAATTATGCGATGAAGTTTTTTCCGCTCCTGAGTATACCTCGGATACTCCTATGAAGGTTTTCTGGGCAAATGATCACCTGTGTTTGAGTCTAATAACCTTTTTTTTTACCATGGAGAGAGTTTTGTACTATCGCCGAGCGAGAGAGGGTACTACGAAACCGTCAAGCTGAGAGAATGACGAGTAGTGTCGAAGCATCTGTATCTTGTCGGCAAGAGGTCCCCGGGGTAGGGAGGGAGAAAATATCTCGTTATCTTCAGCCTTTCAAGAATGACATAAGCTCTCAGCATATAACCGAGTAGGCCCAGGCATACGATTCTGATTATTTTCGAGGGTCGGCCCCAAACCCGGCCTTAGGTCTCTGCGAGCTGTACCAACTTCGCGGGCATGTATGCTTCTATCTGAGTTTTTTCGAGTCATCGGGATTACGGCTTCCTCTCGATCCTTTCTTTTGCTAGCTCTGGACCGAGATGAGCTCTGTTCCCTTGGATCTGACCCCTAATCCGACTAGAGCCCTAGTCTCTTTCATTGTTTGCACTAGATCGAGGGGGTTCAAGACATCCTTGTGTTTGTTTTATTACTACTACAAGGTGAGTGTCTCCATGGATCAGTTGACCTGTCTAAGGCATGCTCAAGGGTTCCCCCTTCTGGTCGGTTTTGACAATAAAGACCATCGCTGGTCCGATAAGGTTATCCTCGTGAAGTCAAGCCGACGGTGGAACTTCAAGGTCCCCGAAGGAAAAACTCATGGTCTACAGCAGACTAAGAAGTTAAGTTCAAGTGATTTGGCCATTAAGCATGCCATCGAAGCCCCCTTATTTGGCGCCGAGGTGGAGCAAGTTCGTTAGTATAACTGGAAGGCCCTTGTGGGAGACTGCATTACTCTCGAAGCTTGGGATCTCATCTGTTGAGTTTGAGGGAGTAGAGATAGTATTCCTCTCTTTTATAGTACGTGAGCCGAGATGGCTGGACTCTTCACTGGGACCTCGTTTTCGACTCGGAGTGTTCAGAGTGTGAGGGGAAAGATGAGCCTAGCTACTTTGTACCAGGTCGATATTTTTTTGTTTCGTTTGTTTCTTTCCTTTATGCAAATCTTGTTTTACTATCTCTGGTGTAAACTTTTTTCTATGGCAGATATGAAATCACGCTTAGAGATGGCGGCTAGGCTGCAAAAGAGGCTGGAAGAAAGAGAGGCTAAGATGAAGTCTCTGTATGAGCGGGCTGGCGAAGCTCTGCTGATGGTCGAGGTGCATGAAGATGTCAGCAAAATAATTATTGCACCTCTGCTCTCTTCAAAGGCCAAAAGGGGAGGGAACCTAATGTGGGCTTCCAAGCCGATGAGACAAAAAATTAGGTCAGGTTATATGACTGTTCCAGTTGAAGACACAATTCTAGCCAAGACCACGGCTCTGCCTAAGGATACAACTATTGCTGCTGAGTCTGCCCCCCTCTCTACTGGCGTTGCCTCGCTGAGAGCGTTAATGGACGAGGATAACATGTTCATGCTTGAGTTTCTTCTCGGACTCGCGAGTCGTCGTTGTCCTTCTAACATTGGCTTTGTACGCAGGTTGCTAGCACCGATTTATTCCTCAGGAATCTATCGAA
Source organism: Codonopsis lanceolata (assembly GCA_013146195.2). Taxonomy (NCBI): domain Eukaryota; kingdom Viridiplantae; phylum Streptophyta; class Magnoliopsida; order Asterales; family Campanulaceae; genus Codonopsis; species Codonopsis lanceolata. The sequence goes on along the minus strand of CM028379.1, from coordinate 122,708,907 downwards.
AGCGATGCTTCGCTTTTAAACGACAAAGTTATTTATCTGACCGGCATTGCCATGAATCAGGTAACATTCTTATTTTTTACTTTTCTTTGAGATGCACTGGAGGAATCTATTATTTTTCTGATTTGTTCTGTGTCTTTTCAGCTTGGCATTTTGTTCGGCTCCCTCTCTAATAGGGTCAACTATTACTCCAAGGCTCTGGCTGATCTAAGACATGACTTGGAGGGCTCGAAAGCGGATTGTTCCCGAGCCTATGCCTAGGATGAATCTTTGTAGACCAAGGTAGACCTTTTTGAGGGTAGCCTTCGCGTCAAGGACAGTGAGGTGGAGCAGATGCTTAAGGAGAAGATCGCTTGGATAGCGCGAGAGAAGTTATTAGGAGCCAAGGCTGCTGAGTGAGATCAACTTGTCTCGGAAAAGAGCCAACTGGAGGAAAATGTCGCCTCCCTGGTTAGGAAAATGCTAGCCTTAAGGCTGAGATGGCCGATCTTCCCGAAAAAGATGAGATAATTAACAACTTTATAGCTGATGAAGAGTATGAAGATTTATGCATGGAGCTTTTCGAGAAAAGTCGTGTCCAAACTTTCAGGGTCGCCCTCGTAGCCGCAGTCCCCCTTGGCAAGGTATTGGAAATGGCTCGGTTCGACACTTATGGAGAGGAGCGTCGGGGTGTTTCCTCTGTTGTGCTTTTCGATGAAGACAAGCTCAGCAAGCTGAGGGCAGAAGACGAGAAGAAGGGTGCTCCATAATGGGTTCCTCCTCCTGTCGCGGCCAAGAATTTGTTTGCTTGTTTGAAGGAAAGGAAGTTTTATTTTAAGGAAATTCCTTACGTTTCAATGCCTACCTCCTTTACCTATGCTCCTGATTTTTATGTGGGAGATCAACTGATGAAGGAGTTGGAGGGAGAGAATGTCAATCGCGACGAGCTCGCCCAGAAAGAGTATGAGGTTGAGGAAGCTAGGAATCAAGGCAAGAGAGCCGGGGGGTCTTCCCAATAACTCTTCTATTTCATAGCTTTTGCTTGTAAATAATCTTGATACAAGTATTTTTGTATATCTTGTAATGTATATTGGCCTAGTTGAAGGGTTTTATATTTACGAGAATCATAGGTAATGTATGTCCGTTTATGTGTACTTCATAAACGTATTTTATACGTCTTTCTCGGTACTTTTATGACTTAAATTGAGCAATACCACGAGGCTTTTGGCTACTGATATGTGTTTTTGAGCTATTCTATGAGTTTCAGGGTTTTAGGTGGATTTATGTGATTTATGAAGACTTTAGTGAAGATTTCGAGGAAGGGGTCAAAGTGCGACATTGAAGAAAAAGACAAAAAGGATATTCTGGCCACCTTGCGGTCGCAAGGTAAAAACACCTTGCCTTTGCAAGGTAGGCAGAAAAGTGGCCTCCCGGAATTAGACCCTTGTGGACGCAAGGTGAATACCCCTTGCGGCTGCAAGGTCCCCATAACCGATCTTTCGGGGTTTTCAAGCTGGATTGGAACTCCTATTCCCCTACAACTCCTTGGTATAAATAAAGGACGGTAGCCAAAGCCAAAAGGACGTCCAAGAAGTAGTTTTAAACAGTTTTATGTAGGATTTAGATTGTATTACGTAGTTTAGTTGTTGTAATTACAGTTTTGAAGATCGATCCATGTATTCATTCATCTTCATGTGCAGTCCATCTTCAGGGATGAACTAAACATCCATTAATCTAGGAGTTGGGAGGTAACTTGTATCGACTCTATGGCTTAATCTATATTTTTATTCATTCAATTCTTGTTGATCATGGTGTTTATCAACCCCTTTATTATCTCGCTTTGAACAAATGAATGTAATCGCAAGTGAGAAAGGCCTAGAGGTGCGAATAACTGCATGGCCTAAATGCATATGTCGTACACTGGCTCACCATCATGATAAATTGAACCTATCGAAGCACGAGAGTGATAAGTTAGGGTCAGGTTCCATATATGGCCTAAGTGACAGTTAGGATCCATATGTTCTTGTGCATAGGATATATAATGGACGAATTATTTGGAGATGGAGACTGAACGGTAATTCGACAGGCTATATCTAACTTTCGTGAACGAACCCAAGTTATTGAATGATACTTTATCCAAATAAGTTATATAGTAGATACAAGTGAAACCATCCTAGATTTCCCTCCACCATCAGATATTTCCTACTGTGATTACTGCCTAGTTTAGTTAAATTTACTGTTTTAGTAGAATAATTAGTTTAAATAAAAACAAAACAAAAACCCCCTTAGTTTAATAATATTGCTACCGATAGTCTTACTATTTGTGATCTTTTTGTCTCTGTGGTTCGACCCTTGGTTCCCAGACTATTCTACAATAGTCTTGTCCACTTGCAAGGAATAATTAAAATAAGACACGATCAATACTTATATGTATGTATGAAATGTTTATGGGGGGTAGTAGAATGGGAGCCGGGGCCTTGTTTTTCCTCGTCATGCGAAGGCATTGAATGGGCGCTAGGGCCTTGTTCTTCCTCATTTTTCGAAGGTATTGAATGGGCACTAGGGCCTTGTTCTTCCTCGTTTTGCCAAGGTATTGAATGGGCGTAAGGGCCTTATTCTTCCTTGGCTTGCGAGGGTATTGAATGGGAGAAAGAGCCATGTTCTTCCTTGGCTTGCGAGGGTATTGAATGGGCGAAAGAGCCTTGTTCTTCCTCAGCTTGCGAGGGTAATGGGCACTAGGGCCTTGTTCTTCCTTGGCTTTTGAGGGTATTGAATGGGCGCAAAGGCCTGATTTTGAGTCGTTTTTGCATCGTCTATTCATAAACATCTCAGATATGCTTTCATTGATTTTGTCGTTGTTTACAAAAGCTTTACTGGTAGTACATTTTGAGGTGACCTGAGTGCCATAGATTTTTTATTGGAGTTCCATCTGGTCTGGATAGCTTGTAAGTTCTTGCTCACACAAGGCCTGTGACCTGGAATGACCCTTTCCAATTTGGTGAGAGTTTGTTTCTGCATATTCTTTTTCTGGTGGCCTCGATCTTTCGTACCACTAGATCTCCCAGCACAAACGATCGGGGGTTCATTCATTTGTCATGATATGCCTTGGCGAGCTTCTTGTAGTTAATTGTTTTCAGTCTTGTCTCCAGTCTTTCTTCTTCCAGGTGGTCCAAGTCAAGCCCCCTTGTTCCTAGTTTTTTTTTCTGGTCATAGTAGATCACCCTTGCCGTGGGTAAGGCTATTTCGACTGGAGACATGGCCTCAGTGCCATAGGTCAAAGAGAATGGAGTTTCGCCTGTAGAGCCTCGTGTCAAGGTCCTTATGGCCCATAAAACAATTGGGAGCTCTTCGATCTATTCCCCATTCTTTTCATCTAATCTTATTTTCAATGTGTGAAGAATCTGCTTGTTTCCTGCCTCAGCCTGGTCGTTTCCCTACGAGTGTGCAACTGATGACTTCTAATGCCTGATTCCCATTTCCTCAAACTTTGCCGTAATTTTTTTCGAGAACTAAGTTCCATGGTTCGAGACGATTGCCCTTGTTAACCCAAATCTACACCATATACTGTTCTGTACGAAGTCAATGGCCTTTTGTTCGGTGATACTTGCGAGAGGTTGTGCCTCTACCTATTTGGTGAAATAATCTACTACCACTATCAAAAATTTGTTTTTTCCCTTTGCCAAAGGGAAATGGCCGACTAGGTCAATTCCCTACATATCAAACGGCCAAGCGCCACAACTGGTATTTGTGGTGTCGATGGCAGTCTCGAGATGTCTACAAACCTCTGGCAACGATCACACCTTCGCGCGCATAAGCTTTGGCGTCTTTTCTCATGGTCGGCCAATAATATCTGTGAAAAATAACTCTGTCCGCCAAAGTTCGACCTCCTAGGTGACTTCCACATACCCCTCTGTATACCTCAGCGAGAAGGCCTTCAAATATTTCTGGGCGAACGCAACGTAGAAGTGGTCTTGAAAAGGATCTTCTGTACAACAATCCTTTTACTACTGTGTATTTGGCTGACCTTCTAGCCATTGCCCATGTTTTTTCTTTGTCATCTGGTAGCACCCCTTGCTCGATATACCCTTTTATGTCGTCGATCCAATATTCTGTAGTCGGCTCGGCCATCATTATTTTTACGTTATCGAAAGTCGGGATATCAAGGATTTCGACCCATGCTTCTCGAGGGATATCTTTGGGCTCAGCTGTGGCTAACTTGGAGAGGTAATCTTCCCTCTCATTGTTGGCTCTGTCGATTTGCTGTAGCTCCCAGTATTCAAATTGGCTGAGAATACTCAGGGCAAGCTCTTTATATTTGATCAATATAGGGCTATTGACCACGTACTCCCCCAAAATTTGCTTCACGTCTGGTTGTGAGTCGCTGAAGATCAGGATTTCTCTTGCTCCCATTTCGTAGGCTAGCTCACCACTTGCTATCAAGGCTTCGTATTCTGCCATGTTATTTGTCGCCGAGAAATTGAGTTTAAGCGCCTTACTTGTTTTTTCATTGTCTGGGGTTGCCAATAGAATGTTTGTTCCATTTCCATTACTGTTTGAAGAACCGTCAACGAATAACCTCCAAGGCCGAGCGGGTCGAGATTTTTGAGCGAGCTCCTGTTTGGACACTTGTTCCTTCAGGGCGTCGTGGTTTGGCGAACCATATTTTTCTTCCTTTGAGCTGAATGATGTTTCGATAATGAAATCCGCAATCACTTGTGCTTTAATGGCCTTCCTCGGGATGTAAGTGATTGCATACTCGGTTAGCTCGATAGCCCATCTTAAGATTCACCCCGTTACGTCGGGTTTATGAAGGATTCTTCGTAGGGGCAAATCTGTAAACACTCCAATTTCGTGTGTTTTGAAATAAGGCTTGAGTTTCCTAGCTGTCAGGACTAGTGCTAGTATACATGACCTTTTCCACGTCCAGGTATCGCGTCTCAACGTCAGTGAGCGCATGAGAAATATAATAGACGGGCCTCTGTTGGGTGCCCTATTCTCTTAACAACACCGAGGCTCAGCAGTGGTGGGCTGCCAAGGTATTTTTTTAGTTCGGTAAAGGCGAGATCACATTCTTCGTTCCAGGCAAATTTCTTGGCTCCTCTCAAAATTTTGAAGAAAGGCAGGCTTTTTTGTGTCAACTTGGAGATAAATCTTCCTAAAGCAACGATCCTTCCGTTCAAATTTTGGACCTGCTTGATGCAAGTCAGTGTTTCCATTTCGGTGAGAGCATTGGTCTTCTCGGGGTTAGCCTCAATTCCTCTTTCATTCACCATATATCCCATAAATTTCCCTGTAGTCACACCAAAAGCACATTTGACTGGGTTCAACCTCATTTTGTTTTTCATGAGGTTGTCAAAAGTTTCTGCTAAATCTCTGACATGATTGGATTCCCTGGTTTTGATTACCATATCGTTAAGTGGCTCCGACATTCTTCAGGCCAAATGGCATCATGTTGTAACAATAAAGTGCCCATGAGGCTCTGAAAGTAGTGTTTATGTTGTTTCTCATTGTATCTTGATTTGTATTTGCTCATTCATTACATTAGGTTCTATACTTAGTGGCTAAATGGGCTGCATACCAGTTAGCGTGACAACTATGTATAGAACTTTGCCTTTAGAATAGTTTTTAGATTTCACAGGTTTTCGGTAGAAGACTTCGGCTAAAGGCTTCACCAACAGACTTCACAAGTAGCCTTCACCAACAAACCTTGTCTACACTCGGACACCATGACGTGTCAAGATTAGCAGGATGTCCAACTCTAGTGGATTATTTAATTCAGCTATCTATGGTTTGAATTTGAATTAATCCATCATCATCAACACCTGACTTCCAAGACACACCTTTCCAGCTTTTCCGAAGAATGAAGACTTTCACGTCCTGAACATGGCAGTGTGCTTAGGCCCGACACAAACAGATCAGTACCAACTACCGCAGTTCCGCAACTCGCTTTGTCGCCCACCGCTACCGCTAGTTCCAAAGACTCCTCTTCATACACTGATTAGTTCCAAATAGATATGAAGTCAACAAAACAGCTCCTTGCATTTAATGCTCCCAACCTAATAGAGCTGTTACTCACTTCATCTTCTCCAACGGTCTCACGAATGCTCCAATATAAAATATTTCCATTGATGACTGAAGAAAAGGTGATAGGGTGCAAGTGCGAATGCTCTTAATCTATTCAATAACATCAAATCATCATACTCAGTGCATTCAAGAGATCATTAACTGATCAACGAAATCCTCAACAACAACAAGAAAATCTACATCAACTGTTAATCATTTACTTCTTGTTGTTGTACTCATTACTATTCTTTTGCACCTTGAATATTCTGTTTCTCCAGATATTCAATTCTCCCACCCCCAAACACAAGTAAAATATTTTGTACATGATCCATTAGAGATTTCTGTAATAGAACTAGTGAAAAACATAGTGCACATTCAAATCCAAGGTTGACTGCTTTGGTGGTGGACGTAGCACTCTTTATAGTGCGAACCATCTTAACATACATGTGTTCTTTACATTCTGTTGATTACTATTTTATACTATTTTCGTCGTCTTAGCTTATTCCTTTGAGCAGCAAACTTCAGTAATTAGCCAAGTCTACTGGTAGTGCTTCACCAACAGACTTAGTCTGTCTTCCTTACAAGTCTTCCGTTACTTCAACCTTTTCAATAGGTTGTAAGTATTTGTTTTAAGGAACTATTACGAAAAGTTTTAAGTCTTTACTAAGCTATTCAACCCCCCTTCTAGCTTAGTATTGTGCTCTTTGGGACTAACAGTTTCCCTGGTCCTCTTTCCACATCCTGATTTGGTGATATCCTAAGTAGGCATCGACGAATCTTAGAATTTTGTATACTGTGATAGAGTCTACGAGCTCCTTCGGGCATGCTTGGTTTAGGTCAGTGAAGTCAACGCACATTCTCCATTTTCTATTTGACTTTTTCATCGTTACCATATTTGCAATCGAAGTGGGATAATGGATCTCCGTGATTATTTTGGACCGTAACAGTTTTGACACCTCCTCCTTAATAGCCTCCTGCTTTTGCGGGGAAAAGTACATCGGCCTTTATTGCATGGGTGTGTAGTTGGGATCAATGCTCAGTTTGTGCACCGCCATTTCCTCACTGATTCCTTCCATGTCTTTAGCTCTCCAGGCGAATATGTATGTATTATCCCTTAGGAATTGCACGATGGCTTCTCGTTCCTTCTTCGGGATTTCTATCTCGACTTTGATCTTTTGTTCATGGTAGTCATAGTTGATGACCACTTCTTTCATATCTTCCAAGGGTTGTAAGATCGAGTGGTCCCTGGTATCAAGGTTGTCCACCTCTACTTGCTCCTGCTTCGAGCTGTCGAGCTTCAAAGCCTCGACATCGTCTGTTGATTGCTATTGGCATGAGGCCCCTTCGCTGATCCCCCTTGCTTACTTTGGATTCTCCTTTTTTTGCTAACATCTCCTCTACGACCTCGGGTTCTTTATGTTTTTTCTCGCTCTCCCTCTTCTCGCTGATGATGTATTCCAAAGTTGTTCTTGTGTCATTTTTCAGAATCCCTACCCCGTTTGGGGTAGCATACTTGACCCTTTGATGTGCTACCAAGGCAACAATCTGGAATTTAGCTTGAGCAGGCGTGCCGAGAATTAATGGTGTTGTACGAGGATGGAAGGTCGAGAACCATAAAAGTGATATCGCTTTTGGCGGTGTCTCTTTCGCCGAGGTCAACTATGAGTGTAACGATTCCTTTGGTTGTTGTTTTATGTCATGTGAATCCTTCCAGCTGGATTTGGTTTGGAATCAAGTTGGAATCGCCGAGCCTTTATGCTAAAAAGTACTTATAGTACAGCATGCCCTTGGCTACTCCTATGTCCACCAACACTCTTTTGACATAGCTATCATGGATTCCAACTTGTAGTGTCAGCGGGTGATGTCGAGCCATTGCATTAGTTGCTAGCTCTACCTCTCATAACATGATCTCGTGCTCGACCACATTGTCTAGCAGAGAATCAACAAAATAAGCCAGGCTGTTTATGGTATTTTTCAGTTGCGAAATACAGGAACCTCCTGTCGAATGGTGTTGATTACGGGCCTGCCGTTTTGGCAGTTGTCGCCTCCTGGAGCCTTAGGTACTGGAGCGTGATTGTTTGGTTCCCTTCTTTCAAACATCTGGTCCCCTTCATTGATTATCTGTTGTATGGCTCATTTTAATTGGATGCATTCTTTTATTAGGTGTCCTACGTCATTGTGGAAGGCACATCGCTTCCTTTGGTCTTTGTTCTCGATAGGCAACCTCAATGGCCAAGGTAGAGTGATCTTCTATTCCGATAGAAGCACGTTTATAATGTGTTCTCTCGAAGCATTCAGAGGGGTGAATTCTTCTAATTCATTATCCCGTCTAGGGCCTCTATTCCCTCCGACAAACTTACTTCCTTGGTCCGCTCTTCGCTTCTCCTTATGATTTGATCTTGCCGGACGAGTTCTTTCTCTGTCTTAGACTCAGGGGCCTTTGTTCCTTGCTGACGGCTGCTCATCTGCGCTAGTCAGTCCTAAGGAAGTTTTGGTCGAGTGGTGCATCGTGGTTGTCTTGAGCTCCTTACCGCCCAATAGCACCATTCTTTGTGTATCCAGAAACATCTCACCAATTGTCTTTCGCGGTCTCATCAAGAGTTCAGATCTACATTTGCCCCTCTGGAGGCCTGCCCTGAAACACATTCTGATCGACGCGTCGTGAATATCTGGGATCTGAGCTAGGATCTCCTTGAACCTTGTCATGTAGGATAGTACCGGGTCTCATGATTCCTGTTTCATGCTGCACATGTCTGTTTCACTTTTGGGCAAAGCACCAGTCGATACATGCAAACTTCAATATGAAGGTTGTCCTAAAGTCTTCCCAGCAGGTAACGAATCATGTGGTAGTCCATTGTACCATTGTTGGGCCTGTTTCTTCAATGTTTCAGTGAAAACGAGGCACCATATGTCGTCTAACTTGGTCGCAATCATCATTTTCAGCTCGAAGCCCGACATATGATTGATCACTTCCCTGAGGCGCTTTGTGATGGGTCCCCCGATCTTCGTCGTGCTTGTTTTCATTCCACTGCCATGCCTCGCATCGATTTTCTCCATCCATGCCCTTATCTCGGCGTCTGTTACTGGCTTGTCATTAGGTGTCGAGCCTACGACCGGGGGCGGATTGGCTATTACTTGGGTCGAGATGAGGGCTTCCTCGCAACATGGTACTTTGCTCAACTGGTGAGAGGGCTAGGCCACCAGAGTATGGCTCTTGTTGGTGGATGCCTGAGGTAGGGATTCTCCTTGCTCGATGTGAGCTCGCTGATCCTCCATTTAAGGGGAAACTGTAGTCGCGCATGCACATTTAACTTTGTGCCATAGACCACAATCCTCCTACCAAGTCTCGCCTTTACGTTGGTGGTAGATTTAGCGGCTGGTTCGGGTTGTTTTGCCGGCCTTATCCTCTGCCAAACTGTGTTCGAGCAGGCTGGAGATGAGTTACGCACATTGACTACAGGAACAGGCTCCGGGCCCTTCAGTACTTGTTGCAGCCCGTGCATTTTAGCCTCCACTTATTGGATTTGCACGAGAAGAGCTCGTTTCCCAATAGGTGTACTCCTTTTCCATTTGTTCTTGCGTCATAAGGGCCTTCTATTTTTTGGTGGGTTGCTCGCCCCCCTCCTCGACTCCAGACGAGTTGACGTTAGTGAAATGACAGTCATCCATGTTACGTTCATGGCATTTTGCTCTTGCCCTTGGATAGCCCATTTGGCCAGCACAAGTTTCCTCTGAGCCCTTGTCGATAGTTTGGGTACTGGGGTGACAGAGTCTTGCCTCGCTGGGGAGATAGGCCCTGCGCCACCCTTTTCCTCGTCTTGTCCGAAAGGCTCGTTTTCCGGTATGGCCGATGCAACTGGAATTATATTCTTTGAGGTTTGTCTCTTAGATTTCACCATTTTTACTATGTAAAGGACATAGTTTAACCAAAAAAATAAATGATTCCCGGCAACGGAACCAAACTGATCACGTCAAAGTTATGGTGGCCTTGTCCTTTGTCCACGCAGTCGATGATGCCAGTGAGCTAGATGATGACATGGATACGAATGCACTCTGTCCTACAAAGATGAACAACATTATTAAAGAGTCGGGGGTGCCCGACTCAAACCCTCTGGCGTAAGGATGAGATTACAACTGGTAGGTGTTGTTTCTCATTGTATCTTAATTTGCATTTGTTCGTTTATTACATTAGGTTCTATATTTAGTGACTAAATGGGCTGCGTACCAGTTAGCGTGGCAACTGCGTATAGAACTTTGCCTTAGAATAGTTTTTAGACTTCACAGGTTTAGGCAGAAGACTTCGGCTGAAAGCTTCACCAGCAGACTTCTCAAGCAACCTCCAGCGGCAGACCTTATCTGCACTCGAACAACATGACGTGTCCAGCCCTTCCTAAAATCAAGCTTAGATGGATTATTTAATTCAGCTTTATTTAGCTTGAATTTGAATTAATCCATCTTCAAATCAGCGTTTGACTTCTTAGACACGTCCCTCCAGTTTTTCCCAAAAAGCATGAAGACTTTCGCCTCCTGAATGTGGCGTAGCAGTGCACAACCGACACAACCAGCATCAGATCAACTACTGCAGTCCGCAACTCGCTTGTCTCCCTCCTGCTAGTTGCTGCACCTACTCCTCTCCATACCCTAATCAGTCTCAGATTGAAAATGAAGTCAACAAGGCAGCTCCAAACATTTAAAGCATTTAACCTAATAGAGTTATTTCTCACTTCGTCTTCTCCAACGGTCTCAAGGATGCCCAGCTATAAATACTGTCATTAAAAACTGAAGAAAACAATGCTCTGAATCTATCCAACAACATCAAACTTTATACTCAGTGCATTCACGAGATCATTAACTGATCATCGAAGTCCTCAACAACAACAACAACAAGAAGATCTGCATCAACTCTTACTCATTTACTTCTTATTGTTGTAATCTTTACTATTCTTCTGCACATTGAATATTCTGTTTCTCCAGATATTCAATTTCCCCACCCCAAACACAAGTAAAATATTTTGTACACGATCCATTTGATATTTCTGTAAAAGAACTAGTGGAAAATATAGTGCACATTTAAATCCAATGTTGACTGCTTTGGTGGTGGACATAGCTCTCTTTATATTGCGAACTATCTCAAAATACATGTGTTCCTTACTTACTGTTTTTTTCATTATATTTACTTATTCCATTTAGCAGCAAACTTAAGTAATCAGCTAAGTCTACCGGTAGTGTTTCACCAACAGACTTAGTCTGTCTTCCTTGCAAGTCTTCCGCTACTTCAATCTTCTTAATAGATTTCAAATGCTTGTTCTAGGAATTATTACGAAAGTTTTAAGTGTTAATAAGTTATTCAACCCCCCCCCCCTTTCTAGCTTATTATTGTACCATTTGGGACTAACAGTAGGAATTGTCGTAAATACTGTGTATTAGAGAGCTCTTTTATGGGCTTTCCACCTAAATTAATATTGATTGTTCTTTTTGGATATCTGATTTGGCTTGAGAAATAAATGTAGGGAATGCCTCATATTTATACCTGACTGGACTATGATGTGATGCTTTTCTATTCGTGAGAGTGATGCGGCCTCTCATCAATGCTCTGATGTCGCGTCAGATAAAAAGAGTGGTTGGATTATACACTTGTCGGGGGAGTGGTTGGTTGTGTGTGACTGTATTTATGGCGCATGATAGAGTTCTTGTTAGAACTGTCGTACCCTGATTGCCTCGTCCCCTCCTTGGTCGATTGTTGACAAGGCCGAGCTGACCTTGTTGTTGCCGAGGTCGAGCTATACTAGCCTTGTAATGGTGGGACCCAAATGGTCTCCTCCTAGGCTAACTTATGTCGAGCTCCTTCAATTATTATTATTATTATTATTATTATTATTATTATTATTATTAGTAGTAGTAGTAGTAGTAGTACTACTACTACTACTACTATTATTATAACAATAATATTATTATTATAATAGTAATATTATTATCTTTATTAACATTATTAATATTAAATATCAGAAGTCTATTTAAGAAATTTATTTATTAATGATCTCATAACAACTATTCAATCTATAAAATTTAAAATTAATTTTTTCATACTAAAATTTTAAAAGTTAACATTTACACTTTTATGAAATTGTGGTAGTAGTAATATTTGTAGTTGTAGTAATAATAATAATAATAATAATAATAATAATATTATTATTATTATTATTATTATTATTATTATTATTTATTAATAATAATAACATTATTAATAATATTATTATTATTAACAACAATAATATTATTAATGTACATTTTTAATATTATTGTTATTATTAATAGTAAGTTATTTGTTGTTGTTGATGTTGTTATTATGATTTTTTATTATTATTTAATCTAAAATATTGAACCATTAAAAATTTAAAATCATTGAAAAAAAATTTCAAATAAATCCTCATGCTCTAACGATGTTAGAAGAAACGTTAAGTTTTGGACTTTTTGGTATTAAGAGTTTAACTTTGGGACTTTTTAGATAGAAGAATAATTTTTGAGACTTTTTGGATATGAGATTTTTTTTAGTAGGATTTTTTGATATTTTTCCCTTAAATTTATACAAGTTTAACTTGAGTGCAAATTTTCAATTCTCATCTCTTTCCATTTCTCTTCTATTTGATTTATACAAGTTATTCATATGACAATTTTATGTTAATCTTTTCTCCTTTTACTCTATTAATATATATATATATATATTAGTTGCTACTAACAGAAGTCATTGCTGTCATGTGACGGCTTTATGCTAAAATGATCAATTTCAACAGAAAATTACTAATTAATCACTCATTTTTAAATTTCTTTTTCTACAGAGAATTTATACGCAAATATTTCAATTAGACATTCATATGATCAATTTTAATATTTAGCTAACTTTATTTTTTTCAAAGTATTCTAGTTAAAAAATTTGTTTACTTATAAACAATTTTTGCAAAAAAAAAAAAAAAAACTATTAATACCGTGCATCACATGGGTACTAACTAGTAAATACTAAAATAGAAACCGATGTTGCCACGTGGTAGCCTTTTTGTAAAATGGTTGTCACATTTCAAAAATGCTTGAACATAATTAATATGTTAATAGTAAATGTGATGGTAAAGTTGAAATGTTATGGAGATGATAAACATAATTTTTTGAAAGTGAACTTCTAAATGACAAATCTCAAAATAGTATAATGGGCTCGTAGCCCGAAATGAAGGGAGTATTAATTACTACTAATAGAAGTCATTGCTGCCACGAGAACACTTTCTATTAAAATGATCAATTTCAACGTAAAATTACTAAGTAGTTTATATCCATTAATTATTAATTACTTTATTTTTTAAATCATTTTTCCTACATAAATTTCCTACGCAACTTTTTCAAATACCCATCCATATGATCAATTTCAATATTTACCTTATTCGAGTTGTTTTAAAGTATTCTAATTATAATTTTTAATTATTTATAACAAGTTTAGAAAATCATCTTATTAAAAATAATGTTTACAAAAAAAAACACTACGAAAGTCGTGCATTGCACGGGTACTAACTAGTTAAAAGATAATAATATTTTGGAAAAATTACAGCCGGTCCTTTTTTAGAAATTTTCAACCACTCAAGTACGTCTCTTTTTTCAACTGCATAAGTCCACTTTCATTAATTTTTTCTTTAAATGCACCCTCGTCTTACTCAAAAGTCAGAAGGAACTCTCGTCATGGGCATGACCAAAAGCTTTATCAAATCTAAGCTCAAATAGAAGGAGTTTCCCATCTCCGCTCCAGTCGAATGAGAAAGGGAAAAAAAAAAGTGTTTTAAGATTAGGATCTTTCGACAATAAATCACAATACACTCAAAGTAATGAAAGAGTATCAGTAACATCATCTATTCTGGCATATTTTCACCCATTTTACCAACGAACAGGAATAAACAAGAAAGACTTCGCATCTATGTGAGGCCAAGAACTAAGACATCAGTCAAAGTTCCCTAGCAAAAATGGAATTTAGTGCTTTCGTATCTATATAGGTCCAAAAATTCCATTTCAATATGCAAAAATGTCCTTTTGTTCTTTTCCATATATATGCGGGAGAGAGTCTCGATCAATCCCTCTTCCATCCCTAGGTGAAATGGGCTTGTCTTGAAGCATGGCATTTTCTTTTGGCGAATCTCATCATCTTCTTCATTATGCTTATGTGTACGATTTAAAATAGATTTATTTTGTGTGTGTATCAATGCATATAAACTGTTTGATGAAATGTCTGAATAGAAACTTGTTCGTTATTAGACACCTTTATAAATCACGATGCATCATTTGTGAATCGTGATGCATCGTTTGGTCTAGGCTCGATTCTAGAGTAAAAGCTCTATGATTTCTGATGCATAAATTGGATTCTCAATACAAAAAATCCCGATGCACAATTTGGAATTAGAAATTCAAAAGTAAACCTCGATGCACAATTTGGATTTGTGATACATGAACTGGATTCCCGGTGGAGAAAATCTTGATGCACAATTTTGAATTTGCGATGTGCAATTTAAAATTAGAATACAAAAGTAAATCATGATCCACAATTTGAATTTGCAATGTACAAATTGGAATTGCGATGTAGCGCGCGAATCCAATTTCATTAAATGTATACTCGTCATTTCGCTTCAAACGTATCATTTCACGGTTAAATAAAGTATAAATGACTTTAGCTGGTAAAAATTGTCTTATTTTTAAATATCAAAATGGGTGATAATCGGGTCGGTCCCCTCCACCCAATTTTCAATCGCTAACGTCCTTTATTATTTTATTTAACCGGTAAAAAACATTTTTTGGCGAAAGGACGAGTGTACCCTTAATGAAATTGAATTAGACACGCTGCATCTAGAATCAAGTTTGTGCATCGGGAATCCAATTTGTAAATTATATCAAAATTGTGCATCGAGTTTTACTTTTGTATTTGAATTCCAAATTGTGGAACACAAATACAAAATTGTGCATCAGAAATCCAGTTTGTGGATCAGGACGTCGCTGAAAGGAATGAAGCTTCCACTCTGCATCAATAAGAAAGAAAAACTACCATCTCCATCTTCTACCCAAACAACAATTATGAGAGCTTAAAAGTATGAAATTCCCTCATAACCCTTTCAATCTTTGCCCTCCACAATTTTTGTCCCATAGGACGATAGTGTAATTATAAAATCAATTAATCATGGGGTAAATTCGGGCCGGTCTCTTTTTTAAATTTGTAACCGTAACAGTCCACCATGTTTTTTTTAAAGGAAAAAGGTACTTTAGGAGACAAAAAGATTACGATACCCTTAATGAACCGAAGGCGCGCTATGGGTCACTCTCTTAGTGCATCACTTCGCATCAATTTTTGCACCATGATCCATTAATTTAAATTACTTAATCAAAATTTGTATCAAGCTGCACCCAATTTATGCATCGCGCCGCAGTAAGTCAATCACTCAATTGATGCATCGAGCTACAAAATTATAATGAATCAAACCTTCATATCCATTGTCTTCTTCTTTCGCCTCCTCCGTCGTAAGCCTTCTTACTCTTCCCCCTTATTCGTCTTCGTCCCTACTTAAAAATCATCCAACGATTCTCGTTTCGTTGCCGCAACAAATGTTAGCCAGAGTTGTGGAGGGAGCAGATTTGGAGATTTTAGGAATAATTTTTCGAAAATAAATTGTAGCGATTGAAAAAAAAGGGAAACCGAAGAGATTAAATATTTGATAACTTGCATAGGTAAACAATTTCTCCATAAATCATTGCAATCAATAACACGACGATTGAGCCAAACTATTCAGATCCACTTTCACATATCAAATAACAAAACCAATATATCATTGTAGAATCTATACACTCATATGTGCTCGTGCAATTCGAAATAAGTGAGGATTGGAATGAATTCAGTAGTCCGAGTCGGAGAATTCAAAAAGAGGAAGAAGAAGACGAAAATGGAGAAGTTGAAGAAATTTTCATCAATTCTATGATTAGACATTATTGAAAAGAATTTATAAAAGTGACATTGAAAAATAAAATATTAAAACGGTTAGATATTTTGGAAAGTAGATAGAGGTGCAATTTATCCTAACAAAATTTCCAAAAATTTGGTCGGAATATTTTGCCCAAAAGTGGCCATCTTTCATAACTGGGCTAATGTAGTGTGTAGACAATACAAGCCACCAACGAGTTTATGAACACAAATGGGCCGTCGTTCGTAGTAAAAGATTAAATGAGGGTATTAACTATTAACCGTATTATGAATATACAGAAACTAGAATTGCACAATAAATCAGCAGCGAATTAGAATTTGGATCGCACCAAAATCAGAACAAAATATAAGCTCCCGGCGAGGATCGAACTCGCGACCTTTCGCTTACGAAGCGAACGCACTACCACTATGCTACGGAAGCAGATGTTATTCAGCCATCAAAATACTTAAAACAAATTATAACCCAAATTACCACCTATTTACTTTGTATGAAAATAAATTCATATTTAATACTGGTAAACTCGGTGTAAAGAAAAAAGTTTATGCAAGCATTCCAAATAACTTCTACACTGAATGAAATTATTTAGAAATTAAGTTGATATATATTATCAGGCATAAAAAATAATTTATATTTGATTTAATTAATTTTTGGTCCCTCCACTTTACATAAATCATTTATTTGGTCTTATTACTAAAAAATTAATTCGTTTGATCCTTCATGTTGACCTTTTGTGTCAGATTCCCTCCACCCCGTTAACGTTATAATTTTCGTTTGATTTTGTTTGAAGATGTCCAAATTAACCCTCTTCTACCACCTCTTTTCTCAGGATAAATTGCAACTGGTTTTTGATCAAATATTGTTTGTGTAACAGTACCCTCAACGATTCAGGTATTAATTGCCATTGACATGTTGACATGAGAAATGTTCAACATGAAGCTCCAGACTCCCATGCCTTCGGTGGCTAGCGTTGGCTGAACTGGGTTTACTATCGACTCGAGCAAGCCAAGTGGATAGTATGAATGCAACACGTGGAATTTCAGGACAATGGATTTCTTATCCGCCGGTAAGGATTGGAATCTCGTTGTTGTAGGTAGATCGGTGAAGGCCTTGTTCGTGGGTACGAAGAGCATGATTCCAACTCCTCATTTGGCTTTGAATTCATGCACGACTCCTGATGCGGCCAACATTGAAGCCACGACGTTGAAGTTGTGGCTGTCGGTCAGTGCTTTGGTTATGTTGAGGCCTAGGGCGAGCGAGTCTCCGACGCCATTAAACTGAATCCTTAGGGAACGAGAATGGAACTAACATAAAAGATGGAGACATTGTAGAGCAATGTTTTGACTAGGGAGAGAACATTGGTGTAAGAGGTAGAGTATGCGGCGAGGGAGTGGAATGAGATGGCTTTAATGGTGGGGTCGAATGTAACATTGACGAAGTGGCTTGGCTTATCCTTACTTTTGACTCTTCACCCTTCATCTTATAAGAGGAGGTAGTTAATCAAAGATCTGTAACAGAAAAACATACAGAATTAATTGAGATTGGGTATTTGATCAGGTTGCAAGGAAAGGAGGCAATCGAAGAACAACTTCCTCAATCTCTATTGGGTATGATCTCAGAGTTGGGTCTTGGAGAAAAGGCTTAGAGTCATCGGATCTATTAGTGTTTGGTCAATTTTGATTGAATTGAATTGTATTGTATTAGTGGTGCTTGGTATACCCAGATCCATCGCCGGCTTGGTTGAGTACGAAGATAAGGGTACTTTAGACATTTTAAGGAGGGTAAGGGTACTTTGGTCATTTTTTTAGAAAATAGATGGAAATTATAACGTTAACGGGATGAAGGGGGAATCTAACATTAAAAGTCAATATGTAAGACCAAACGAATTAATTTTTTAGTAGTAGGACCAAATAAATTATTTATGTAAAGTCAAGAGACCAAAAAATTAATTAAATCTTTATATTTTACTTGCTTTTTAGATCTTGAAAAATGTTTGATATCTTTTTGAATCTACCTTGGTTATCGACTAATTAGATGAAATAAAAACTCCATCTATTAAGCATCAAAAATCAAAAAATTGTTTACAAAATTTAGGATATTTGTAATATGTAATAATAAAACAGTGTGTAAGTTGTATCCTATTGTTTGATATCAAATCTAATAAGAACTTATGCCGCCCATAGAAAGAAAAAAAATACTCACTACATTAATTCAAACTAGTTTTGTTAGTTCGTGTGTTAAACGCACGATTATTCTTTTTATTTTCAATTAAATCGTACATAAACAAAATAAAGAGGATAAAAAATCTTAAAGGATAAAATAAGAAGAATCAGTTTATTAACAAATGCATATCAGTATATCAATAATCATTATATATTGTAACAAATTTCCTTATACACAACATTTATTGTTTTATTAGTTGAGTTTTTCATCTTCACCGCATATCAATATCTTTAAATTAAAATAATTTATTATTTTAGAAGTTGCGACATATAACTGTCCATGGCTAAATACTGGTTTTTTCAAGAAGAGACGTACAGACAATTATTGACTTTGACACTTGTTAATTGTCATTGCATATGATACCAGCAGTGAAAATTGTCTTCTCTGGAACTTGGAAGTCAACCTTACATTAGATGGAGTTTTTTCTTTTTAAGTTTTTTTTTTGTTTTTTTTTGTTTTTTTGTTTTTTGTAGACCTTTCCCCTTGGGGGCATGTGATTAAACATGAGACCTTACATTTTATAAAACCGCAACTCTACCACTGGGCCACCCCTTAGGATCTATGTCGGATGGAGTTAATGACAATATTGAGATAAAAAACATTTTCTCCATTATTCCTTCCTTTCAAAAAAATTGTTTCAACAATGTGATCGCCAAGATTTATGATGATTAGTCTTTTTCTTTTGCACAATGCAGCATGGTCAATGTTTCTCAATAGCATTACTGTAAACAACAATTTTAAGTGTCAATCTATGGTTTGGTGACCCCGAACACTTTATACTATTCAAAAACTCTGTAGAATGAATATTTCGAACAAGCATGATTTTTTTCCGCTCTACAAATAGAATCTTAACTCAAATAAGTTCTTCATTTTGAATGATTACTTTTATAAAATTATATTTGTATTTTACGAATAACGAATTTCTGATAAGAAAATAAGCTAAAATCAAATTAACGAAATTATTTTTATCGTTAACTATTATTTTTGTTATGTAAATTATTTTGATTTTATTAACTTCCATTATATTTTTTGTTTTATTGACTTCGTAGCTATTATTTTTGTTTTATTTTTAAGAATTAGTTTTACGAAATACTTTTGTTCCGCAAACTATTTTTATTATTTTACTAACCTCAGTTTAAATTGTTTTTGTTTTATTGGCTCTGTAACTATTATTTTTGTTCCATCAAATATTTTTATTTTACTAACGTATTTTTGTTTTACATAACTATTTTTAATAATTTGTTTTAAACTTGTGTTCCGTAAATTATTTTTTTAATTTTTCTAACCTCAGTTTAAATTATTTTTGATTTATTGACTATGTAACTATTATTTTTGTTCCATCAAATAATTTTATTTTACTAATGTATGTTTGTTTTACATAACTATTTTAAGAATTTGTGTTTGAACTTTTGTTCTGTAAATTATTTTTATTATTTTAGTAACCTCAGTTTAAATTATTTTTGTTTTATTATCTATGTAAGTATTATTTTTGTTCCATCAAATATTTTTATTTTACTAATGTATTTTTGTTTTACTAATGTATATTTGTTTTACATATATATTTTTAAGAATTTGTTTTAAAGTTTTGTTCCGTAAATTATTTTATTTTACTAGCCTCCGCATTAAATTATTTTTGTTTTGTTGATTCTGTAACTTTTATTTTAATAGTGACGTGTTCCATAATTTTTTTTTTATTTTACTAACCTCTTATATTTTTTTATTTTTTTGACTCCGGAACTATTATTTTTGTTTTAGTTACTGTTTTTTATATTTAAAGAGAGAAAAATGTTTAAACATAATTAAAAGAGAGGAAATTGTGATGATGAGAGAGAAAATAGGGAGGAGACGGGAGAGAGAAAGAGAAAGAGAGAAAATAAGGAGAGGATAGGAGAGAGAAAAAAATGAAATGATAAATTAAAAGTCAATAATTCAAATGTTAGATTTTGGAGGAAAAAATGTTCCTTTGTCATTATATATATACTAGTATATGTGCTCATGTCATAGGCACGTTGTCGGTATAAGATCAGTTAAACGAATGGTCAGGATAAACAAAACACATAACTGACAGGGTAATTCAAACAAAACCCACAACTGAAGGTTTTATATGTAATTGTAGAGAGGTAATTCAAACATAACTGATAACTGAGGGATTCATTTGTAACTCATATACTTACGAATCAATCGTTGTGTTTAGCACAATTCGATCAGGGTCACCAGTTAGACCCTGAGCTCTTTTATAATATAGACCAGTACTCTTGCCCGTGCCAATGACACGACGCTAATTTGAAAATTTATCAATAAATGAAGCAGATACTGTGAAACTGAACTACTAAAAATATTATTTTCTTAAAAAATTGACTTTCAAACGGGGCCTCTTTGTCCGGAACAAAGGGATTAATTAAAAGTTTGTATACGAAATTGCAGCCGGATAAAATGGGTCGGACAAAAATTAAATTGCTTAAGTTAATTACGATAACAGTTAAAAAAATTCAAATTACAAAACTTACGTTTTTTTAATTTTTTAAAATTTGTATATGAAATTACGGGTCGGAAAAAATTTTAATTAATTAAGTTAATTATGATAATAATTAAAAAGAAAAAAATACAAATACAAACTTTTGCAATCATAAAAACAGTATATGAGATAAAAAACAGTTTAGATTAAATAGAGACCTATTTAAATCAGTTATATGAGATAAAAACAGTTTAAATAAGATTTATATATGATATAAAAACAGTTTAGATTAGATTAGGAATCTTCTTGACAGTCCTGATTCAGGGGGACACATGTGCCAGGCAGAATAAATTACAGCCGTTTGATATAAGTATAAATATGTAATCTCAGCCGTTTGATATAAAGTAAAATAATCAATCTCAGCCGTTTGATATAAAGTAAAATAATCAATCTCGGCCATTCTTTATGAGACTGAGCTCTATTGTATAATAGATTGTAGGGATGACTTGTAATAGAGAAAGAAAAAATAGGGAGTTAAAAATAGATAGCTATTCACACATGTGAATTTGAAGGTGAATCTCAACTGTTAATTTTTTAAAGATAATTTTATCTCAACCTCTGAATAGCCCTAGTCAATTACCTAACTGTTTTATAATATAGATAAATTTTACTCTAGTCTACATTTAATGGGTCAAAGCTTTAAAGGGTATATTAGGAAAGTTGTGGTCCAATGACGAGAATGCCTATCCCTTAATATATATATATATATCTCTCAAGCCCAAATAAGGGTACTAAAGTAATTCAAAATGGTCAACAAAAGAAAAATTGAAATGAAAAGAAAAAGAATAAGGAAAGTAACAGAAAATGAAGGGCAAAAACTTGTATAGGACGGTCTTACGGATCTAGGATCCGTAAGACGGAGCCCCATTTAAAAATTCGCGGGTTAATAACAAAACCTGCTAATATAAATCACAAATATTTGTTGCATAAGTTGGTAAAGTGGTGGCCCTTAAGGCTTTAAGGTGTGTGTTGGTTTAGGGTTCGACTCCCTCCAGCAACGAATATTTTTTAATGCTCATTTCTTCTATTTGCTTGGTGCCCCTCCACTTTCAATGTTTGTTAGATCTGTTAGCATCAATGCCCCTCCACTTTCAATGTTTGTTAGCTCCGTTAGCATCAATTGCCTTGGGATACTTGACAGATCCTAACGAACTTTGACGAAATGTTAAATAACACATTTAAAATCAAACGTGACACATTAAAAACACAAAAAGTGACACATTTTAATGTTAAAAGTGACACTATAAATGAAAATTTATTATAATTTTTATTAAAATACAAAGTAACACTCTTAAAACTAAAAAGTGACACATTTAATACTAAAAAGTGACACATTTAATACTAAAAAGTGACACTCTTAATACTAAAAAGTGACACATTTAATACTAAAAAGTGACACTCTTAATACTAAAAAGTGACACATTTAATACTAAAAAGTGACACTCTTAAAACTAAAAAGTGACACATTTAATACTAAAAAGTGACACTCTTAATACTAAAAAGTGACACTATTAATACTAAAAAGTGACACTCTTAATACTAAAAAGTGACACTCTTCCTTAAAGAATTTACCGAACCAAAATGAATCATATCGTGTTTCAAGTTAATCTTCTACATGCCTAGATCATGCTCGCTCTGTTACGAAGGGAAAGAGAAAAAGAATTAAGGGAAGTATTGAAAAGGGCAAGAAAAAGACTACTGATTTTTCTGATTTCCATCAAGCCAAGGAATTTGGTTCCAAGACTCCTAATGCTCGGTTATTTTATATATATTTTCAGTAAATTTAGTATGTTTGAGTAAGAAACATATACTTTACCTTGAAAAAGTTATGGTTTTGTGTTTTTAACGATTGACACTTGAGATTATATACATTTCTATGAATGAGAAGATATGTTTCAGTAGTGTTCAATTGGTTATTGCTGTTAAAATCACTATCTCAAAAGTGACACACTTTAGTCCTAAAAGTAACACACTCCAACCCTAAAAGTGACACTCTTATTGATACAAATTGTATGATTATAAAAATAAGTTGTTTTACCAAAAGTGACACACCTAATGCCTAAAAGTGACACAATTAATACATAAAAGTGACATACTAAACGTGACACTTATGAATAAAAATTTAAAGATGAAAAGTGATTTTTTTTGCCAAAAGTGACACACGTAAAACTTAAAAGTAACACATTCTATGTTTAAAAGTGACACTCTGATTTAAAGTAACTAAGTAAAACTTAATCAGACCTAAGACAATAATTATCCAAAAGTGACACACTTTTGTTCTCAAAGTGACACACGCCAAGCCTAAAAGTAACACTCTTATTGATCATAAATGTAAACAATGTCAAAATGACACATCTTGCTAATAAAACTTAAAAAAAATCCTAAGAGGTTTCGAACCTTAGACCATGCAAATTATAACAACCTACCAAATTTGTTATGAACCATCTCACCAAATTGATTTTTATGATTATTTGTAACGTATTATTAATTTATTATGACCTGAAAATTTATTCTCATTAAGAAGAATTAAAACCAAAACTGCGTAGGTAAGAGGTTTCAAACCGCCAACCTCTGGCCGCCCAAACCTTAATGCAGCGCATCTGTCCAACTTGCCAAACAGGTTATTATGATTTTTGTTAACATATTTAGTTATTAACCCGTGAATTCTTAAATGGGGCTCCGTCGGAGACCACCCCAAAATGAAAAGGGCAATTGTTAAATCCGGACAAGTGTCGTTGACTAGTGGGGTCTTCACTACTCACTAACATGTTACGCGTCGTACCCTAGAAAATCCCTCTCACTCAAAGCAACTTTGCAGTGCCTCTCCTTGTTCGAGCTCCCGGTCTATATAACAGAGGTTACCTTAATGTCAAATCTCTCTCTCGATCCGGGGTTTTAGTCAACAGGGTTTAGACAATATCTCCGACAAATTTAAACCCTGCATCGTATTCTGCTTACCCAAATCTCTCATTAGGGTTTATTCTTGTAATCTTGATAAAGAATTGATCATTTCTTGGCCAATTCGATATTCAAGTATTTCTTTCGATAATTAGCAACCCCACCTGTGCAGTTGTTCGCCGAAAATCCTAAATTGGTAAGCGCTCTTATTTAATCATCGTTTTACCGGTTCTTTTTACTCAATTCATTGAGTTCGTATTGTGCATACAATAGTCTAGGGTTTGTTATTTTAGTTCCAGATTTGATTTGAAATCGATGATTGGTTGTCAAGAAATTTGATTTTTGGGCTTTACTTGGGAAAAGTAAGTGGGTTTGTTCGGGTTTCTTGGTTGGGGAATGAGGTGATATGAAGTGTTGAATATGAGCGATGGAGGTGGGGAGAGTGGAAAAGAAATTGAACACAGCTTCACTAAGAAGAAGAAGCGTGGAAATGATGAATTCGCACAGTCCGTTGCCAAGATAGCTGTAGCACAAGTCTGCGAGAGTGTCGGCTTTCAAGGGTTTCAGCAATCTGCACTTGATACATTTTCTGATGTTGCCTGTAGATACATCAAAGATATAGGAAAGACTGCAAATTTGTATGCAAATTTAGCGGGTAGGACTGAGAGTAATGTGTTTGATATAATTCAAGGGTTGGAAGATTTGGGTTTGTCACAAGGTTTCCCCGGTGCTTCTGACACTAATCGTAGTCTCGCATCGTCTGGGGTTATTCGGGAAGTCTCTCAGTATGTTGGTGTAGCAGAAGAAATTGCATTCGCGTACTCTATTCCTCGTTTTCCAGTGATTAAAGAACGGCAACCAAGACTAAGTTTTGTGCAGGCCGGAGAAAGTCCGCCTGATGAACACATTCCACCATGGTTACCCCGTTTTCCTGATCCGGAGACTTACGTGAGCTTGCCTTCATCTAGCGCGAACGAAGCAGAAATAAGGCCGGACAAGGTTGAGCAAGAGCATAAGACAGTTGAACGATCGATGGTGACTTTGCAGCAACGATTGACATGCAATGGGTCTGAATTACCAGTGGCTGTTGATCCAGGAGATGTTGCTGTTAAGGAGCGAGCGGCGGATAGTAACCCGTTTCTTGCAACACCTCTACAATTTGGGGAGCAAGAGGTAGCTTCTGTTGGTCTTCCCCCTAAATTTTTGGAGGAAGGCGCCATGCAAAATCTTGGAGTTGGGGCAAATCATGTTTCTACATTGGAGGCATTTGGTCCAGCAATTGAAGTAATGAAGAACGGATTGCGGGATTCTGAACAGGGTAGTAAAAAGTTTATCAGGAACAGCAGACCTACGGTCCAACTTAAATTTGGGAGTGGCAAGAAATTCATAGATACCTCAAATAGACACGAAAAGCGAATCACGGGAGCGACCTCTTGGTTTGAAAATGATGAGTTGAAGGATGACAAGAAAAGGAGAGCCGAGCAGATTCTGAGGGAGTCAATGGAGATTGGGAAATCCACAGGCAGCAGCTCATTTGTAAATTAGGGATTTCAGATTAGGATTTGTATACTAGTTTGGAATACTGGCAGCAGATGCTAGTTCCAGGGTAGTCAAAGTCACGGGAGAAATGTCAACTAGAGGGCAATGCTCCCACTTTTAACAAGTTGGTAGAGGTATGTTTGTAGTTTCCATAATGAGCTTTAGTCAATGATGATTCTTTTTAATTGAGATTCTTTTTTTTTCACCCCTTCATTTAATTGATGATGTGATACCAGCCTTTATTTTCCACTTATAAATATAAGGTAGTTGGAATGCTACATTGCTTCTCAGTTGAATGAATGGTAAAATTACATGCCTAATAGCTGATACTGCTCTTGTTTTAGATGGATTATCCCTACATCCGAAGTTAAGGGTCACCATGTCTATGCACAAAGTTATGAAATATTCCTAGCGAAGTTATACATTCTGGAGAAACGTCAAATAATATCATATTTTAGAGTGGAATTTTTTGAACTTTATAATGGTTATTGCCTTATGTTGACATTAGATTATAAGATCTGTTCCTGGACTGCCAGAAATAGAAAGGCACTTGATTTATGAATGAGTGAGCATTAATGTTATATAATAGAGTAATAGTAGCATATTCCTTTTTGATATGCACACTCATAAGAAAGGATTCAATTTTATGAATGCAGCAATCCTGCGCAATGTTTACATTTTCTATAAATATACTCCCTCCGTCCCAAAATTATCGTCTGGGATGACTTGGCGCGCGGTTTAAGAAAACACATTTGACTGGACTATTAATATTAGTTTGATGTGTAGTTTACTTTAAAACCCATGTGTATGTGGCCCATAATTAAAGTAGAATGAAAAAGTAAGGGTAAAGTGGTAAAAGTGTTGTCCTAAAAAGAAAAGTTTCAAACAAGACAATTATTTTGGGACGGATGAAAAAGGAAAGTTGGACAATAATTTTGGGACAGAGGGAGTGTATGTCAAAAACCAACATATTAAGTACCCATTTATAGTATCTTGGTACACATGTTAGCAAAACCACACACACACACACACACACACACATATATATACACTATACTATAGAATATTAAAGTTGGTGGGGGTGGCCTTATGGTTGTGCCACCTCACCCCCCTTTGATAAATCTCAATTGTGAAGCTGCCATGTGGCAACTCTTTTGGTTTTAGAAAACTCTTTGTTTTCAACCATTAGCTAATAATAATTCCTATTAATAATAGAGTTGATTGAGTGATTATATCTTAGATGTTACAAATTACTTTATATCCTAGATGTTACTAGATACCTATAGTTATTAGCTAATGTCAATTCCCTTTTAATAATTGACTTTTTAATTATAATTATTACTAATAGCTATAATATTAATGACTACTCCCTCCGTTCCGGTCAAAGAGTCACCATACTATATTTTGTGACGTTTTACTTTAAGAGTCCACTTTCAAAAAAATATGCTTATCATCTCCATAACATTTCAACATTACCCTCACATTTGCTATTAACATATTAATTGTGCTCAAGGATTTTTGTAATTATGACAAACTTTAATGTTAGTTATACATCCCTTAATAGTTAGACTTTTCAAACATGAACTCTTTGGGTGGAACGGAGGGAACATTAGTTAAAGACATTAACTATAATCATTTATTATTAGGGATAGTATTAAGATCATGATATCTCCTTTTTATATTTCTTCAAAAACATATCGATTATTTATTTATTTATAAAATGACTAGCTTTACAAACATAGCTAATGGTGCACTGTAATGAAATGTTACTCAAAAGTCTTTTTCTCTCCCAAGGAAGTTGAAAGAGTTTCAAAATTTGGTGAAAAGAGTTATAATCTATATCTCTCTCTCTCTCTCACACACACACACACAAAATGTCCCCCCCACCCTCCTTATACTGTTATACATGCACACAACGAAATAATATTAACTTAATTAGTTAGGTCTCAACCATGAAAGTGTTAGGAATGGGACAACGACTTCTTCAAGAAGAATTTTCATGGCAAGTCTTTCTAAACATTCTACAATTCGATTCTTTTTGTTTTATATGATTAGATGAATGTGTGATCTCCAATAATTTTTTAGTAGTTTAGATTATTATTATTTTTGATAGGTAAGTGTGATCCCTTGTTGGTATGGTGATTGGAACCAAGGATCTCAAGCTTTTTGCCTGAGTGCCCTTGCCAATTCTCCAGATAATTTTGTTTGAATGAGATTTTTCATTTTTCGTCAACTATTTTTTACATTTGTGCACATATTGTCGTGGATTTTCATGGTAAGTTTTCTTGCTACAACAAACATTAACTTCAAAAAACTTGGTCGATTCTTTTCGTCTTAGCATTTTGCTATTCATTTTAGCTTTAATCTTTATTTTTTTCTTCTTCTTTGAAGTTGTCGTTTTCATCTTACCCTTGCTTTTAATATTTGATGATTATGTTTTTTTTGCCTTTTTGACTTTAATTTATTATTTCATTTAGGTGATAATTTTGACTTTGATATTATATTTTGTATTTACTTTTGATTTTTTCTTTAGTTTGATTTTGGTTTTAGTTTTTGTTTAATGAGATTATTGATTAATTTTGGTCTTCGTTTTGGCATTCATTATCTGTTGTTTTTGTTTTTGTTTTGTTTTTGGTTTTTGGTTTTTGTATAGATAATGATTTTGATTTTCTTGTATGTTTCACATTTGACTATAATTGTGGTTAGCCTTTGCTATTGACTTTTGGTTTTCGTCTAGGATTTAGTTTTATATTTTATTTGTAGCTTATGATTGTTAACTTTTATGCCTTTATTTTTGGTTTTGGTTCACCATATTTTTTATTCATGAACTTAGGTTTGATTTTTTTTTTGTATTGTTATTTAATTATGTTTTAATTTTGCGTTTATTTTCTTTTGATTTTGCAATAAGTTTCATTAGATTTTGACATTTTATTATCAAGTTTATTCGTCTCAAGTTTTTGCTCTTCAAAACGATAATTTGCCTTTGATTTAACTATTTGCATTTAGTTTTGGTTTGATGTTGGAATAATTTTTTATTTTAGTTTTTGATTTTGCTTTTATTTTTGATTTTTAACGTCAATAATTATATTTTTTTTATAAATGTTCTTGAAATGTATCAATTAATATCAAAATCAAATTGTACCTATGCTCGGTGCACGGGCTCTATAACTAGTTAATTTGAATGAAATTTTTGTTAGTGGCCTTTTATCCCATTTCTGATTGTAATGTTCAAAACTTAGTTGGATTCTTTATTTGAAATCAGTTATTGAAACAATTGATACATTGTTTCCTTGTATAAAGATCTCCTCATCCATCGAATCACCGACTTGGATTTCCATCCCAGGTTGTATGGTTCTGGACTTTTCTCTTTTTCCCAAGTATTTGTATTGGGGTAATGGAATAGGTTTCGATCATATAGATACATGGATTACACAAAAGTAATTTTCATGATAATTCATGCATCTATCTACTATTCTATTTTGGAAATGGTACTGCAAATTTGAAATTTTGATTTAGTGATTACTCTTACACAATTGTTTCAGTCTCACAACTAATAATCTCATACTTGAAATTTTGTGTATAAATCTCTCTCCCCGGTAAATATGGCCAAATCGAGATTCAGTTCGAGTGCTTTGAAGCTTGGCTTGATTTTCATCCCTTATTTTTGGGGCCATATTACTGGAGTACAGACCAGTTTTAGCCTTTTTCTTAGATTTCACTCAGCAAAATCACTGGACATACATGTCAATATCTTCATATAATGTGTTCTGCTTTTTTGCTTTCAAGTGTTACACATGTAACCTGATATGAAACGAGGGTCTTATGGTATAACTTTATGAAATCATAATTTGGTTAAGAGAGGCTTCCGAAATTTTAAACTTGGTTTAGGGACTCTTGAATTACATTATCAGTGCTGCAGGTCATCTTAATTCATGGTAGGAGCATGGGAATGCGATCCACTATATGATCAAAAACATGGAACTTGTTGGGCTTGCTTCTTGTGGACTTTAGGGTTAGGATATGCCATCCATAGTTATTAAATTGGGATATGTATCATGTATCAAAATTATAATTTCATTAAACGTATTGTGATACATTACGTGTATCGTATGATACGCTACGTATATAGAAATACACAAAAAAGTGAGATATTCCTTCCATCTGAAATGCTGAAATATATATTTAGGAAGTATGAACTATAAGTATATACTCCCTCCCTTTCGGACAAAGAGTATTATTCTATTTTGGGATGTTTCACTTAAAGAGTCCCCTTTCAAAAATTTAGGCATAAAAGTGACATTTTATTACTAATGGACTACTAAAAATATCATTTTCTTAAAAGGTTTGAACTTTCAAACGGGGACTTTGCCCGGAACGGAGGAAGTATGTAAGTG
The DNA here is from genome assembly GCA_013146195.2 of Codonopsis lanceolata. Classification (NCBI taxonomy): domain Eukaryota; kingdom Viridiplantae; phylum Streptophyta; class Magnoliopsida; order Asterales; family Campanulaceae; genus Codonopsis; species Codonopsis lanceolata. The sequence goes on along the minus strand of CM028379.1, from coordinate 122,679,307 downwards.
TATTTTGACAGTCTCAATGCTTAGAACCATATTATTTGTAAATTAAGACACAAAAAGTGTGTTTTCACTGATTTGCACCAAAGTATCATTCAATATAATACTCTTTACATCCTGACCTTGTAAGAACAAGTGATTTCCTTAAAATTATAATATAATTTTATTTGTGCGAGTGTATATATAAAACAACAACTTATCGCAAGATATACTATTGTATCATAAGATACGCCACCGTATCGTAAATTACGAATAATGTATCGCATGATACATTGTCATATGGGATAACATACATATTGATTACCCCCATTTTTGTTTTGCATCGTTGGATCCATAGGTAGCTTCTGCAGAGGTTGAGCCAATGTTTGTTGAATTCTTGACTTTCCAGGCATGCTTGGTTCTTTGATCTGAAAGCTCAAACGAACCTAGAGGAGGGAATTCTGCTTGGTACTCTTTTTTATTTGAGACCGGAGCGAGCATATAACTATTGTCATCATATTCTAAGTAGAATTGCTCTCTGGGAAAAAATGAAATGAAAAAGGAATTGGTACTTCTACAAGTTTAATATTCTTAAGATATGTGAAGTTGGGCATCTTAAATTACTCTAATCTATTCATGTGCTCTTCTAGAGGAGAAACAAGAAAAATAGATTAGATCACTAAATTTAGTGTTCCAGAATGAAGATATAACATGTTAAGGAGCAGGAGCGCATATGCAATTTGCTAGGCATGAGGAATTTTCTGGTAACCGAGCGCTTGTGATAGCATGGCCCTGTTTATGGGGGCTTCTGAATTCGTTCATTCTGAAGTTAATTAAGAAACCAGGACAACTAGTGTTTTTGTATTGATTATTTATTATTTATGGGGTATGTGAATTTGTTCATTCTGAAGTTAATTTAGAAACCAGGACAACTAGTGTTTTTGTATTGATTATTTATTATTTATTATTTATTATGGGGTATCTAAATTTGTTCATTCTGAAGTTAATTAAGAAACCAGGACAACTAGTGTTTTTGTATTGATTATTTATGTAAGTCAATGGCTTGACGGAATCTAACATTGTGGTATGGATTAAATGGAGAATGTTTTTATACTTCCTATGCACTTATTGATGATTATGTTCTGGATTTTCAATATGTCAAATGTTATATTAAGAAGGAATAAGGAAAGTATTGTTGTTATTTTTGTTAACTTGTTTTATCTTAAGCTGGTGGATTACAGGAATTTAGCATTGTTTTTTTTTACTTCCCATTTAAATTTTGTTTCAAAACAAATATTGGTTTGTGGATTCATGGTTTCCTCATTGAATATGAGATATCCAGTGTCCTTGTCCTACATTTTCGTAAAAGTTTCAAGGTGTAAACTTGTTACATGGTACTGGCTACTGAAAAACCAGGTCATGATTTCGAAGTACTATGCCCCCGCATCCACGATTGCCTTGTTGTATTCCTGCCATAACATATTGGGATACTCTTGCTCAAGTTCTATTCCGCCTAGGGGCAATTTGGAATTGAAAATTCTCACAGATATGGGGTATTGCAAATGTCTGCATTTGTTTTCCTTTTCTTTCTTTAATTTGTAATTTGTGTTTGTGGGGTGTGTTGGTTGTTTGGGAGCGGGGGGATTGCTTACTTTCAAGGTGTTTGACGAATCAACATTATAACCTGCAAGCTGATGATCACATCTTCAGTTGATGCTCTCTAGTGTGGTGCTTCTACTGCAACATACTAAACGGATATTGGTCTGTTGTGGTAATCCCCGTGCCCCTTTAACAAACGGCATGTGAGTTTAAACAATGCATTTTCACTCTACTATGTTTTCAGGTGGTCCCTTCGTTTGGTCAAGCCACCAATGGAATCATTTCCCTGGTTCTTCAAGCAAATTCAGCCTGGTAAGGTTAGTGTCACCCATACCTGATAAAAGAATATTGTCATTTTTCAGTATCGGTGTATCACTTTCCCTCTTGATCGGCTAGAACAATAATCCTCCTATGACTTCCCGTTCAGCATTAACAAAATTTTAGTGCCACTATTCACTACTCAGAGGGATTGGGACTTCATCTAGCTATCTTTACTACAGTACACTCAAATTTCATTTGCTCTTAACAACATCAAGAATTTGATCAGTAGACTCCATGAACAACCATCCTGCAACGGGTTGTCCTTTCTACTAATCATTTCCAACCCAGAAAATCATTGTGCCTAATACGAGCATGGAGAATTGTTGATCCTTACTACTAATCACTCTCAACCCAGAAAATCATTGTGCCCAATACAAGGATCATGAAGATTTTTTTGACTACATACTCATCTATTAACACTAGTCACTACACAATAGGTTAGGTGATTCAGATCATTGGTCACATACCTTATTTACTTTCATCTCTCTCCCCATAAATTAAAGTACTCCGTATAATGGGCATTTGCCAAATGAAAGATTGAAGTTGTTAAAATGGTGGTCTGGCCATATTAATAACATACCCAAATTAGTTAAGTATCTGAGCAAAGAAAGCATATCTTCAATAGGTTTGCCCTTTCAAAGATTGCTATTTCTTATTTCACTCCATAAGAATGGCCTAATATGGTTTAGGACTCCCTATATTTGTAACTTGTTACTTGTAAGTTAAGAGGGAGTATGAAGAAACAAAAGAATTCTCACAACTCATAAGTCAAAAGATATCATGAAACTTATGTACACCATAGAATGCACATTTGCCAACTGAAAGAGTAAAGTTGCTAAGATGGTGGCCTGGCCATATTAACTACATACTGAAATTAGTTCTCTGAGCAATTAAAGCATATTGTCGAGGTTTGGCCTTTCAAATACTTCTATTTCTTCTTTCACTCTAGAAGAATGGTATGGTTTAGGACTAGCTATATTTGTTGTGCTTGTAAGTTCAAATGGAGTGTGAAGAAAAAAAGAGCAGAATTTTCTTAGGAATACCATGAAACTAATGTTATATGCTTCAGAAGAAGTGTTCCGTTGAAATTTACAAAGGGCAAAGAGATCTTGTTCTCACTAGTCTATTATGTACTTCTACACCAAACAGAATAAAAAATATGAAAATTTAATTGGAAAACAACTGCTTGCAATGCCTCCCTGACGGATCTAGCAGGCCAGCTATCTCACCGCTCACAACCTCGCTAATCAAGTCTTTGAAAATCAGTCTCTCAATATCTAACACCAGGCCTGGAAGCTCACAACGATGCCCTTCCCAATCTGCTGATTTTTGATTTACATCTGTGCTTATGATGCTTATCAATTCATCATCTTCGCCATCCAGGCTGCCGTCTGAGTTAGCTTGGAGATTATTTATTTCTGACCATACTTCTTCCAGTAGCTTCTTTCCACTCAGGCTTCTCACTTGTGCTTTATTTGAGCTGGTCCACAGCTCAGACGAACGTGCCGAAGCTGATTTGCGCACAAGAATCTCATCGACAGTGTCAAATATTAGTTTTCTCCTATTTCTCTCACTGGATTTTGACCGTACACTCTTTTCATGGAGTTCATGATTTGCAAGCCCAGTGCATTCATTGGTTTTCTCCAAGACATGAAACAAGTTGGGATCTAGCAAATGGCCTGAGGAGTGGAGCTGAATAGCCACTGTGTTGGATCCTTGTTCTAGGAAACCCAATGCTAAAAATATCTCAGTAATGTATCTGTGGTCTGGATGCCTGTTTTCACGAGGTGAAGTGTCATCGGTGGTAGCTTCCACGTGTGTGGCATTTAGCAGTGTAATATGATGAACCAAGTGCCTTATATTTTCTAATTTGTCGTGATTGAACTCAGACCAATAATTTGTCCTAGTGCTGTGGAGTAAATGATCCATTCCCTCTTGATTCCATTCGGCTTCATCGCAGGTAAGAGTGTCATAATCTGAAAGTGGGACAGAAGAAAGGATCTAGTTAGGATCAGTAGAGAATAATGAAAAGGTATATGCAAGAGGAAGAAAATTCAAGAACATTACCTTTAAAAGCATTTGAAATCTTCTTCACAGGAGAGGGTGAATCCTCCTCATAGAATGTGGCATCAAGAACAGAGACAGGACTGGGTTGTTCCAAGGTCGATCTGGAAAGTTCAGTGATCGAGCTTTCTTCAGTGAACCTTGCTGCACATTTCTGGAAGAGAAAAGATGAAAACTGTAAACAAGCCACCGCACCAAAAATACACGCGCACATGCACACAAAGATAAAATCACTTACGCTGGCATTGTAGTCATTTGGCTGGCATATGCTGATCTTGCAGGTCCAATCTCTGCTTGTGACTTCTGTGTCATTCTGTGAAGCCAAGCTAGTGTTGCTCTCTGATTGCATGGAAACTGTATCACCCTGTTGACTCAAGTTTCTTGTTTCCCTACTGAATCCATAAGATTCGTCATCAGTTTGCTGGGAGTTTGTAGATTTTGATTTCGCTTTTCTAGTAATGCATTCTGATCTTAACGGCTTCTTAATGGATTGCTTTCTAACCCTGCTGAAATCAGATGATGGAGTGCTTGGGCTAGATTGCTTTTGCATTCCATGTTTTTCTGATTGCAGTCTTGGGATCCCAGATCCAGAGGTTCTTCTAGAGCTGGTCAATCTTTCTCCAGGTATGTTTGAAGGCATCTTTGAAGATTGTGTTGGTCCCAGAGTTCTGGCATTTGTCTTCTTATCTGTAGAAGGAAGGGGCTCACCAGAAGGGTCTCTAAGATGATTGTTTCGATCATCTGCAAACTTCTCCATCCGCAGATTTTGTAGGCCTGAGATCTCCTTGGCATCTGAAATTCTGGGCTTTCCAATGAATTTGGCAGGCTTTATGACCATAATTGGGAATTCTCCTCTTTTTGGTGGACTAGCTCCCCTGATGGATGGAGAAACTGGGTGGTTATGCTGATCCCAGCTGCCATAATCTAGATTGCATTTACTCGATTTAGATTCAAAAGTCGATGGTTGCTCTGCATTCTCCAGTCTTTTTCTTGTCTTCTGCATGGCTTCAAGTATCTGTTTCAGAGCTCTGAGATCCTTGCCGGATTTTTTGAACTCCAGTTCAGTCAACCTTTTTTCGATTTCACCATAAAGAGAAGGGGATGCATGTGGGGTCGTCGTGGGAGACTCCTTGGATTTGAGTGCTGGTTTTCGTGAGCCTTGACTACCTCCTTCCTGCCTCCATGGAGCTGATTCTATTGGTAATCTGGAATTCAATGGTGATTTCGTGACTGTACTGGCGATCCCCATTCGGGGTGATGCAGGTGTCTTGAGGGAAATCCTTGGAGAACCGGAGATTTGACTGTGCTTGACTTCCTCGCCTCTTTTCGATGATGTTGATATGGTAACCAAATCATCACCCTGGTTGGGTTTGATCTTTACGACTTCACCTTGATTAGGTGTGTTTGGGTCTGGTAACGCTTCCAGACCCATCAACCTTGCTACTAAACCTGACGGCCGTTTATTACTTCCCGGCTCTTGGTCTAGGTTGACAATCTGGCCAGGAGTCTCATTACTCCTCTGTGTATCCCTTAGAAAGTTTTTTCTTGATTCAATAGCAGAGCGTCTAATAGAGCTTTCCCTACTATCCAGTGATAGTCTTGGCAGCTCTTTGAGCCTTACAGAGGACTTGAATTTATCTCGTGATTCCCTTCCATCATAAGAGAACCGAGGAGCATCCTTCTCTTCTTTGAAACTCCGTGAGATTTCCCGGAGGTTTCGATTTGACTTATCATGACTGTAAGCTCTGACCTGAACAGACCTATGCTGCTGCGAAGGCCTTGGAGAATCTATGCGCTTCATGGTGCGGCTCATTCCTTCCTCTTTTGCAATGGTTTTTACCGATACACCGCGGGCTTCTCTGTACATAGAATCCTTGACTACGTCTCTGAGATCGAGTGGCTTGAAAGGAGTTGGTTGTTCAATGGGTATAACTGGGGACGAGGCTTCAAGGAAAATGCTTTTGCCAGAGGATGGTGGTTCTGTAGATGAGCAAGTGGATGAAAAGGAGGTTCTTGATGATTCAACAGAGACTCTCTGCTTCTCTTTTGCAAACTTCTTAGGATCTTTTCCCTGTAAGTCACATTTTATGTAAATTATCCTGCTAAAGGTCAGAAATGGTACCCAAATTTATGCTGCTTTAGAAATCAATATACGTTTAGATCTTACTATGGCTTTGTCTGGTGCATTTTTGAACTCTGTTTCATTGGTGCCGCTTTGACCTAAAGAAGTAAACAATAGAAAAAACGAGTTTAGTGTTGAATTTGATGGTCATATTAGAACAAGTGCACTCTGTGCAAACAAGTGATGTTGTTTCAAATTCAGCTTGTCTTTAGTCTTTTCCTTTGTAGTGCCGAAATCTTTGAACGAACACAGGAATACTGTTTGTGAAACTTTTGCAATCACAAACAAATTTAAGTAATTTTTTTTTTTTTTAATGAAAGCAAATAGCCTATTGGCGTTACTAGATGCAACAGTAAACACATTGCTAGTTCTTTAAAAGTTGAAGGACCTTGTAAATGAGTTTCTTCCATTATTTGGATATGCAGAATGCAGTCACTTGTTTTAAGCAGAATCTAAATATTGAAGCATGAATCCTTGTTGATATGGGGATTTGAACCAAGGACCTCAATGTTTTTGCCTGAGTGCCCTTGTCATCTCTCCCACTCTTGGGGTCTCCTTGGTTGCTAGTATTTGCTAATGTACTCTATAAAGAACCTGCCTTTATTAAGAATCGATGGACATAATATTTTCATAAAATGCACTTATAGTTAATTCATCATGTTCAGTTGTACAAGTAAACTTGGGGGATATTCTGTTGAGGAGGATTAGCTCTAGTCAAAGTACCTGGAGGTGGTGGTAGCCTCTTGTGGTTATGTCCACTACTGCGTTGGCCTAGGAAATATCGGCGGTCGAAAAGCTGAAATATCCCATTCATGCACCCGAGTTGCTTCTGTAGCTCCTGTTTTTCTTCCGTTAGAGAGTACACAAGCTTAGACGACATCTTTGCTACGGCAGAGAACTTGGAAAGCTTTGAAAAGCTTAAATCATTTGTGAAAATTAAGGCGAATGCTTTTTTCTTGGAAGAGAAAGTAAAACAGTGAAGGTCAGAACTCAGAAGGTACTAATATCAATGCAAGCTGCAGAGAGGATGTACAGATCCAAGAAGTGATGTTTGTTTTCTCTTTTTGGGGTTTGTTGCAGAGGAATAGAAAAGGAGCTTGTTATTTTGGCCTTCTTCAAGGGAAACTGCTAGAGGAATGTGGTTTAATATATGTAGGGAAATGTGTCATTTATTTTTGGTGGGAATTTTTTAAGATTGTGAGGGAATGCTCTGTCATTTTATAACAATTTGTGACTTGGGGGAGACAGTTTTCTCTGAAATATCCATTCTAAGGCTTAGCGTCTCTATTAGAGCTTACATGCTACGAGTCTCTATGAGGACTTGTAGACTTGCAGTGGTACTTACGGATTGTCTAACCCGTTGGGACGGCTTGTACCTAAGATATGGATGGTCGACAGCAACGAAACTTACCAATTGACCTAATTGGGAGAGAGATTTGTGGGTCAGATTTGGTGTGGAAGTGGGTCAGATCTGCACTAGTCATCCACATCCATGTGGACAAAATAATGTGGGGGTTGGGTCAGGAGTCTGGACCTCTCTACATGGGCATGTGGAGTTTGTCAGGTGGTGTAAGAAATATGGAAGTGGATGTATGCACTGGCAATTTCCCAGTTTCTAAAGCCCTTTTTCAACCATTTCCCTTTTTTGAATTGACCAAACTGCCCCTCACTACAATTTTTATTTTTATACATTATCCCTGGAGACATGTTTAGAAATTACAAGACTAGTTTATGCATTTACCATTGAAAATATTTTCAGGGGTAATTTTTAAATGTGATCGTTGTCACGATCACGAATCACGATTGCTATTTTTAGAAGTGAAATCCATGGAGATGAAAATGAAAAATACATACAACAACATCCTTGTTTGCTTTTCTGGAGTGATACTTTAAATGCTTACTATTATTGGACTGCAGAAATAATACAGTTGTCGTGATTCTGAATATATAGTTACAAATTACATAACCGACTCAACCTGAAATGAGTATCACTTTTAACTTGCTTACTAGGCTAGAAGTTTTACTTCATTGTTTTTCAAAAGGCAAAAAAGGTAATCATTTAGGGAAAGAGGTAGTTCCAAATTTAATTTATTTAGAAATTAGAAATTAGAAATTAGAAATTTATTTACTCTAGACAATGATTTATGTTAATCGTTGCTACTTGTGCAAGAATGAGGAGGAGGATGTGAACCACCTGCCTATTGTTAGGGAGATATTGAATTTTATTTTCCTCTCTGTGGGGGTTTCTTGGGCTAATCCCAGGACGGTTATTGATACGCTTCGAGGATGGTCGTCTTTTAATAAGAATAGTAGGAATTTCTTCTGGAAGTACGCCCGTATAGCAATTTGGTGGACCATCTGGAAAGAGATGAACAGAAGGACATTCGAGAACATCGAATCTGATATTGAAGGAATTAAAAAGAATTTTCTGTTGTCTTTGTGATTCTGGTGCTTAACAGCAGATCCTACTTCAGAGGATCCTTTTTGTAATTAGCATTTGGGTTAATCTTGTGTTCAGTATAGTTTAGTTTTTGTATACTCCTAGTGTACAAGGACGCGTCACCTCATTTGACGCTTGTTAATATTACTTATACCTTACTTATAAAAAAAAGTTTATGTTGAGTTCAAGTTAGAGTGGAAAAAGTTTTATTTACTTGGTGTGAATTCGCTCTCAAGTGCTTTTATACATTAGATCAGAGAGTGGTCCGTTTGAAAGGTACAGGTATTTAATTGCATGGCAGAAATGGTTGTGGCTAGTGTTCCTTGAGTTCTTGTTATTGTCTGGTATATGTCGCACCTTGCGTTACTGTAGTCTGGATTTCTGCATGTTGGATTTCCAGGAAAGCTTCTTGTTTGAGATTAATTAGGATTTGGTTGAGAGATTGGCACAAGTCAGTAGTCACTTAGGATGGACTGTACATTTGATAGATAAACACTTAGAAAACATGTGGGATGTCTTTACTAAAACCGTGTTCCCAGCTTCCAACTCATCAGTACTCTTCAGGACATGTAACTAACAGCCAGAGTTTAATCATATTTGGTATTGTTTTAATAATCATTTTCTTATCTGCCTGTTGCCAGGATTTCAATTCTTTGCCAATGGAAGTAGACATTATTGGCTTTTAAAAGTTGTTTAATTTTCCCGGGGTGTATTAGGCGGCTGCCACTAGTGTCTAGTGGTGGTGGCCAATGAAAATTTTAAAAAATAGAATAGAATGACGTATTCCAGGGCAAATGTTTAGCCTTGTCCAAATCACCCCTTAATGCTTTGTTGGTCTATCTATTAGAGAACAATTTGATAATTACAACGCCGTAAAGATAAAATCTTGATTCTGTTTTTTTCTAAGTTGTTGGTAGCTAGGTTAGCACTTGGTTTGATTGTGAATTTGTGATTCATGGACCCTACCTTTGCTTTATCTAACAAAATGAATTAAAAAGACGTAATCGCTGTTGAGTTGATATGGTTATATTTTGTAAGAATATTTTTATCATTGTTTTTAGCAAAAGTGTCCTTAAGTATGTGCAATTAGTTCACACATTAGGTGCACATCTTGTTTCAATGCTTTTCTCCCACTAAAGGTTACTTTGATAAGAATGACAGCTTAACTGTCAATTGCACTAACATGCATGATTCTTCTCGTCAATTACTCTCTCTCTCTCTCTCTCTCTCTCATGGTATGTATCTGTGTATCTCTATATACATTTGCCAAAGTACAATAATGTTCATGCTCATCAAGTACCACTAGCTTATTGTATGTACATTCATGGATACATTCCTTTTATTTTCAAACAATTTATGCCCTTCATAATTCACTAAATACTATTTATTGAATCTATCACTGTAAATAATGCACCCTGGCTCTACAAGATTGTGAATAAAAATGGCCTGACTTGAAAAAGCTCAGTTACTACGTACAAGCATAAACTAAAACATATAACTAAAGCATATACATACATATATATATATACATATATATGTATATATATATATATACATATATATGTATATATATATACATATATATGTATGTATGCATGATGGTACATACACTTAATGAATGAAAAGGAAAGAAGGGATGATTGTGATGGTGATGGTTGAGAGTTGAGAGGGGGGGGGGGTGCATAATCACGTGGATAAAGGGAAGAAGTCACATTTGGGTTGCCTTATTTTATTTAAGCAGTCACCAACTAAGCCCTGTTTATTACAGATATCATCCTATACTATGTTCCAAGAAGCCAGTACCCCATTAGTCCTCCATCATAGCCACATGATGTCCCCCCTCCCCACCTCTTCTACTTCTTCCCCTTCACCAAATCAACCATGTGCATTTACAACTTTCTAACTAATGTTTCCAAGTCAAATCATTATTAGCTAGACTCCTCCTATTCCAAAGGACTAATGTTAAGATCATCATCAAGACATTAAGTAACTGGTAATTGATTGTTAGTAAAGTCTATAGGTGATGAGACTTACAGTTTCTGACCTATTAAGAGTTGCCGTTGTGTCTAATATTGTGGCCTTAATTCACAAGGTAAATATAATCATGCCCGTAAGCAAGTATCAGCCATTGATGGGTAAATAATGAAACTTACAGTTTTTGATGAATCAAGAGTTGGTTATTGTTGTATGTTCTAAAACTGTGTCTATTTTTTGTGGCCTTTACAGAGTAGGAGAGAGTCAAGCTCATTATAAGCTAGTATCTGTTTATTCAATTCGGAGGTGGGATGATTCTCATTAAATTTAAATGTCAAAAAGGGTTTCAAGATTGTGTGAGCATAAAAAAAGGTGGGGGGTGGGGGTTTGGTTCCATGTTAAGAGGTTTATTGAATTTTGAGGCAAGTCAAGATTCCATCTTATCCCTTTTCCTCACATGAGGCATGAAAGTTGTTAATTTTAGATCTAAACTTGAGGAGTAAGAAACCTTCATCTTTAACTTCATCCATGAAAACCACAATTATTGATTTATTTATCTTTCTTTCCCATGTTCTTGCTAATTTAAGGAAGAACCAACTTGGCAAGAAGAAAGACCCTTACAACAAAATTTTGCCTACCCTGTTGAGTGATTTTTACCATTTTTTTTAGTATACAAGTTTTGACTTTTGTGTATTTACATTTCTTGTAACGAAATCAATTTTCGTTTCATATGATATCTCTTCTTAGTATGTTCTTTCATATGATACAAAATTATTTGTGGAAAAGTCAAGAAGAATTTATGGAATCAAATGGCCAGATATTGGATTTGAAAGTCGTCTAATGCACATGCACAGTTGTTCATAACTATGCTCCCTCCTCGTGTCATCACTGTGTGTATGACCAAAAACTTAACCCATTTTTTTAGTCTAAAGCTATCAGAAACCCCTAATAAGATATATATTTTTACAATCAGCATAATCCCATTAATTTAAACGTCCGTCTGCCATTGTTCCATGTTCGTATTGGCTTTGTAAAATTCAATGTGATTTGTCTTTGTTTTCTTTTAAAAAAACCTACTAAGATCTTACTGACCCTTTTGTTAACACATATGAAAGGCATATTCTGCAGTATGTGATTCTTATAGATAGATACAGATATTCTGTATGTATAAATGGTCCAAGGGCTTAGGGGGTTGGGGTCATGGAATGGCTAGTGTCAACACCTACTCCTGTACAAAGGTGGGAAAATGATGAATGATAAGGAACAATGTATGGTCCTTGATTGGTTTTGAAGATAAACTGTAGACATCTCAGTAGGGCCATAACAAAGAACTTGTTATGATTCAATTTGTTTTCTATCTTTTGGTCTATCATTGTTTGAACTTGTACTCATTTTGTATTTCATCACTATACTACTTGTACTATGGAGAATGGACTATATATGCTAGTATGCTACACATAAAGCACATATTTTTTAGGGTTAAGTTTGGATTCCCTCTTCAGAATGGTTATGTTATGCAACCATTTCAGAGTGCTTTTTGTCAATTTTTTCCTTTTGAGGAAAAACATAACAACTTGGACAAGTACTTGAACTTGATGGGTCAAATTTATTGTTTTACTTTGTTTCAGTGTCATGGCTTTGAAAGTTGGGAACCCCTCCATACTCTCCGGTGTTGGAAATTGGTTCATTAAAATGGGGTTTGACCAATATTTGATCCAAGTTTCTTGTTTGATTCTTTTATCAAAAATGAAAATAAGTTGCAAAAATGAAATCTATGTTTCGAGTAGATTACATTAGTATATTTATTATCTCTAAACAATTTTTTGTGAATGAGATATTAATACTTAAAGTATGCAACTTAACTTTGTTAGTTGAAGAGTTACGGGGATATGAAAGAACATATCCTACATTGGAAAATATGGAGCTTTAAGGCACTTTATTAGTAGGTCAATTTTAGAAGCAAGCAATCAAGTGTTCCCTCACAAGGTGCAAACTAGTGGTGTCGCATGTGTATTGACACGAGCTTGAGTGCATGTGTGCAGTCGCATTGGGTTTCTTTAGACTTTGGAGGCGCACATTGCTTTGGACAGGCGTGGGTTGGTAGTTGCACTCGCAATCCATCCGAAACGGTTCGACTTGGGCGGTTATGGGTCAACCGTTGAGCGGTTAGAGGCAGTTGTTGGATCCTCTCCCGAATGGGTGGCACGAAGCGGTTACTTGGAACAGTCACCGGTTCAGTCCATGCAGTTACAATGCACCCGCCCGATCATGACTTGTGTCTATTGAGCAATGGACACCTTAGGCCAATTGTCGAGGATCGTGAGCAATAGTACGAGGCAATTTTGTCTTGCAAAGATTATATCCAATACAATTCTCGACTTTGATTGTTAAGCCTGAATTTTCTTCTTCATCTTTGATATGAGAGAACCACAATATTTTGAATTACATGTAGTCTCTATGTGTCATCATATATGTGTTTTGTTTACTTTCAATTAGGGGTGTAACTGAGAAACTGTGAGTAATCTTGAAGAGCATCCATTGGCAAATCAGGAAGAGCAAGATAGCCGTGTGATCTTATTAATTTTGTGTGTGTTTACATAAGCAACTCATCTGCTATATATACAAATTAGATAGAGAGATTAGGTGTAATGCACCACCTAACTTAATCGCCACTAAAATTACAATATACACCGCTACCCTTCAGAATGGAAGATGACACTCGCCGCCCTCCGGTCTCATAGAACTTTCTCGAACACAACACTTGGGACCTCAGACTTTAACTTGTGGATGCTTGTTGATCCCCTTTATTACCAGCCTCTTCTGTATTTTGTATGTTAACATCCCTCCTCAAGTTGGAAGGTTGAATGAATATGTTGAGGACTGGCAACTTGCCCAGAAGATGATAGAAGTGAGGAGAGGGCAGGGCCTTGGTGAACAAATCTGCAGGTTGTTCAAGAGAGGAAATATATCTGGTTGAAATCAGGCCTTTTTGAATCATTTCTCTAACCAGATGACAGTCTATGTCAATATGTTTTGTTCTCTCATGGAACACAGGATTAGCTTAGATATGGATGGCAGACTGATTATCACAGTGTAGAGGAACTGGTAAGTTAGTGGTGATGTTGAAGTCTTTGAGAAGGGAGATCAACCATTTGAGTTCACAGCAGGTGTCAGCCATACTTCTATATTCAGCTTCAGCTGAGGATCTGCTAAATGTGGGTTGCTTTTTGCATTTCCAGGATACAAGGGAGCTTCCTAAGTAGATGCAGAAACCTGAGAGGGATTTCATGGTGATTGGGCAGGCAGCCCAGTCTGAATCACAGTAGGCAATGAGGTCAGTTGATGAGGAAGAGGGAAATAATAGGCCCTGGCCAGGGGTGCCTTTAATATATTTGACCAGCCTTAGAGCAGCATGCCACTGGTGGTCCATAAGGTTAGCCATGAATTGGCTGAGAACTTGGACACTGTAGGAGATGTCAGGTCTGGTGACAGAGAGATAGATGAGTCTGCCAACCAGCCTTCTGTAAGATGTAGGATCTGCCAGAGAAGTAGAAGAGATGATGGCTAACTTATGATCCTTCTCAATTGGAGTGAGGGCAGGTTTGGCATTCACCAGGCCACTGTCAGCGATGATTTCCATAGCATATTTCTTCTGATGTAGGCATATTCCAGTCTTGTTTCTTGCAACTTCAAGGCCAAGGAAGTATCTTAAAGGGCCAAGGTCTTTCACTGGAAATGCAGATTTCAGATAAGTTTTGACTTGATCAATCAGGTTTTCACTAGTGCATGTAATGAGAAGATCATCTACATAGACAAGAAGAGCTATGAAATGAGAGTTAGTATTAAGGCATAAAAGTGTATGATCATTCTGTGACTGTTTAAAGCCAAAGTTAATGAGAGTAGTGGACAGTTTTTCAAACCATTGTCTAGGGGCCTGTTTTAGGCCATAGAGGGATTTAGACAGTTTGTAGACAGTAGAAGAAGTTTCTTGAGCTTGAGTAGGGAAGTATCCTGGAGGAAGATCCATGTATACTTCTTCATGAAGGTCTCCATGAAGAAATGCATTGGATACATCAAGTTGGGATATAGCCCATTGTTTGGCAGCAACTACATCAAGTAACACTTTGACAGAGGTCATTTTGGCCACTGGTGAGAATGTTTCAAAGTAGTCAGTGCCTTCAATCTGAGTGTATCCTTTGGCCACAAGTCTGGCCTTGTATTTATTGATGGTACCATCAGCATTATATTTAATTCTGAAGGTCCATTTGCAGCCTACAGTTTTCTTGTTGGCAGGAAGGGTTTGAAGGGTCCATGTGTTATTGCTTTCTAAAGCTTGAAGTTCCTCATTTATGGCTTGACACCACAGAGGGTCTTTGATGGCATGTTGATAGGTTTTTGGCTCATGAAGAGTGGAGATGTTACAGGAGAAATTTCTGTATAAGGTGGAAACATTGGCATAGTTGCAAAACTTGGTGATGGAATAGGGTGTTGTGCAGTTGGTAGAGGGTTGAGTGAAATTGGGAGGAAGGTTGGTATAGTCCTTAAACCTAGTGGGAATGGTTTTGTGTCTTTGGGGCCTAGAGTGTAAAGGTGGGAGAGTAGTACTAGAGTCATTGATAATGGGTAAGTGATGCTCATCTTGGTCCCCTTCTGTATGTTGGTCAGTGTCAAGAACATTGGTAGGGTTGATGGTTTCAGTGGGTATTTGATTTTCCTCTTCAAGGATAGGATTGGAAGTATAGGAGGGGAATAGACTATCATGGGAAGACTGTGTAGTGTTCTCTTTGAAGGGGAATATTGATTCATAGAACACAACATCTCTATTGTAGAGAACTTGGTGAGTAGCAATGTTATAGACTTTGTAGGCTTTCCTATTACTAGGGTAACCAATGAAGATGCATTTTTGGGCTCTAGGAGATAGTTTATCCCTGTTGTGAGAGAGAGTTGACACATAACATAGACAGCCAAGAGTTTTGAGATGATTGTAGGTAGGGGAAGATCCAAATAGAACCTCAAAAGGGGTTTTAAATTTTAGAACAGAACTAGGAAGTCTGTTTATTAGATAGGTGGCAGTGAGAATGCAATCACCCCAGAATCTTTTGGGAAGGTTGGCTTGGAATCTTAGGGCTCTGGCAAGTTCAAGAAGATGTATGTGCTTCCTTTCAGCTCTTCCATTTTGCTGAGGAGTGTCAACACAGGTACATTGATGTAGTAGCCCTTGGGAAGCCAGGAGACTGCTAACACCATCATTGAGGAACTCAGTGCCATTGTCAGTTCTGAGGTGTTTGACACTGGTTTTGAATTGGTTCTTGATCATATTAAAGAAGAACTGAAGGGTTTGATGGACTTGAGTTTTGGCTTTTAATAGGAAGGTCCATGTAACTCTAGAGTAATCATCAACTATGGTGATGAATGATGTGCAGCCATCATAAGTGGCTTTCCTGTAGGGACCCCATACATCACAGTGTATGAGGTCAAAGGGATTGGAGCTATGAGAGTCACTTAGAGGAAAGGGTTGTCTGGTTTGTCTAGATAAGTGGCAGATTTCACAATGAACATTGGGAATAGAATCAAGTTGCATGTTGAGAGAACTAATGTGCTTTATAGATTGTACAGGAGCATGTCCTAGTCTAGTGTGCCACAGATACAGTTTGTTGATAGGTTTTGTAATGGAAAAAGTATTACTAAGTTTACATAGGTTTGGATCAAAGAATTTCTTGCATTCAGAATATGCAGTCTGCTTAGGATTACTGGATTCTGTTGGGAGTAATTTGTAAAGGCCACCATCAAATCTACCAATCCTCCTGAATTTCTTTTGAGCAGGGTCCTGAAGGAAACATGATGAAGCAAAGAAAGTTAGGCAGATGTTATTGTCAATAATAAGTTTGTTTCCTGATATGAGATTGCATTGGAATTCAGGAGCTAAATAAACATCTTTGAGGACAATATCACCTGTTAGGATTACAGTGCCCTTGTGAGTAATGGAGGAGGATTTCCCATTAGGTAAGTGTATCATGGTGTTTACAGTTACATGATTAGTAAGGCATTCAAAGGAGGTGGTGATGTGATGACTGGCACCAGTGTCAATGATCCAATCAAGATGTGATGGTTTTGTATAAGCAAGGCAGAAAAATTTTGGACTGTAATTAGGGTTACCTGACATGTGTTCTTCAGGAGTGTCCATCTGAGCAGCTGCAGAATTGGCACTTTTGGTGCTGTGCAGGAGCAACATAAGCTGTTGAAGTTGGCCAGGAGTGAAGCAGTCAGTGTTGATGTTTGGATCATCCTTCTTCTTGTTTCCAGAGTTTTCTTTGACAGACTGAGTGACTGCATTGTTGCAGGAGGAGTTGATCTTGGCCTTTCCCTTGTTTCTTGGCATCCTGCTTAGATCAGGTTTTGTGCCAAATAGTGGATGCCACTCAAGGAAGCCATGTAGAAAGAAGCATTTGTCCTTCTGATGGGAGTCACCATGGCAGTAATCACAGAAGAATTTTCCCTCAGTTGGAGGGACTTGGGGTCCTCCTGCAGTTCTTGCTTTGTTGAACTTGTTTGTGGCAACTTTGCCCATAAGAGCAGAGGAGATATTTTCAAAATTCATGGAGTTACTTTGTAACCTTTGTCCCTCTTCTTGAATGAGCATGGAAACATCCTTAACTACTGTAGGAAGTGGATGCATTCTGAGAATTTGTCCCCTAACATCTGTGTATCTTTCAGACAGCCCCATGAGGAACTGAGTTAATTTGGTGACATGATCATGTTCTTCTTCGACATTGATGGCACCACAGGTACAATTGCATGTGCATTTGGGCTTTTGAAGGAGGTTTGTGAGTTCATCCCATAGTCCTTTGAACTTGGTATAGTAGGCATTGATGCTTAAATCTCCTTGTGTGCATAAGATGATATTTTTCTGAACTTGAAAGATTTTTGGGGCATCACTTTGTGTAAATCTTGTGATGATATCATCCCATATCACATATGCAGTTGAGAGATAGACTATGCTTTGTCTGATTTCTGAATTCACAGAATTCAGAAGCCAAGAAACTACCATACTATTGCATCTTTCCCAAGCACTGATGTACTTGGAGGGGGGAACAGGTTTCTTGTTTAGGCCTTTGACCATGTCAAGTTTGTTCTTGGCTGAGAGGGTTGTTGTGATGGAGATCTTCCACCGATTGAAATTGGTGTTGGTTAGGGTTTCAGTTACAAGAATCATCCCGGGGTGATCATTGGGATGGAGATAGAGGGGATGACCAGAGTTCAATTGAAGGGTAGACTCAAGCAGGTCATAAGCATCTATGGTGGTACTGGAACTACCATCTTTCGTGAGTTTAGTGGGATCTCCAGAAGTGGGATCAGTCATCATGAAAGGTGGGAGGCAAGATTCAGATTATAAAGAAGAAGACAAGGGTATACAGAGAGAAAAGGGGATTTACCAGTTTGGCATTGAGTAGGAGTTGTGGAGAGGGATCGAGATCAATTAGGCTCTGATACCATGAGAAACTGTGAGTATTCTTGAAGAGCATCCATTGGCAAATCAGGAAGAGCAAGATAGCAGTGTGATCTTATTAATTTTGTGTGTGTTTACATAAGCAATTCATCTGCTATATATACAAATTAGATAGAGAGATTAGGTGTAACAGACCACCTAACTTAACTGCCACTAAAATTACAATATACA
This sequence comes from Codonopsis lanceolata, assembly GCA_013146195.2. NCBI lineage: Eukaryota > Viridiplantae > Streptophyta > Magnoliopsida > Asterales > Campanulaceae > Codonopsis > Codonopsis lanceolata. The sequence goes on along the minus strand of CM028379.1, from coordinate 122,661,136 downwards.
CCCGTTACCCTTCAGGAATGGAAGAATGACACTCGCTGCCCCTCTGGTCTCATAGAACTTTCTGAACATAACACTTGGGACCCTTGCACTTTAACTTGTGGATGCTTGTTGATCCCCTTTATTACCAGCCTCTTCTGTATTTTGTATGTTAACAGTAATTAACCGCGTCAATATTGTGTTTAGAGTTGTATTTTTATACAACTAACTCAAAGTCAAGGCTGCATAGGAGACTTGACAGTAATGTAAAATATGTAAATATCAATGTAAATGTCAAGGTGCCACGTGTATGTGACTCTTGCACCAACTTGTTTTAATGTTTGGGATGGGCAAACAGAAATTGACACTTGACTGAACAAAATTAAATGAATCATGTAAGTGATCCTAATAATCGGAACAAATACATACTCCAATAATGAATGCAATACCAAGTTGTTACTTTTCGATTAATTCACAAGCTATGGAGTGTTTTGACAAGTGCCAAAAAAATCGTCTTTCTTGTCTCCTGTAACACAATGTTGCATAAGATCTTAATTTGTAAAACGGAACTACGTTGTCTTACAGTTCAACCTACCAACACACGAAGGATTATATCAAAGGGATCAGTCTTACGAAAAATATCTGTAAAATAGTTTTTCTAGAGTTTTTGCTTAGATAAAATGTGATAGTATCTTTACAATTGGAATGGATCCATATGTTTAGAAAATGCCAATAAATAGTCTTTCTTGTCTCCATAGGTAAAATGTGAGAATAGAGGCGATAGACAATTATGCTCAAATTAGAATGAAGTTACATGCTGGAAGAATCAAAATCACGGCTTAAAATAGGATCACAAGCAAAATTAGCTTAAATTTTTCGGGAAAATGTAGGCCAATCCACTTTAAACAACTTTCAACCGCTAAAAATATGTGTACTTTTTATTAACCGAAAAAGACACTTTTAGGACTAGAAGATGACAATACCCTTAATAAATAAAACTTACGCGCCCAAAAGCATTTGTTCATGCATCATGATGCGTGATTTTGAAGCATAATTACATGCATCGCTACTTAATGCATGATTTCAAATTGTGTAACTAACTGTCAAAGCGATGCATCATGAATCCAGTTTGATGCATCGTGATTCAAAATTGAATTGCAATGCATGATTTTAAATCACGATGCATGATCCCAAATTGTGTAACTTCCATATCAATTTCATAGTGATACATCGCATTTCAAAATTGATGCATCGCGATTCAAAAAAGTGTCAAAAACAAGCAAGTTCTTATTCGGACATTTCATCGAGTTTACATGCACCACCACTAAACAAAATTTAACTTCGAATACAAAATGATATATCCCCAACTTGAGTAGTATTACATAAAAACACAAACTAGCAATTGTGAGATTTTTGGGTAACAAAAGTTAACTCGAATGCAAAAGCACATGTCCCCTAACCTGAGTAATATTATAGAAACACACAAGCTGACAATTGAGATATGCATAATGTATGTGACAAACTCAAGCTTCTGAAAATCGTTTACCCTTTTCGGGGGTCGATTCCCGTTTCTTTGCCACAATAATTGTGATTTTCGAAGAATTTAAGAAAAACAACAATTTTCGTCATTGTATGAAGAGATTGGGAAGATGAGAAGAGACAAAGGATTTGACCAAAGCGGAGACATCGAAAATAGAACTTGAAAGCCGTCGTCGACGAAGAAGAAGGTACGTACGTTTTTGTTTTGTTAATAGGCAAAGGGGCATTTTAGGAAAAATTTAAAAAGAGGTATTAAAGCGGTTGTATATAATGTAACGGGGTCCTCTGCTGGTTTGGTGGGTACACAACACTAGAAAAGAATGAAAATGTATTGCAATTTGCAAATGGTAAGGGGGAAGGAAGATGGCCAATTCTTATGATCTTATCCCATATGGGCCATATGGCCAAATACCAATCCTCATCCCATGTACATTAAACACATACCCTCTTTATGGAACATAACATGTCTCTGATAATGTCCCTTTTCCCATTTTGATTTGATCCGTAGCATTTCATCCAATTATTGAACTCCGCGCCAAATACATACATACCCCATTATCTTCATTATCTCCATGATGCATCATCCTAAGCTTGCCAAAGCCAAATTCTTAGCATCAAAGTTGAATGAAAAATTCTCTTTTTATCTTAATATGGTATAATCCACTCCACATGTAATTTTTTATTAATTTATATCAATTTAAGAAAATAGTGAAAGGAAGTCAAAAGTAACTCTTCAAAAATATGTTCACCAATCATCCAACTCTCAATTAATGCAAATAAACCTAATCCCCTTTTCTTTGCTAACTGAGCTTTCACCGTTAAGTTACTATGATGTTCCAATTTACCCTTGTGGTAAGAAAACATTAAAATTATAAGGTAAATACATTTTTAATTAAAAAATCTGTAATTTATGTAAATAATTAATCAACAATTTAAAAATCACATAATAAAGAAGATAAGGTTGTAAATAATAGATAATTACTCCATCCGTTCTACTCAAAGAGTTGATTAAATAGTATATAACTAATATTTAAGTTGGTTATAATTATAAAAATACTAGAGTATAATCAATATGTTAATATAAAATGTGAAAGATAATGTTAAAATGTTATGAAGATGATAAATATAATTTTTTTAAAGTGAACTTTTCAAGTGAAGATCCGAAATTGATTTTTTTTGGGGATGGAGGGAGTAAAAGAAAATAAAAAAGAAAGACATAAAAGAAAATCTGTATATAATAGAAAACGACTAACAAGTAAAAGAAAAGGTAAGAGAATCGCATAAAAAAAGAAAATATTAATTAATAAGGAATAAAGCAAAATGTGAAGAAACAATAAAGCCTTTCCATAACATTTTCTTGAGCTGAAGCATAATTGGACCGCTAGGATTCATCCATGCCTTGAGGATTAAGAACCCAGTTCCCGGATCTCTTCGTCTTTCTTTCCAATATATATATATATATATATTTCAAAAGGTTTACACATCATGTCACATCATCAGCTTATAAATATTTTCTCTATTAACATATTCTTCACTATACATAAATTCATAAAAGGTTTATAGCATGAACTCACTTCTAAATATTATAATCTTTAACCAAAAAAAAAAAGGCAAAAAAAGAGAAGGGAAGTCCGATCACTATCAACCGGTCCATAAACATGAAGTGGCGGAATCTTCGATCAATGACTTGGTGGCCTCCAATGGTATAAAGCTTTATCAAGTTTTTATAAACCTTCTATTGAAGGTGCTCTAACTAAGAGTTGAAAAAAGACATGACATCTGCCATCAAAAGCGATTTGCACTCAATGATGGGCTCCTCTAACAGTTTTAGCCTAACATTTTCACTAGCACCCTTCTTCGCCAGGCAGTGCGCCACCTTATTTGCTTCCCTGAACTTGATCGTGCTTCCCGACATCTCCAACAGCTTTTTGCAGTCATTTATGAGACCCATGAGCGGGTGGAAATCATCTTTAGGTCCATTCAACATATTCACCGCAATTAGGGAATCAGTTTCGAATTCCACCATTGAGAGGCCCATTTGACTAATCATGGCCAAACCAGTGTAAATGGCTTGTAGTTCAGCTTGAAGACTAGGGCAGTTATGGATTTTTCCATAGAAGCCCTTAACCCACTCCCCTCTGTCATTCCGTAGAACTCCTCCAATTCCAGCTTCATGTCCTTCTTTCACGCTTCCATCCGTGTTCATCTTCATATTACCTGTCAAAGAAATACACCAATTAGTACAAGTATTATGATTCACACCCCTCCCACCCTTTGCTTTGCCATTCATCTTTGTTTCTTATTCCTAGTATAGATTTTTATTCATGCCTCAAGCCTTTCCAAACCCTAAATTTTCCTGATCTTCCTTCATCATTCGATCTAGGAAAAAATACTATGATGATTCAAGAAACAGTCATCCCATGTCAAAAATCAGAATAGAGACACCCTAAATTTTCCTGGAAATTTTGATGAATTTCACCCAGAATAAAAGAAACTAATTGAACCATTGATTCTTTGAGGTTTCCTAAATAAAGATGATGAAAAAAAACACTAATTCATCTAACATCATGACTACCAGTAATAACCAAATAAACAGGGCTAGATAAAGGGGAAGAATAACACGGTGTCATCTTCAATTTCACAGGCCTTTGCCATCAATTGACAACCAGAAACTCCAAATTGTAACAAATGGTTCCATCAATACCAAACTAATGTGATGGTCGATGTTGCTGCAACTAACATGTTTATAACACGGTTTTGCATCCCAAAATGCTTCTCAGTAAGACATCAACGAGCACAAAATCAATTATCATTACCGTTGGATCATTTTGTCTATTTTGCTGACATTCTGTTTCTATAACCTATACCAGTAGCCGTACCTGTTTACAACCCAATGTCACTATACTCTAGTATCTACTAACAAAAACAAGTATCTAACACGTGGTCCTTTGACTATTTGTAGTGTTGGAAGCATAACATAATCATTGGCAAAGTTGAGGGGGAGGACTACTAACTTTTTCTCCATAGATTGGGCCAACTGCCAAGAACTGTCGAGTAAAAGTCCCAATGCGGGCTACTCTCATCTATGCCACGTTGCCCAAATGGGTGTTTCTCTATGTACTCCTTCCAATTATCAGCACTTGCCAAGCCTTCCAAATACACTCGAAGATCACCTCCAGGTCCTGCGATGAACAGCGTTAATTAATATTGAACCCAATCTTTTGACCACCAAGTAGTAAGAGATATATAGGGTAAATAAGTCATCTTCATATAGGGCATCCACAGCTACTTCACCTAATGAATAATCACTGCCATCCTTGAAGCTGTATGAAAATGGGAAAATCCCAGTGTGCACCTAAAAGTAAGGATTGCAAACAAACCCAAGACACCAATCATTGCATTAATTAGAGGAGGAAAAAATTAAGAGCCAAGAATTCTACATCCCACTGAATAGAGGTGACAGGCATACCGGATTGAGTAATGCCTTGTATGGAGAATCATCTAACAACATTGTGTTGGATTCATTATAATCTCCTTTCTTCCAAGGAAGACTTGGATTACTCATTTCCCAAATTTTCTTTAACTCCTTAAAGACTATGCACTTGTGCCTGTTTTCGAGGGTCTTGAAATGTGTTCCAGTGCAGTGGGATTTATCCTGAACATATAAAGGCAAGTAAGATTAACATGTGATCCATTCCAGTTAAGTCTAAGCACATAAAATCTCATTATTCAGTTCGCAATCAATATCCTACAGGAAACACATAGATTAAATAGGGAAAGGGAAAAAATAGATAACACGTGAGGTTGTTGGAAGAGATATGAACACAACGTCACAATCTCCCCTGGGTCACCACCCAACAATTTACTGGGTTGTGATTAGATAAAATGAAGGTAGCATGCTGAAACAATTCCATAACACTTACCCAAATGAGTAGCAACTTGTGCTTCACATCCCCCAACAAATAATCAACCACTTGATCAAGAAGTTTCCTGCATTATATTTGGCAGCTACAATTAGTTCTGATAAAACCATAGACGAATAAATGGCAAAGAGATGTTCACTTTGAAGAAGATACATGGGCCGAAGAATACTTGGTTCTTGAAGACCAAATGCCAACATCAAATCTCTCAAAGCAAAACCTCAAAAAATCACAACAGAAAGGCCTCTTGAATACTGTAGCAAAGTTTTAAAAAAAGTTAGCTCACTCTCTAATCATGCTTATCAATGAAATAATTTAAAAGCTTGTATCATCACATTGAATTCTCACTTGCCCGCTTTGAGATATTTACATCTGCTTTGCATTCTTTTGGTGCAGGAAAAACTACATCTGCAAGCAGCCCGTTAATATCAAGAATCAAAAGCTTTCTCCTCAATCTAGAAACTGGAGTTCTTTCTGGTGCAGGATGTAAAATCTTTAAAAGGTTATTCACTTTGCCAACAACAGCAACTGGGTCATTCCTAAATCTCTCTTCTGTTGAAGTTCAGTAGAAGATATATTAACAAAAATGTTTCATCAATAGCTGGTGGTAACAAAACAAAAACCAAATAATCAACAAGTTAAGGAAAACTACTAGCCTACCATTGTTGACACTATGTCTGGCTTTTTCTCTCGAAGAAAACTGAAATTCTTGATTTGTAGCTTGAACATTGTTTAGCGTATCATCTCCTCCCACAAACTGGGGGTTATCGGAAAGGCTCAAGGCTGACACAACTTCAGTTTGATCCAAAATATGCAGATTATCTTTTAATTGAGCCTTTGGCTTATTCTTCCTCCTGTTTTTCTTTTTCTCTGTACTTTCTTCAACAAGATATCTGGCTGTATCCATATGTTTCTGTATGGGAGATTGCACAGTTAAATCCACATTGAGGAGCATATCTTGCACCCCCCTCTTTGAAATTTCCATTTCTACTACTTCCAAAATCCCACCAACCGTGTGTTTCTCTTCTCCGTAGCCACATAATTCCATATTTTCACCTAAGTTTGGTTTCCTACTCTTTGATTTCCTCCTCCTACGGGTTTTCTTTGGCACGGTATTTTCTTCAACAAGATTTCTGGCTGTATCCATATGTTTCTGTGTGGGAGATTGTACGGTTAAATCAACATTGAGGAGGGTATCTTGCAACCCACTCTTTGAAATTTCCATCTCTTCTACTTCCAAAATCCCACCTACAGTCTGTTTCTCTTCTCCATAGCCACATAATTCCATATTTTCACCTAAGTTTGGTTTACTATTCTTCGATTTCCTCCTCCTACGGGTTTTCTTTGGCTCAGTATTTTCTTCAACAAGATTTCCGGCTGTATCCATATGTTTCTGTATGGGAGATTGCACGGTTAAATCCACATTGAGGAGGGTATCTTGGACCACACTCTTTGAAATTTCCATCTCTTCTACCTCCAAAATCCCACCTACAGTGTGCTTCACTTCTCCGTAGCCACATAATTCCATATTTTCATCTAAGTTTGGTTTCACATTCTTTGATTTCCTCCTCCTACGGGTTTTCTTTGGCTCAGCATTTTCTTCGACAAGATTTCCAGCTATATCCATATTTTTCTGTATGGGAGATTGCACGGTTAAATCCACATTGAGGAGGGTATCTTGCACCAAACTTTTTGAAATTTCCATCTCTTCTACCTCCAAAATCCCACCCACAATGTGTTTCTCTTCTCTGTAGCCACATAATTCCACATTTTCACTTAAGTTTGGTTTCCAATTCCTCGATTTCCTCCTCCTACGGGTTTTCTTTGGCTCAGTATTTTCTTCGACAAGATTTCTGGCTGTGTCCGTATGTTTCTGTATGGGGGATTGCACGGTTAAATCTACATTGAGGAGGGTATCTTGAACCCCACTCTTTGAAATTTCCATCTCTTCTACATCCAAATTCGCATCTACAGAGTGTTTCTCTTCTCCGTAGCCACATAATTCCATATCCATATCCATCGGTTATTTCAATATCTCTTCCTGTTGTAACAGAATTCAAAATCAACCTAAGGTTTGTTTTCTTTCTATCTACCAAGGTTTCTAGAAGAGTCTGTATAATGTTTAGAAAATCATGCACCAGCCATTGTACAGTTGACTTACTTCTATGGAAGTATCTTACATATCACTCTCACTTATAAGATCTTCTCTAATATCAAAGAATTCTAGATTTCCAACTGAAGTCCTTTTCCTGTTTACACGGGTCAATCTCCAAATAACGTACTGTTTCTTTCACCAATTTAATGGCTCTTCAACCCTGGGATGCACAGAAACAAACATAAACACCAAGCAACAGTAGGAATGAAACATGCACATGGAAATAGCATTAAAGTGCATCTGAAGCTTGCTTTGAAGAGATTCTAATATTTACTCGTACAAACATACATGGAAAAAGAGTATATCACACCCAAGAAACAACAGTCAGAAGCATTTTAATAAATGTAAATATTCCAATCAAGCAACAGTTCAGGTATGGTAATATTGGTCTGGTGCACCACCACGGGCTTCAAGCAAGAGAAATAAACATGTTTATATAAGAAATTAAGACAAACATTTCAGAAAGTTTAAGGCTTAAGAAGTGAGAAATAGTTTAAAGTATCCTAGTAGTGGATGAGGCTCTGGCTACGAAAGGAAACATGTGGAGCTTGCGTCGATCTAGGCAAAGGAATAAAGTTCCAAAAATATTCTACATTTGGAAAAGACATTTGTCGCTGGAAAAATCATGCGTAACAGCACATTTTGATGCCCAAAACTTGTTTCAATAAAGACACAAGAATGTACTTAAGACATTGAATCCACCAAAAATAAAGGAGACTTGTTCTCACAAACTCAAATGACAAAAGATAAATAAGAGCAACATCTGAAGGAGGACAAACTTCTGTCAGAACTTGTCAGAAATGTGTCGGCACAAAAATTTCTTATTACAAACAAACATGTTTTGCTCTTGGTCAATAGACTTTCAACTCAATATCATCGTTCCATGCTTTAAGAGAATTTTTGCTCTAGAAGCCTAATATGTATTTTTTACGCCAAAAACTATTTTACCCTCCCCCCCCCCAAAAAAAAAAAGTATCCACCAAGAAATTGACAGTCTTCTCAAAGCTCCATTGTCGGCCAAAACAATAGTTTCTTCATCTAGTCTCGAACCCCCTCCCGCTCATTCTATTTACCCATGTCATTTGAAGATGACCAGTCCACAAGCTCTTTGATTCAATCTGGTATTCATACTCAAACCTAAATCTCAAAATTGGAGCTTGAACCTCTATCCTCGGTTACCTAACGGTAAATCAAAAAAACTTCTATTGGTTTATCCATGCCTTTGTGTAGTGATCTTCGTGAAAGAATTGGTCACAATGTGTTGAGGAAATCATTAAATGGATTTTTATGGGTGGATCACACCCAATTTGGTGTACTAAGAAACTGGGAGGGTATAGACGAGGAAGCCTGCAATGGAGTAGGGGGTGGAGAAGGACTGTGGTGGCAATGGGTGTTGATGAAATTGATGGCGTTGATTCAGGAAAGGAGGAGGGTTAAGTCTGGTTTGAGGGCAGAGACGTCAGAGAAGAAGGGGATGGGGAAATAAAGAGAAGAAAATGTTGATATTGGGGGTTGAATAACTTATTTTAACCTTGCAGCTATAACATGTGCCTTGCACCTAGCAAACTCCTTTAGTTTTTTCACAGGCGTCTGACAGAAGGACGAAACTGGGACAAATCGAAATGTGAAGGTTTTATGTGAGACGATTTTCATTTGAGGGAGAGGAACGAAAGTGTGGTTTGGTGGATAATTGGGAGCGTACAATAGTTTTTGGCCACCACTTTACAGAGGAAACGGAGAATTTATTCAAAGAAGATGAGCATCAAAACCCCAAAGAAGGAAAATAATCAGAAATATGAATAACTTGGATTAGCATCAATACACTAAAAAAAAAATTAGAAAATAGCATTGAGTAGATCATATAAATTCCAAATGAAATTGGTGCACTCTAAATTTAATTGGAAAAGTTTCTAAGAGAATCAATAAGGATAATAAAGTCATATGTTCAAATCATTATAGGCCAGATATCAATTTGTTTATACCTATTTAAGCAATTTATAAGGATTCATTTACAGACTTTAATGTGCTTCTGGCACCCAAACCAAGTTTTTTTGGAATTCAATCTCTGCATCATTAACATGTCAGACTAGCTTCGGCTCAACTCAAGCTGACCAACGTATGTTCAGATTAGCTCACCAGTTTAACATAGCCTAGCTCAAGACTAGGTGATAAAACACTGCAAATAAATAGATGTGGCTGCTTCAGATTTGAGAACATGTGGCTGCACAAGCCGGGATTTTTGGATTGGGTGAAATCAAAGTGGTGCTCTTACGGGATTAGTGGGAATTCAGATTTTATTCTCGCTAAAAAGTTGAAGCTTCTCAAGGAGGATTTAAAAACTTGGAAAGAGGTGTTAGGGAGGCTAGATATAAAGATTAAGCTAGTGATGGAAGAGGTGAGAATTTTGGATGAGAAGGCAGGTTTGGGTGGTGGTTTAACTGAGATGGAAGAGACTTGGCGAAGTGCTTTGAGAAGCGAGGGAGAGTCTTTGTTAATTAAGGAAGAGATATCCTGGAGGCAGAAATCAAGAGTTCAATGGCTTAAAGAAGGTGATAGAAATACCAATTTTTTTCATAAGGTGGCGAGCATGCATAAGAGAGTGAATCAGATCAGAAATATTTCGATTGACAGTGTTCTTTTGGAGAATCAGCGTGACATAAAGGAGGGTATTCCAGGCTTTTATGCAAATGTTTATTCAGATAAGGGGATTTGGCAACCGAAACTGGATGGAGTCAGATTTATTACTTTGGTAGATGCTGACAGAAGTATGCTGGAGCCGTCTTTTTTTCTGAAGAGGAAGTGGTAGCCGGTTTGCAAAGTATGAGCGGGGATAAAGCTCTGGTCCGGATGGCTTCACGATGGTTTGCTTTTCTCAGGGAGGTGGTTAAAGATGATGTATTGGAGGTTTTTAATTATTTTCACGAGAATAAGTGCATGAGAAAAGTTTTAATGCCACCTTCATTACTTTGATAGTTTGATTCTGAAGAAAGTTGGAGCTTCTAGTGTGGGGGATAACAGACTTATTAGCTTGGTAGGCAGTTTCTATAAATGGCTAGCCAAGGTTCTCTCTTTGAGGTTGAGGTTTGAGATTCAGGCAGATAATATGGACAAGTTGATTTCTGATTCGCAACATGCATTTGTAGGGGGGTAAACGATCATTGACGTATCCTTTATTGCCAATGAAGTCGTAGATGCAAGAATGCAAACTGCAAAGTGGTGTTCCGGGTTTATTGTGTAAACTTGATATAGAGAAGGCGTATGATAACGTTAACTGGGGCTTTCTGTTTTATTTGTTAGAGAGGAAGGGCTTTGGTGATAAGTAGATTGAGTGGATATGGTTTTGTATATCCACGATTCATTTCACGGTGTTGATTAATGGGGAGCCTGCGGGTTTTTTTCTGAGTTCCAGGGTCTGTGACAGGGAGACCCTCTCCCTCCATTTCTATTCATTTTGGTCATGGAGGCGTTGCGCAGACTTTGAGATAAAGCGGTGGCAGGGGGCTTCATATGTGGTTTTAAGACCGGGTCGTCCGTAGTCATGGTTTCTCATCTTCTATTTGCGGACGACACCCTTATTTTTTGTGACGCTGAGATCACACAGCTGGGTATCTTTGATTGATCCTTTCATTCTTCGTGATGGTGTCGGGCTTAAGAGTAAATATTGCAAAGAGCGTCATTCTCCCGGTGGGAACAGTGGCAAATGTCGAGCTCTTAGCTTCGGTTTTTGGTTGCACATCTTCAAAGCTCCCGTTGTCTTATCTAGGTTTGCCGATCGGGGCTCCCTATAAAAAAAGGCTTAGTGGAATCTTGTGTTGGAGAGAGTTGATCGGCGCTTGGTGGGTTGGAAGAAACATTTGTTGTCTAAAGCCGGAAGGTTAACTTTGGTGAAGAATACTTTATCAAGTATTACAACTTACTCCCTCCGTTCCGGGCATAAAAATGTCATTTTATTACTAGTGAACTACTAAAAGCGTCATTGTCTTAAAAAGTTTGACCATCAAACAGGGACTCTTTGCCCAGAATAGAGGAAGTATTTTCTATTAGTGTTTGTGATGCTTGCCTCGGTCCATAAAAGAATAGAAAAGTTGCAGAAGGATTTTCTATGGGAAGAGCAAGGGGAAGAGCGCCAATATCATCTTGTAAAGTGGGAGACCGTGTGTACCGGTCAAAAGGCAAGAGGCCTAGGTTTGAAAAAATTAAGTTTGTTTAATTTGCCTCTTCTTGGTAAGTGGTTGTGGCATTATTTGGCGGAGGTAAATGCGTTGTGGAGGAGAGTTGTGGTTGGCAAATATGGTGAGGGTGAGCATGCGTGGTTACCAAATGCTATAAATAGCTCTTTTGGATCCGGAGTTTGGAAAGGGATATGCAAAGGGAGGGGGATGTTTGAAAGAAATATTTCATTTTCTATATGTAATAGTTTGAAAATCGTAATAAAATTTTGGAAAGATGTTTGGTGCGGGAAGGTGGAGCTTTGGAGGCTTTTCCCGGATTTATTCAATTTGGCGCGGTTGATAAATATATTTTGGTAAGTTTAGTGCTCTAGGTGAATCAAGATAATGTGGTTTGGAATCCCGTAGTTGGAAGGCATCTTCAAGACTGGGAATTGGAATCTAGCGTGTTATTTTTAGCCCGATTATATTCGCATCAAATAGATATTTTGTTAAGGTAAAGTAGGGACCTTTGAAAGATAAAGCTTTTTCAGTCAAGTCTTATTGCTCACTGAACTCAAGGGATATAGCCCCTTTTTTTTCCTAGGAAGATTGCTTGGAATTTGGAAATCTCTTGCTCCTTCTCGTGTGGAGTTTTTTGCATGGGAAGCCTGCCTTGAGGCCATTCTTACCGGATATAATGTTAGGCGGATGCACCACCTTTTTGGCACATTTATTTATATATATCTTTACTTATCAAAAATAAATAATAACAGATGTACTTTGTACATTTTATCCAGCCATTTTGGTAATCAAGTTCGGTTTCCTGGTTAACGAGCAACACGAGCAAGTTTAGCTCGCTAATAACCGCACTTTACATGTCATTATATGCATACTTCACAAAAATAAGACAAATCTCCTTTCAAGAAACAACCAAAAAGATTTCAGAAAAAAGTTCTTTGTTGAGAGGGGAGAGAGAGAGAATATCCAGATTACATTTAAGGTTTCGTTGCAAGAGATTGCAAAACAACAAGAAGATATGATTCTCATCTGAGAGAACCTTGCCAAGCCCTTAATTATATAACCAAGATCTAGTCTAATGTAGCCAGTACCATCTATGTGGCCACAAACTCTCTTCCATAAGATAGAGAACAGACACCAAAGATCTTTTTGTCTATGATCCGCGGGGCTAATCAACGGGTTAGAAGGCCAAACACTTTAAGAGTTGCAAAGTTTAATCAGCGTACGCCGTACAACACTTTAAAACGTGGTGTAAATGAATTATGTGGATGTATCAGTTTCCCTCATGTCATGCATAAAAGCCGTCTTTCCAGGTCCAAACAGATTGTAAAGAGCTGTTTAGAAGTAAAACAACACAACCACATCTTTTCATGTAATGAGGATATGACTTAGTACATTGAAAACTAGGAAGTCATGCTTCATACTCCAGTATAGTACCCTTTTTGGCCAATTAAACATTTTCTTCCCTACCACAATCATTAGTGGTAGGAATACATATTGAATCGTAATTTCCCTTATATAGAAAATTGAAATCCTAGTAGCAGATATATAGATAGCAATTAGCATTATAGATTAAGAAAAACAAAAACATAAAAAAAATATATATATATATATATATATATATATCAAACAAATTGAAAATAACAGGGAACTAACTAAAATCACCATTGCATACATTAAAAAGTTCGACGAATCATTTGAGCACATATAGAATAATTCATCGTTGTAAAGAGAAATGAAAAGGGAAAGAAAGAAATCAAGACATACATCTGTATTCGTCAAAGTTGAACGATAATCGAGAGATGAATTTGAGCAGGCAACGTTAATAAGAGATTTAGTAAAGCGATAAAAAGGGTTTTAGGAACCTACCAAGGATGAACAAATGCGTCGACTGAAGTCGCATTGCGGAGGTCTTCGTCAACCAGTTTTTTATTTAGCGAGAGACGACTTCAAGGCCGGGGGACTCGGGAGGGACTAGGTAGGGAGAGAGACGTCAGTTTCTAGAGACACAAACGGGACGAAGAGACCGAGGGCGAGGGGAGCCACGAAACAAGGGAGTGGGAGTGTCACTTGAGCAAGTCCAATGCAGTACTCCGGCCCTAAATTATGGTCTTCATTCTGTGCAAAAAAATAATTGATTTGATTATTTATATTTTATTTAATATGTAATTTGTTTTAAAGTTTATGTGTATATGACACATAATTAAAGTATGGTAAAAAAGTAAAGGCAAAATGGTAAAAGTGATGTTTAAAAAATATAAGTTTCAAACTAAACAATTATTTTGGGACTGACGAAAAATAAAAAGAGAACAATAATTTAGAGATGGAGGGAGTACATAAGAGTATTATCCTCTTTAATGGTTAAATTAAAACGTATCAAAATTAGGTGTGGTATAATGGAAGATATCAAATTTACCTCCCCTAATACTACACCTAACAATGGTTAGAGATGATTATTTAATGCTCATGAATAGTAATCGGAATCATCAAACCAAATCAAATCAAACCAATCAGTTTGGTTCGATTTTGGTCGAAGACGATTCGGTTTCGGTTTCAAAAATTGGAAAACCACCTTGTTCGGTTTATATATATATATATAAACATATATTAAACCAAACAAAATCAATTGTTGGAGAACTATTATTTCTTCAATTGTTTGTGTTTATTTTAAAATTTGTATTGTTTTCTTTGTTATAATTTGTTGTTAGTAGGTTATTTCTTTATTTTGATGTTAATTCCAAATTAAAATCTTATTTTTATTGGTATTTTTAATATTTGTTAACTTCATTGAAAATAATTTATATAAACCACAAAACCGAACCAAACCAAACAAAACCGAGTGATTCGGTTTGGTTCAGTTCAAAGTCTTACTCGGTTCAGTTCGGTTTGAGATTTTTAGAATCAATTGGGGCAATTTGGTTTGTGGTTTTAGCATAAACCAAACCAAACCAAACCGAACTACTTATACACATAGTAACCAATATGTATCAAAATTTGGTTTTGATATCTATAACCAAGTATCACCATTTGATTTGCCCTAATGTGACGCTGCTATATTTTTATTTATTTTGTTCATATTAAATATTTTAATTATATATTATTCAACATTGATTGAGTATATGATTTTATACCCGAGTACAAATCGTGCAATGCACGGGTGCATCACTATTTTGGGAATAATTCAAACGGGTGCGCAAAAGTTTTTCAAAATAATAAAATCGAATTTTATATATATATATATATATATATATATATATATATATAATTGATCAAACTTATAAAAGCAATAAAACCCAAGGTGGAAATTAGATCTTAATGAATATTAATTAATTTTTGAAATTGTTTGTATATAAAAATACATTAAATTTAGGAATTGGTTTGAGTTCATAATTTTTATGAAAAGAACCAATTAATTGATATATCTAACGCTAATTCTAAAAATAAAATTAAAGTGATTAAGCATGTTTATCTAACAAATTAGATTTGCATCTATACATAATATAAATACATTAAATATCGGTTCTAGAATTATATATATATATATATATATATATATATATAATAATTGGGATAAATGTATTTGGGCCTATATTAGTTTAGTTATCTTGGGCCGGTATTTATGGTTTAGTCTAATTTGAATGAAATTAATAATTGGGCCTATTAGTGAATCAATAGTAAGCCCTCTTCGTTTTGGTACACAAATGGTGTTAATTATTTGAGATTGGGCTTGAGCCCAAACCGGTTTTCCATTTAATAATAATAATAATAATTAATAATAATAATAATAATAATAATAATAATAATAATAATAATAAGTCTTATTTATTACCTTAAGTTAATTACATTTATAGAGTCAATAATTAGGGGATGTAGGGAGTGTGCGTTGCTACCGTTGAAGAGAAACGAAGGACGGCTGTAATAATGGAGAAGCTGGAGAGGTTGCTCACGGTGGGTATAAAGAGAGTTGTTGCCTCTAGTTTCAGCATAAGCAATACAACAAACTGAGATTTGAGAGAGTCATTGTGGAGACAAGAAGGTGACAGAGAATGACGGTAGGTTAGATCGCGGGTGCACCTCGGCAAGTTTTGAGGTAATTCAACCATCTTTTTCTGATTGTGATTTTCATTGGGTTCTTACTTTCGAGTCAGTTGAATAGGTAGATGACGGTTCCATGTGTAAGAGATATGATACTATGAGTATTGAAATCAGTTTTAAACTGTTGTTTGAATGCTAGAGGGAGTGATGGAGGTTGTCAAAGATAAAATAAAGGTTAGCAGGTGGTGTGGGTATAGAATAAGAGAGAAAGAAGAAGAGAGAGAAAAAAGAGAAGATTGAAAGGCGGGTAGAACAGAGGAACTGGGAGTGGTGAGAAAACTCAAAAAGAAAAGAGGGGAGGAAAATAGAAAGGAGAAGACCAAACAAGAAAAGAATAAAGAATGATGGATAAAGAATGATTGTGAGAAAGAATTAGTCGAACAAGAAAAGAATAAAGAATGATGGTGATGACTTTCACCGGAAGAAGGTATATAATAATAGTAAATAAACAATGATAAAACTTGTCTTTCATTTTGCGCTTATGAATATTAGACATTAAGTACTGCCCAATGAATATTAGATATAATTATTAGAATAGTTTTAGCTAATAATTATATCACGTTTGTAAATTTTAGATTTGGATAAGAGTGGTTAGCTTTCTTCCGAAATTGGTGATATTTGTTTCGTTGTATACCCGCTAATCAGGTAAGGGATTATACTCCTTTAAGTTTTTTGATTGTCCTATTTTATTCGGTAGGCTTCCGTTAAAATTTTATTGTCTTAACGTTTTCTTTGTAAACGCATGCTCGGTACTCGCCGATATTTGCTTTGAACTCCGTTGAACCTATTTTTTGTTCATACACCGAATCTTGAAATTTTTGTAACAAAAGTTTGTCTTTTTTGAAATATCAATTCATTGGAAAATGGATTACATATATATATTTTTTGGACGTTTGACTTTATTTGGAACTCCTCTGTGATCACTAAGTAAAATAAATTGTTGCGTGAAATATGTAACACTAATGAAACGATGAAATTATTTAACACAACTGGACATGTGGTGAGGTTATCCGGATGAGTAATGTTAGAGCATGTACAACAAAGCTCCCCATTTGGGGAGCTTAACCTCCATTTTTTTCTATTTTATTACAAAAATGACATTAAGCTCCCCAATAAAAATATTCTTTCAACAATGCACAAACTCCAACACTTTTATATACCACATCATCTTTATCTCCACTAATTTAATATTTTTATAGAAAAATGGCTAAAATTTTGAAAAATTCATAGAAATTTTTTCTGATATCCAAATGAAACAAACCAAGTCTCTATTTGTAGATAAAAATGTTTACTTTAATACAGAAAAAAAATTAAAAAAATATATTTTTTATGGCTGAAAATTGGCAAAAAAAGAAAATGGAGGAAAAGAGAATGGAATGATGTCATGTGAATAGGATGAAGTCAGGAAGTGGCAGGAGTGTTTCTTCCAAAACGCTTGTGTTTTGAAGGTTTAAAAAAACAACGATGTCGTTTTTGGCTGAATTTTTTTCTTAAGCGTGAGAGCTTAAGATGCTCCCAAAACACCTTTATGATTAACTAAGCATTCTTTAGCTCCCCTGTTATTTGCTGGAATCCTTTTAGCTTTTGGTTTAGCTCCTTTGTTGTTTTCACTCTTAGAGCCACTCAATGAGTACTCAAATTTGTGCACCAAATGATGTTGTTTCCAATGTGTCATCTTATTTGGCATTTTATGGGCTCCACTATAAGTTAAAAAGTTATGTTAACAATATGACACATAAGATGCCACATCATTTGGTACCCAAAAATTGAGTGCTATTAAAGTGGCCCTAGCATTACCCTATCCGGGTATACCTTCAGGCCCGTTGAGGTAGTCAGCTAGGTCGAAATGGCCACTTAAGTGATCATGGAATCTACGTGTGTTCCTTGTTTTCAACCGGTATGGGACGGTTGACGGCAATTGGATATCTCGTATTTGTTTTGAGCCTTATCTTTCACTTGGAATTCCTGATTAACATTTGTATTTGATTTTACTATTTCTACATATGGTTGATGCAATTATTGGTCTTATTAAAACTATTTGACTTTTTGGTGAAATATATTTCTTGTGGTCAACTCTTCCTTAGAAACCGGAAGGGATGTTTATGAATTTGTTGGGCATTGTTCGTTTACTTTTTTCTACTTTTCTCCAGGTCATAAGTAAGTTGAGGTCCTTTTGGGCTCGAGTGGACCGTGTGGAGGGTGACTCATGCAAGAATAAATTATTTGGTTTTGACGTTTTATTACAGTTATTTTAATAAACAATTATTTTGTATTGGGATTGGTGGAGCCAATTACATTTTGGGATTTGTAATAGACAGTTAATATGTTTTGGTTAGAAGAATTGTAATGTTTTATTTTGGATATTTTGTGGTTTAGTATCTAGTAATGGTGACGTAGCCAAATTATGGGACCGCGGTGTCGGTTCCGAATTTGGGGCGTTACATGCACATATGAATATTCAATTTATACTCATGCTAATTGGCTCCAAATCGTCTATCTCACTTTCTGTCACATTCCATGTCCCAATGAATCTCGGTCGTACACTTTCCTTATTATTTTAGTCAGTCTTCTTTTTATAAGGAAACGTGTATGGATGAGATTCAGTGGGACGGAGATGTGACAGAGAGTGAGATAGATGATTTGAAGTCATGCTAATTAGTGTTTTAATTTTCCCACTAATGCTGGCATTATATGAAGACATAAAGTCATGTAATGATTTTCATGAAGTATTCATTATATTCTGTATTAGCATACTTGAAATGAAAGAAAAATCTCTAAAGATGTTAAGCTCACAATTCACAATGATAATCGAGTCGGCATGGATAATGGCATGTAAACCAATAATATGAAAATCAATAAATCAACTATCATTTCTTTGAAGTATGAACATTAGTTCATTAAATAGTGAGTTTTTTTTTTTTTTTTGTAAATTTATATTCAAATTCTCTTGGTCTCTGTATCACCACATATTTGCTTTAGGTGTATGTGAATTTAAGTGAAAATATTAAGTAAAAAATTATCTCATCTAGATCTATAATAATATGTCAAATCTTTGCTAAAATGCATGAGTGTAAATAAAATGCCCATCTACCATGTGAAAATACATATCAACTCAAATAATTGACCAAAAACTTTTTCATTAAATCCTCAATAGTTAAAACACAAACACAAACTTAAACCGTTGGTTTTATACATCCACGACTTAAACCTCTTTTTAATTAAATATTAGTTTTATGGTAGTTATTGTGTCCATATAATTCATAATATTTCATTACAAATTAAAAAAGTATATAAATGAAATATTAAATTAATTTATAACCGTAAATCAAAATAATATGAAAAATACAAATGTATTTCAAATACGTAAAATGGTTAACTAATTTT
The DNA here is from genome assembly GCA_013146195.2 of Codonopsis lanceolata. Lineage (NCBI taxonomy): Eukaryota > Viridiplantae > Streptophyta > Magnoliopsida > Asterales > Campanulaceae > Codonopsis > Codonopsis lanceolata. The sequence goes on along the minus strand of CM028379.1, from coordinate 122,641,898 downwards.
TTGTTGTTGTTATTTTTCAACATTAGTAAATAAAAAACATTGAGTAACTAAAAAATAATTATTAAATTCAATTTATAAATGAATAAGAACTATATAATGGTAAATAGTAAAATGAAACAAACAATATTGCAACATAATTTTTCCTCCAACAAAGAGGAAATGTTTCGGAAATACTAAGTTACCTCTCTTTAAAAAAATGAACCGACCATTTAATCATGAAAGAAGTGATTTGTCGTTGTGTTCGAAAAGTAATCAGATTTACATCAAATTATAGAGTGCTCAAGTAATCTCATTTGGAAAGTTACCTTGATGATCCCCTTTTATAGAGTTCTATATTTTTGAGGATAGAGAATGGGGAGAGAGATAATGAGTAAAGGGAGTGGAGAAGAAAAATTAAAATGGGAGTTGGTTCCATAAGTTGGGTTAATAGTTTGTTTTTTCTTCGGTGAGAGGGCAAGGTTGTTGGTCTATTTCCAATTCATAGCGATGCATTACGATTCTAAATTAATGCATCGTGAATCCAAATCGACGTATCGCTACTGAAAATTCATACAATGTGATACACATTTTTTTTTGTATTTTCATTTTAATTATTTATTTAATTTTCATAAATTGCAGTTATTCCAATTTATTTATTTTATTATTGTTAATCAACTAACACATATATTTCTTTATTTTCATATTAATTTTTAATCTAATGAATCAAATGATATTTTTCTATTCATTGAAATAATCTCATCTTTTAGTTTTGTTTTTTGTCTTTATTTTGCTTGATTATAATTTAACTGAGTATAATTTAATTGAAAAATATATATGTCCGTGCGTTTAACGCACGGGTATAAAACTAGTTAAATATTAGTTTTATGGTAGTTATTGTGTCCATATAATTCATAATATTTCATTACAAATTAAAAAAGTATATAAATGAAATATTAAATTAATTTATAAACCGTAAATCAAAATAATATGAAAAATACAAATGTATTTCAAATACGTAAAATGGTTAACTAATTTTTTTTTGTTATTTTTCAACATTAGTAAATAAAAAACATTGAGTAACTAAAAAATAATTATTAAATTCAATTTATAAATGATATATTAAATTAATGTGTAAAAGCACAATAAATAAGTCAAATAGTTTCATGAATCAAAATGCATCTAGGAGGTTATATTTAAAATAACTATTAAGTCATTAAGCTTCAATAAAAGTTAAAAAAATTATACCACTGAACAATCACGTAAATTTGACAAAGTAAACACATTATTACCAACATCGTCTAAATTCACATAACAATTATTCATTGACACAAAACTTCATATATAATAAGAGTATCAAAATAGATTAATTAGATTAGTAATCAGTGGCGAATCCAGGATTAATGTTGACCGGTGTCCAAAATTTTCACTACCTAAAATATATGACGTTTTAGGCTTTTCACACCGACCAAGGAAACATGTTATAAAGACTAAACTGCCGCTATACAAACATTAATGAAGTGTCTTGATATTCTTGTCTAAAGAATCGAACACGGGTTACAAAGTCAATAAATATGGGTAGAATTGGAGAAAAAAAAAGGAAAAAGTTTTTTTGAAAATTATAAAGTGTCATTTATTTTGGAACAAAAAATTATCACAAAACGTCATATATTTTGGGACGGAGAGAGTATTACATAAAAAAAAAATTAGAAACTACAATTTGTCTTTTACGTGTTTTCATACATTGAAAACAAGTAATTACATCATCATCACCAACATTCATTAACATGTCTTTTCCGATATAACATACAAGAGAATCATTTAAAAATTGATCGGACATTCGATTTCGTAAATCCGTCTTGATAATATTTTTTACAGAAAATTTGGGAGGGGTCCAATGAAATTTTTTGGAGGGGTCCAATTGTTAAATATCACAAACCTACTCTCAATTTTTTTTAATTGGGCGGTGTCCATGGACACCCCTAAGGCTAATGTGGATCCGCCACTGTTAGTAATTCAACTTTGATATACTGTAATATACTTAACAGTGTTTAAGCATCAAGAAAAACTAAGAAATTAAACCATTAAACAATCACGTACATTTGACAAACTACACATCTAATTACTAACATCGTCTAAATTAACCATTGTTGATAAACACACACACACACACACACACCACAATTACCCATTGAAACAAAACTTCATACATATTTTGATTTAACTTGACATAATTATAATTTGTTTATAATCTATATGCATGTGGAGGCCGTATTTGTTGATGCAAATTTTAATCTATAATAGTTTGTTTTAGTGATTATAGATAATAAGTGCATCAAAATAAAAAAAAATTAGATGATGATGGATCTCCGGTAAAATTACAGATCTTATAAATACAGATCATCCATCAAGAACTAAGATCTAAAAATTACAAATATATATTTTAAACTGTATTTTCTTAATACAGATCTATAATTTTAAATTACTAACCTAAAATTACAGATTTAAAATGATTTGTATTTGTTTTAAAACAAATATAAAAATTGCAGATCTGTATTAATTTTAAAATTACAAATTCGATGTATTTTATTAAAAATTTAACAACCTTCATAGACAAACAAATTTGTATTTTAAATTAATAAATACGTCTAAAAATTACATATATATATATATATACGTAAGTAATTTCAGATATGATAGTGGTAGCTATAATAGTCGTACATGTTAACGACAAATTGTTGTATATAAAGAAATATCCAAAATTTATAATAACTTTTTTAAATTTATGTGATTTTCTATCTTTAAATTTACTGTTTATTAATCTTTTTTTATTTTGTCTATATTAAAAATTTTAATTGCATATTATTTAATTTTAATTAAATATATAATTTTACACCCGTGTATAAACTGTGTAACGCACGGGGCATCACTAGTTCACTAGTGTATATATATATATACTAGTCTTTGTGCCCGTGCCCATGGCACGGCGCGAGTAGGGGAGAATATCAGTATTGGAGGATGTAAATATTTAAATAAATCGATATATGATTTAATCATGTTTTTAAAAGAGTCTAAAATTAAAAATTAAAAATAAAGACCTCTCGGTAACCAATTAAAACAATATGATTATACTGTAAATGTTACCGAATACCAGACCCGGTTTTGGGGAAGTTCAAAGTGATCGAGCGAATAGAGCTCCCAATGCATATTATATCGTAATACTCCCCGCGATTTAGTAATAATCAACTTTAAAAAATAACTTATAGTTTTCATAAATACACAAAAACATAGAGATGAAGAGAGCACAAAAACACAAACAGAAAAAAAAAATTTAGTACTTGGGAGTTTTTTATTTATTTTGGATCTACGGTCAATTATTAATTTTTTTATATGTATATTATATTGTATACTCCCCCCGATTGAGTTAAATAGTATCCAATACTATTTTGAGATGTTTTACGTAATAATCAACTTTAAAAAATAACTTATAATTTTCAAAAATACACAATAACATAGAGATGAAGAGAACACAACATGAACAGAAAAAAAAAATGTAGTACTTGGGAGAGTTTATATCTTGGCCACCAATTAAAACAATATGATCATCCACAATGGAATAAAAATCTAAAGTTAATTTTGTATTTTTTTCGATATAAAGTTAATCTAAAGTTAACTTTCCAGACATTTAGGCTAAAAATATAAATTAGTCCTTCAATATGTATCTCATTTTTTTCGATATACTTGAAAATCTTTTCTACAAATTTTGGAGTTTAATTGTGTGTTTTTCCTTGAACAAATGGATGCATAATGTTTCAAAAAATTGAAAAATATATGTATCTGAAGTTTTATGTTCCAAATTCATATTTGCAATTTTTGGGATATGGGAAGGTTGGTAAGCATTAGAATCAATCATAACAATCATATCAAGAAATATTCTTCCTATTCTCATTTCTAATTTAAACAACCATATGAAGAAAGAAAAATAACTGAAGTATGCATGTTGGCAGCCTATTAGCATCTTACTTTGGATGAAATCATTCCCAACATCAAAAGTTGTTTCTCTTTCTTAATAGTTTTCATGTTAAGCTGGATAAGAAATATGGTGTAATGACCTCAATGATGTACACATCAAGCACTATGCAATTAAATTGGTTGGATCAAGACTTTGAGAAAACTTCCATCTTCCAAAAGCTTGAAGCACGCTTGAAGGAAATGACATGGGAATATTGGTGAGCAGTGGCGAATCCAGGATTAATGTTGACCGGTGTCCAAAATTTTAACTACCTAAAATATATGACGTTTTAGGGCTTTTCACACCGACCAAGGAAACATGTTATAAAGACTAAACTGTCTCTATCCAAACATTAATGAAGTGTCTTGATATTCTTGTCTAAAGAGTCGAACACGGGTTACAAAGTCAATAAATATGGGTAGAATTGGAGAAAAAAAAAGGAAAAAGTTTTTTTGAAAATTACAAAGTGTCATTTATTTTGGAACAAAAAATTATCACAAAACGTCATATATTTTGGGACGGAGAGAGTATTACATAAAAAAAATTAGAAACTACAATTTGTCTTTTACGTGTTTTCATACATTGAAAACAAGTAATTACATCATCATCACCAACATTCATTAACATGTCTTTTTCGATATAACATACAAGAGAATCATTTAAAAATTGATCGGACATTCGATTTCGTAAATCCGTCTTGACAATATTTTTTACAGAAAATTTGGGAGGGGTCCAATGAAATTTTTTGGAGGGGTCCAATTGTTAAATATCACAAACCTACTCTCAATTTTTTTTAATTGGGCGGTGTCCATGGACACCCCTAAGGCTAATGTGGATCCGCCACTGTTGGTGAGCTAAGATAACTGTTACTTTTTTTTTTTGCTCAATAATGGTCCTCATAATAATTAGCTAATTATCGTTCTGATCGTTGGTAGGGATTATCATTGTGGACTCATTGGGTATATGATTAAGAAAAAGCCTCGGGCCCCATAACCTTCTGAGGGCACAACGAATTTTACCCATCAACATGGTCCATTCCAGCCGGTTGACTTGAAAAGAAGATCCTGCACTGTTAAGCCAAAAGCAGCACCAGTTGTTGGTGTTTTCAGTATACCAGGAACACGTTCATTCAATACCCCCTCAGAAGCACACAGCTGAAACAAAGCATGAAGCACACAGCTGAAACAAAGGCTCCGTGACTAATTATAGTTACAAAGATCAATAGGAAAAGACTCTCAAACACTAAAACAACTAAAATCCTTTTTCATGTAATGATTTAGCAAAGTTTTCAACATGGATACACCTAAATGTTGACTGTTATTCTATGAAACTATGAACTTGTGCTTTTTCAGATCTCAATGTTTTAAGAAATATTCTTACGAAGGGGGACTTTTACCAATAACAAAATATCATAATTATTCTGTAATTACTAAACAGTTGCCCATCTCATTTTTAATTTAAACAATCATATCAAGAAAGATAAATAACTAATTTGAGTTTGTTTCAGGCCTCAGGATTATTGTGGCCAAGTGTGGAGTAGCGAGAGTCCATTTCAAGGTTCACGGAACTATTGTCTACCCCTCCTTGATAGGCAGTAGTGTTCTGTCTTGCCTTTTGCCCTATTTAATAATTGTGACAGTAGGGAATAAGCCTAGGTCTGTTTCTTTTGTCAATTTTCAGATTTTTGGTGTGGTCAGATTTTTCTAAGATACCTGATTTGCAGGAACATTCCTCTTGACTTCCTTATTCTTTTTAATAACCAATTTGAAAAATATCAATCCTCACCCATTCTTTTTGCAAGTCAATACCGAACTCATTTACTATCATCAACAATGGTGAACAAAATTGACAATGTTATAAGCTATGTGTGGATCAAATCTGGTATATTGCTACCTCAAGGATTCCGTAATTACTAAACAGTTGCCCATCTCATTTCTAATTTAAACAATCATATCAAGAAAGATAAATAACTAATTTGAGTTTGTTTCAGGCCTCAGGATTATTGTGGCCAAGTGTGGAGTAGCGAGAGTTCATTTCAAGGTTCACGGAACTATTGTCTACCCCTCCTTGATAGGCAGTAGTGTTCTGTCTTGCCTTTTGCCCTATTTAATTGTGACAGTAGGGAATAAGCCTAGGTCTGTTTCTTTTGTCAATTTTCAGATTTTTGGTGTGGTCAGATTTTTCTAAGATACCTGATTTGCAGGAACATTCCTCTTGACTTCCTTATTCTTTTTAATAACCAATTTGAAAAATATCAATCCTCATCCATTCTTTTTGCAAGTCAATACCGAACTCATTTACTATCATCAACAATGGTGAACAAAATTGACAATGTTATAAGATGGATCAAATCTGGTATATTGCTACCTCAAGGATTAAAAGGAAAAAAGAAGTCTAATAGAAAAGATCCGTTAACATCCTTAATTGGATTGTCTTTGACTATGTTAATAGGAAGATTCAAGCTTCTAAGAATGAGGTCTTAAGATTAGACATGTGATTCAATGATGCATTCTCTATACCAAATTAATCTGCATTGATCAATCCTAAATGAATATACACACACACAGTTGGGTTCATTGGGTAAGCTTAAAATTCTCAACCATAGACAACACCACACACACAATTGAAAATTGGGAATCAAAAATCCCGAATGAAAACAGATTTCAAAAGCATATTCAAAAAGAGGGAGAGTTGAAACTCACCGGCATAGAAAATTGCGAAATCACAGAAGGCGACCTTCAAGGAGAAGAAATTGGTGTGACTCTTTCGAATCCGCCTTCGTAAACTCCGCATCTTCAACTCTGCCGACATCGAACTCTCCGAAATTAGGTTTCCTCAGCCATCAACCATTCCTCTCTATCTACCTTCACCATCTTGAACAAAATTGAAAAAAATGAAACGAAAATTACAACGCAACAAATACTTTGGCCACGATTACCTTCGATAGGGTGGGACGTGGGTTTTGATGGAATGATGGGAGAGAGAAAATTGCATATGCATAGATTGGAACGTGGGTTTTTGGAGAAAGGGAGAAATCGCAAGCATAAGGAGATGGAGGAAAACTACCGTTCGCACATGTTGACAAAATTATGAGCCCTAGATCATTCACAATCTTATGGGAAGCAGAACAATCAATCACATTTGACAGAGAAAGGAGAAGGATAGAGACGAATAGGATTGATCATCTTTGATTTTGTTATTTCTCTTACGTGTTAAACCGAAGAACAAATGGAATATATATAACTATCAATCTAGCAGAAAGCAAAGCTAGAAGGCATAAAGAAAAGTTACACTCGCTACCCTCTGACTATAACAAATTTACACCCGCTACCCCTGAATATATAACAAAGCTATATAACAGAATCAGGCTTATTGCACTTGAGTCCCTTGAGTCTTTCTTTTCTTCTTTCTGATTTGTTGGTGATGCTGTGTACTTGAAGTAGTAACATTAACGCCCCTCGAGTTGCAAGAGGTAAAAATATTTTTAACTTGCAACTTGCCCAACGAATGATAGAATTGAGGAGATAATGAGCCTTGGTGAAGATATCTGCGGGTTGATCTGTAGACACTTATGTACTTGGTGGAGACTAATCCCTTTTGCACCATTTCTCGACGGATGACAATCAATGTCTATGTGCTTTGTTCTCTCATGAAAGACTGGGTTGGCTGCAATGTGGATAGCAGACTGGTTGTCACAGTACAGGGAAACATGAGTGATGGAAGTGAAATTAAAGTCTTTTAGAAGGGAGATCAGCCACTTGATTTCACAACATGTGTTGGCCATACTCCTATACTCAGCCTCTGCGGATGATGCGCTAATTGTGGGCTTCTTGCACTTCCAAGAGATAAGAGAGGTACCCAAATAGATACAAAAACACGAAAGGGATCTTCTTGTAATGGGACGAGCCAATCGAGAATCACAGAGGCTCTTAATCGTCTTTGAGCTGGAAAAGAAAAGTCCTTGACCGGGGACCCTTAATATATTTGACTAGTTTGAGGCGGCATGCCGGTGAGCATCAAGGGAGTAGCCATAAATTGACTTAAAACTTACACTTGTAGGCTATGTACGGTCTAGTAATGGATAGATATATCAATCTCCCAATAAGTCTTCTATAGGTTGCAGGATCAGCCATGGAGGAGGAAGAGATAATGGCCAGCTTATGGTCTTTTTCAATAGGAATTAGAGCAGGTTTGGCATTGACAAGCCCAGTGTCTTTGATGATTTCCAAGGCATATTTCCTTTGATGAAGACAGATCCCTGTCTTGTTTCTTGCAACTTCAAGGCCAAGGAAATACTTAGATGCCCTAGGTCTTTGATTGGAAAGATAGATTTCAGATGATCTTTAACTTGAGTTATCAGTTTTCACTAGTTCTGTGATAAGAAGGTCATCAACATAGATAAGAACGATTACAAATTACGAATCAAAGTTAAGATAAAAGAGAGTATAGTCATTTAAAAACTGTTTGAATCCAAATTGAGTAAGAGTGGTGGATAGTTTTTCAAACCATTGCCTTGGGGCTTGTTTCAGCCCATAGAGAGATTTGGAGAGTTTACATACCAAAGAGGAGGATGAATGATCAGGAGAAATAGGAGAGTATCCTTGAGGCAGATCCATGTACACTTCTTCATGTAAGTCACCATGTAGGAAGGCATTGGATACATCTAGTTGAAATACATGCCATTGTTACTGCTGACTATAGCAAGAAAAACTTTTCTGAAATTCATCTTTGCCACGGGAGAAAAGGTTTCAAAGTAGTCATTGCCTTCAACTTTGAGTAAATCCTTTGGCAACAAGTCGGCCTTATAGTTTATAGTGCCATCGAGTTGTATTTTATTCTAAAAATCCACTTGCATCCTACAGTTTTCTTATTTGCTGGAAGAGGTTGGAGAGTCCAGGTATTATTGTTTTCCAAAGCTTGTAGTTCCTCAGACATGGCTTGACACCATAGAGGGTTTTGAATAGCTTGTTGGTAAGTTTTAGGTTCATGGATTGTGGAAATGTTGCAAGAGAAATTTTTATAAGGAATAGATATATTAGCATAAGAACAATAGTTAGCAATAGGATAAGGGGTAGTGTGAACTTTAGAAGATTGAACAAATGTAGGAGGAAGATCAGTATAATCCTGGAACTTAGCTGGAATAGTTCTTTGTCTTTGAGGTCTTTGAGGCATAGTAGGAATAGATTGAGAAGGAGAGGGATCATTATGAACATTTTCAGAATTTTCATCAGAAGAGTCATTTTGAGAAATAGAAGAGTAATTATTTGAGTCACTGTCAGATTTGTCTGCAGAATTGATGTTGTTAGGTTCGGGTTGGATTCGGTTTCAGGTTTCTTCAAGAGTAGTGTTGGTAGGATTCTTGGGAAAGCAGATTTTCTTGAAGGGTTTGAGTGGTATGAGGTTTAATATTTTTGAAAGGAAAGATATCTTCATAGAAGACAATGTCTCTGCTATACAGGACTGATGAGTTTCAAGGTTGTAAACCTTGTATGCTTTCTTATTATTGGGATATCCAATGAAGACACATCTTTGAGCTCTAGGTGAGAACTTATCTATGGCATGAGAAGCAGTGGAAGCATAGCACAAACAACCAAAGGTCTTAATATGTTGATAAGTAGGAGGGGTTCCAAATAGGGCTTCAAAGGGAGTTTTAAACTTAATGACGCGGGGTCTGTTGATTAAGTAGGTGGCAGTGAGAAGACAATCACCCCAAAATTTCTTAGGGAGGTTGGCTTGAAACCTAAGGGCTCTAGCAAGTTCAAGAAGATGCCTGTGTTTTCTCTCAGCTCTACCATTTTGCTGAGGGGTGTCAACACAGGTGGTTTGATGCAAGAGGCCTTGGGATAACAGTAGTTGACCAACTCCATCATTAAGAAATTCTGTTCCATTATCAGTTCTGAGACTTTTAACATTAGTGTTGAATTGATTTCTTGCCATGTTAAGGAAGTATTCCAGATTTTGACAGACTTGAGATTTGGTTTTTAAAAGAAAAGTCCAAGTCACCTAGAAAAGTCATCAACTATGGTTAGAAAAGAGGTACAACCATCATAAGTGCTTTTTCTGTAAGGTCCCCATACATCACAGTGTATGAGACCAAAGAGTTCAGTACTGTGAGAATCACTTAAGGGAAAAGGTTGTCTGGTTTGTCTAGCTAAATGACATATTTCACAGTGCACATTGGTCAAAGAATTTAAATGAAGATCAAGAGAAGTTATGTGCTTCATAGATTGTAAAGGAACATGTCCAAGTCTAGTGTGCCACAGATACACTTTATTGATAGGTTCAGTAAAAGCAAAAGTATTATTAACATTGAAGGATTTCATGTACATAGAGGTAGTCTGCTTAGGGTAGAGAGTTTCTGATAGAATTAATTTGTATAAGCCTCCTTCATATCTACCAATCTCCTTGCCTTTCTGTTGAATTTGGTCCTGAAGAAAACAGGAAGTGGCAGTGAATGTTAAGCAGACATTACTATCATTAATAAGCTTGCTCCCAGAAATTAGGTTGAAATGAAAATCAGGGGCAAAATAAACATTCTTAAGTACAATGTTTCCTATCAATGTTACAGTTCCTTTATGAGTAACAAGGGAAGTTTTTCCATTGGGTAAGAATATCATAGTATTGACAGGATGTAGGATTGGTGAGGCAATCAAAGCAGTAGTAATATGATCACTAGCACTTTGTGTCTATAATCCAATCACACGAGGAAGGTTTCAAGCGGTAAGAGAAACAGGTTTAGAAGTATTATTTTGGATACGACATATGATCTTCAGGGGTGTCCATAAGAGCTGAAGCAGATGTGACATTCTTATTGTTGTTGAGCATGATCATAAGTTCTTTGAAGGCTGTCAGTGTGAAATGATTAGCGACTTGGTGGCTTGGTCTTTTCCTTGGTAGGTTGTTGGGTGACAGCAGTGTTAATACTTGAGTTGGTCTTGGATTTTCCTTTGTTTCTTGGCATTCTTGACAGATCAGGCTTGGTACCAAACCATTGATGCCATTCAGGATATCCATGAAGAAAGAAACACTTGTCTTTGGTGTGAGAATCACCATGACAGTAATCACAAAAAAACTTTCCCTTTGAAGTAGAATTTTGAGATCCTCCTGTGGTTTTCCCTTTACTGAATCTGTTGGTATTAACTTTTCCCATGAGGGCAGAAGAGGTGCTATCCAGATTTATACTTGTGTATTGCTGTCTTTGACCTTCTTCTTGAATCAACATGGAAACAACTTTGGCAACTGAGGGGAGAGGATGCATTCTAAGAATCTGCCCCCTAACATCTGCATAATTCTCTGAGAGCCCCATCAAAAATTGGGTCAACTTGGTGACATGGTCATAGTCTTCTTGAACTGCATTGGCTCCACAAGTGCAGATGCATATACATTTGGGTTTTTGAAGAAGGTTTGTGAGTTCATCCCACAAACCCCTGAACTTGGTAAAGTAGGCATTAATATTCAGATTTCCTTGAGTTGCCCAGCATAATGCTCTTTTGAATTTGAAAGATTTTGGGGGCATCACTTAAGGAGAATCTTGTAATGATATCATCCCATATTTCACTGGCAGTTGTAAAGTAAACAATACTTTGACGAATTTCTGAATTGACAGAATTAAGGAGCCAAGAAACAACCATACTGTTGCATCTTTCCCAGGAACTTATATACTTAGATGGGGGAATTGGTTTCTTATGTAGGCCATTGATCATACCAAGTTTGTTCTTGGCAGATAAGGCCGTGGTGACATCTATTTTCCATTGATTAAAATTGGTATTGGAGAGGGTTTCAGATACAAGAATCATTCCTGGGTGATCATTGGGATGAAGGTAGAGAGGGTGGCTAGAGGTTAGTTGAAGAGAGGATTCAGGGAGATCATAAGCATCAACAAAATCAACAAAATCATTGTTGATGGTAATGTTGCCTTTAGTGGAATCAACTGAGGCATTATTAGTGGTAGGATTATCATCCTTAAGATCCTTAAGATCTTCAGAAGTAATTTCGGATGTCATGAAGGAACAAGAAAAAGAGAAGGAACAGAGGAACATGTAAGAATCACGAATAAAGAGAGGCAAGATTGCTGGGAAAGAGAATGTTTACCATTCGAGAGATCATCCACAGATTTCCCTTTAAGAATCGATGTTGACTTGCTCTGATACCATGACAAAATTATGAGCCCTAGATCATTCACAATCTTATGGGAAGCAGAACAATCAATCACATTTGACAGAGAAAGGAGAAGGATAGAGACGAATAGGATTGATCATCTTTGATTTTGTTATTTCTCTTCTGTGTTAAACCAGAAGAACAAAGGGAATATATATAACTATCAATCTAACTAAGAAATGGCGAAGGCTAAGCAGAAGCGAAGGCATAAAGAAAAGTTACACTCGCTACCCTCTGACTATAACAAATTTACACCCGCTACCCCTGAATATATAACAAAGCTATATAACAGAATCAAGCTTATTGCACTTGAGTCCCTTGAGTCTTTCTTTTCTTCTTTCTGATTTGTTGGTGATGCTGTGTACTTGAAGTAGTAACATTAACACATGTGCTCGCCAAATTAGATTCCAGTCGTAGGATTTCAGTAAAACGGTAAATCATGACCGTTTTTTTTTATCTCTAATCAATTACACACGTGTTTTCCAAGTCCTTTTATAATATATATATATATATATATATATATATATATATATATATATATATATATATATATATATAATGTAATTACAAAGGTATATTAATACAATATATTAACCTAAGCCTAAGTATAAATAGTAAATTTTTGTTTCTTTCCTTTTCTTGAACATTCATCATGATTGATTACTATGAGTTTTAGCATGAATGTATCCGAAAATATCATGTCTACTTGTCTAGTTATGTTGCTCACATTTACTTTTTATTTTAAGTATAAATAAGAAACTTCATTAATTTCATGTGAAAGTTTTTTACATTTTTTATTTTCAGTTTCAATATAAATAAGAAAGTTCATTAATTCACGAGAAAGAGAAAACATATTATAATTATCCCCAAAATTACTAATTTATTTGTATTAATTTATTTGTATTAAACAATTAATAACAAGTATTAGTCTGGTTCTGATTCTCATAATTTTTTACCTTAAGTTTGTAAAAGGCTCATCAACATCTGGTAAGAATGCAATCTTTTTTTCTTTTTTTTTTCCTACATCGATTAAGAAGGCAATTTGTTTTAACATAGGTCTTTTATTAAAGTTTTTAAATCGATGTGAATTAAAAGTTTGGTTTTTCTTTCCACAAACTAAACAAGTCCTTTAAAAAACAAGTTTTTTTACAAATAACTAAAAATCTAAAAAAATTGCTTTTCATCATCTCAAATTCGAACATGTTTTGCCAAAGAAAATTGAAAAAATTAATAAACAAAGAGTCAACTAAGAAACACTAATTCATTGATAGAATAAAAATGGAGGAAAGAAAGCTTTATTCTAGAATTCTTGGGAGGTAAAATACTTTGATCATGAAAATAAAAATAAAAATATTTTTTTGGTTCCTTTCAAGATATTCCAAGCAAGTATAAGTAAAACTAATAGGATAGATCAAAAATAAAAACGAAAAAAAAAAATTGAACACAATAAGGCTTTGCGCTTAGTTTTTTCCAAAGTACATATTTTCGGGTTTTTCAGAATTTTTTCTACAACAAAAAATGTTTAAGAAAATTAACCAACAAACTGAGTTTTTTTTGTAAATAACTAAAATATTTTAAAAAATTGCTTTTCCTCTCCCCAAAACAAGCATGCATGTCAAAAAAATATTGAATTGAATATTATATTATGTTCCATTGACATATATTATTTTATTTTTGACTTTTATAATGTTATTTTGTGTTTTTTTTTTGTGTGTTTACTTTTTTATTTGAACATAAATATATGAATTTTATTGTAGAAAATGATGTTTCCTTACAATATAGGGCTGGAGATTCTATACAAAGTGTGTTATATCTGACTTCATTTTCTCCTTTTTCAGATTGTACAAATAGCATAATATTTGACTATTTACTAAAGTAGTTTGATTTATTTATTTTTATTTACAAATATGTTAAATAATAAACATTTTAAAATTGTTAGCATAATCTTTACATTACAATTTTGCTTATTTTGCTAGCATTAAAGTTTTAAAATTATTTTATTTATATCGGTATTGAGTTCATGCCATGTAAGGGTGCATTTCTAGTAACAATCACAAAAAAAGAAATTATTCAAATATTTTAGTGTAAAAAAAAAAGTAGAAACAGCCCATTTGGAAGCCTAGCGGGATTGAACACGCTATTGTCATTTTCTGCAAAAGTAACTTAAATATAAATCTTTCCTTAAATAAAAGAAAAATAACGCATTAGACCATCTCCAATAGTTTGAAGTTAAAAATGCACAAAATTTTTAAATTGGTGTAATTTTTGCACCAAATTTCTTCCACCATCTCTAACAGTTCTACTTCAAAGTTTACTCTAAAAGGAATATTCCAAATACATTTTTCATTATTTCATTTAATTTGTATTCTAAGTATATGTTTTATTTCATTTAATTTGTATTAATGTATTTTATCAAAACAAATATATTATTTATTGATTTAATAGTAAATTAAATTAAATATTATGCATTAAAAATAATAATTAAATACATGAATTTAATTGAGACTAAAATACAAACATATTAAAATTAATAATTAATTGCAAGACATTAATAAAGACTAGAATACAAACATTAAAATAACTGAAATAAACAACTAAATAGATATATGAAAATACAACTAAAATCAAACATAAATAAACATATGAAAATAATTTTATAAACTTTATTATAAATAATTTTAATATTATAAACAACTAAATAGACATATGTAATGTAATTTTCGTTTTTTTAATTAATGTTTAATATTTATAAACTTTATTATAAATAATTTTAATAGAATATATATCTAATAACTTACAATAAAAATAAAAATAATTGAATTATTTTTTTGTGTTATTTAAACCAAAAACATCAAAGTAGTATTTAAACTAAACAACTAAACTAACATTAATAATAAAAACATAAAATACAAAATAACTACTTAAACAAAAAAAAAAATATGAGAGGGAAGATGAAGTTGTGAATAGTCACACTCTAAATTTGAAGGGCTGGGAGGAACACTTCAAATTTGAAGCAGAGATGAAGTGTTTGTTGAAGTTGTGAATAGTGAACAAACACTTCAAATTTGAAGGTTTGAAGTATTTGTTGGAGATGATCTTATGAGTGTTATTTAGATTGGTGCTTAACAATTGATCTTAGCCGAATTGTCAAGAAAGATATATTTGGTCCCTTAACACCATACGCTTCTTCTTTGTTGATAATCGAAAAAGAATTACCGTTATTAAAATTTAGGCCAAAATATGAAAAACTTCCTAAAGTTTCCACCTAATTTCAAATGGCATCTAACCTAAATTTTGTGTCAAATTCATACCTGACGTTTCCGATTGTTCCATTTTGCACCCTCAGTTAGACTACCGTTACACGTGTGGGGTAAAATAGACATTTCTACCAAAGAGACTCACAAATATCCTTCATTCACATCTTCACTTTCTTGACTCAATCTCTCTTTTTATAAAATGGAAATCGGTCAAGTTCCTTTCCTCAACCACAACTATTTCTCTAGTTTCTATAGTTTCTTTCAAGAACTAGACTCTCCTAAGATCAACAATGGTCCCAAGAGAAGAAAACTCGATTTTGATGGAGCTACTGAACAAGAACTCCAAGAATTAGACGTCACCCAATCAGGGCCGGCCCTGTAAAATCGGGGGCCCAAGGCCAATTACTTCGAACGGGACCCTTTCTTTGTAGCATTTTTTTTTCCAATTTTTGAAAAATTAAAGAAACAAAGGTTATGTATGTCATTTTTTTCTATCGGTAAATCTTTTGAAAATATGTCGAAAAATATTTTCGGATGTTTGGTAAACACACGGAAAACAATATATGAATATATACAAAAAACATATTCTAATACTAATGTCCATATTGAACATAAAATAATGTTTAACTTTAAGTAATTTTCCTTTAGTAATCCTTAATTTATTATTAATGGTGTCAAATCAATAAGGTCCATTTTTTTTCAATGTCACAAATACAAACAAAAAATTGGTAATAATGAAAAAATGTTTTAAAAAAGAAAATTGATAATATTTGGGACATCCCTAAATAATATAGTGGACACAAATTTTATGACATAATGAGTATTTATTTAAATTATAATTTATAAATAATGTGCACAAACTCTGATTATATTTCTAAACAATGTATTTGTTAAGTAAAATATTGTGTGTTTGCAAATATGTGTAATTGTGGAAAAATGCGAAGGGGTGCTCGAACATTTGTAAAATGAATCCGTAAGTCATTTTCCTAAAAAGAAAAGCTTCATTTTCTGTTGACTTGGAAAATCTTTTATGTTGACTACATTTTCCTCTAGTTACCAAATACTGGAAAATGAGGAAAACGTTTTCCAAAAGTTTTTTCCGTGAAACAAATGGAGCCTAAGTCATTTTTAGAAACTAGAATTGGGCATTTATTTATTTATTTTTAATAATGTGTAGGGTTTTTGTGAGATTTTAGGGCCCAAAAAATTAGGTATTTTTAGGGGGCTCAAGGTCATGGCCTCACTTTCCTTATGGCAGGGCCGGCCATGCACCCAATTGAAGGATATCATCAACACATTCTTCGACGAATTCAAAGAAAACCCCAATTCTAATTTCGAATTTCCCCATTTACAACCCAATTCAGTCTTGGGCTTCAGCTTCAATACAAACCCACCTCAAATGAATGAAATCTCTGAGATCAATTATTCGGGGATGCTAACGGAAATCCACCGACAATCTAATAATATCTCCAGCATCAGCACTAACGACTATTCTACTCGGTACCCAATTGGCAGAAATGACGGCAGCGTAAGAGGACACCATCAACAGAGGTTATGAGTGAAGGATAGGTCGAAAGCGTGGTAGGAACAGTACGACACCGATGATTTCCCCGACGAGGAGGAGTGAGCTTGAGCGTTATTTCCCGGTTAAACTTCCTTCCATAATATAAGAACATCTCATCCTTCAATTGAGACAATCTTGGATGTTTTTCTGTAAAATCATTCTAATCTTCTCGGACGACCGATAGGATCTCACAGGGCTACGTCTATCTGTCTCATCTTGTTTTCCCATTCAAACTTTTCTTGATTAAAGATGGCCGGCACCTGAATTAAGAAGAAAAATGAAATCTCTTTTGGTTTTAAGCATTTATTTCTCTATCAATTAGCCCCAGTCCTTCGAGTATTATTGAGTCGCACCACGCCATTCCCGGGCCGACTGAAAGAAATGACAAGGGGGCAGAAAAGGTCATCCTTTGGCCAGGAAAGAGACTTAGTTAAATGCTTATTGTTAGTAATTGAGTTTGTGACCCGATTAATTACTTCCGCCCACATGGAATATATTTATATTATTATTATTGGTTAATTAGTTTCCTAATCCGAATGTGTTTAGGATTGACTTAACCTACAAAAAATAGGGTTTCTTGGTAATAATATAAATAGGGCAACTAAAGGAATAAAACTCTAACACACAAACTAAAGAACACGTCTTCACAAAAGTTGCTGCCCCCTCTCTCTCTCTCTCCTTATTATATCTCACCAAAAATACTCCCTCTAGCCTAACCATCAAGAGGCTTGGATTTGCGGTGTGAACCAGTATTGATATCCATGCTCCGTGATATCAATCTGATGAGAGAGACTTGCTGAATCGTTGATCGTGACATACGAAGATCGTAGCTCAGGCAGAAAGTCTTTCGTTTCGCTCAAAGTTCAAGTTCGCATAAGGTAACTCATGATTACTGTTTGATATCGAACTTGTGTGATATATGTTTAGATATATCATTCATTGGTATCAGAGCCTATATGCTTGATTGCTCGTATCGTTATGCCATGAATTGCATGCTTTTGTTTTTGGGTTTGTTTAAAAGTTTTACCCGATAACGAACCACATTGGTTTTATTATTTTATGTGTAAAACTTTTTTTATTTTCGAGAAAAATTTATATGTCTGAGTTCCCACGACGATGCGAACAACATACTAAATTCTCGTTGAATTCCGTTGGGTATTTTTCAAAATATCACAAACCCAAGTTTTGTTGAAAATTGATTTTTCCGAAACTTTGCATACTGTTTTGACATGTTTATGTTCTGTAAAATCATGATTTTATGGACTATACTTGTAGTACTTTGCGAGGGCTTTCCAACGACATATTATATGCATAATTTGGACTTAAAATGAACGTTTTATGGCCTCACGAAGTTGGCTCGCGGATCACGTTTGCGAATCGATTTTTAAGGTTGAAAAATTGACGTCAAAACGACCCCCACTCTCGACCTTGATGTACGTGCCATTTGTGGCACTCCTTTCGATGTAAAAAGTACATCACTAGAAAGTACTCGAAGAGACGAATCCAACGCCACCGTTCGTGACCTCATCGGAGCACCGAAAGGCGGCACGTGGAGCCCACTCTCCGGCTGGGCGCGTGGAAGACGGCGTGAAGGATGACCAGTCAACCGTTGACTAGTCAACCATTGGCTGGTCAACGGTTAACGTGTTGACTAATGATGTGTCTGCCACATCATCAGCCACGTCAGCAGTGGGACCCACTCAGTGACTCGGTTTTGATGATGTCATCAGTGACATCAGCCCTTGCCCCGTCATCTGCCATGTCATCAGTGACGTCAGCATGATGTCAACCCTGCCCAGCCAGCTACCACGTCATCGGTGACGTCAGCCCTACGCCCAGTCAGCATGTCCATGGAAGCCCCACGCGCGTGGCGTGAGGCGGCGTTCGTGACGGTTTTTGAGAAACGGCCAGAGCGTCTAGACTAATTTCGGCATTCTGAGTCCAATGGTGGCCTCTGTTTTGATCAATTCAGCCTGTAAATATTTGTTTTTGTTTTTTCAGTGTATAAAAACATGTTTTCTGATTTTTTAAAAAATCAAAAATAATATCCAGGGGCTGTTTTGTCATTCTGTGACTATTTAGGGCTATTTGGGACTGTTCTAATTTTTTTAAAAAATTCTTTGTGAATTTTAAACTATTTTTAAGTCATTTTTAGCATATTTAATTGTTGTTTTGAGCTCTAAAATTGCGATTGGGACTATACGAGACCCAACAATTTTATTTTCAGTAATGAAAATATTTATGTACATGATATGTGCTTGATGGATTTGTTCTATCTTATTTCTTTTGTTTAAATTATCAATTTATGAATATTTTCACGTTGTGCATACTTTGGTTGTGATTACGAGCATCACGGATTTTCCCTCCTTACGTGTATGATGTGATTATATTTAGTAATTGATTTTTTAGAACAAAAGTGAATAAAAAAAAAAAAAAATATATATATATATATATATATATATTCTTATGTCTTATGTTTGCAATAAATTGTAGTAAAATGGCTTCTAAGAATGTAATCGCTGACCTTAACAAGTGTGAGAAATTGGATGGCACAAACTATAGTGTTTGGCAAAGGAAAATCACGTATTTGCTAAACGAGCAAGAGGTTCTGGACAACCTAGATACTGTGATGGTAGAACCAAAGATGGGTAATTTGACCATCGCCCAGCATCGCCAAAAAATGCAGGAATTCCTTAAATGGAAAAAGAAAGATCGATGTGCATGCTTTACTATGCTGAGTAGCATGCATAATGATCTGATTGGCGAGTTTGAGGATTGCCTGACTGCTAAACAAATGTGGGATGACATTAAGCGCATTTATGGGAATACTTCTTCTACAAAGTTGATGACTTTGACTTACAAGTTTGAAAGTCATAAGATTGACCAGAAATGTAACATTCTTGAACAACTACGTGAGATGTCCGGAATGATTCGTGATCTTAAAGCTGCGGGTTCTATCTTATCTGATGAACAACAAGTTCAAGTGGTGATTCGTTCATTGCCTGACTCTTGGAGTGGTTTGAGGCGTATCTTGACTCATACAGACTCCATGTAGACTTTTGCAGATGTATCTCGCCATGTTGAGCTTGAGGCTGAGTGTCATGAAGCGAATCACGCGATAAGTGCTGCGACTCGTGATCTTGCTCTTGTTTCCCTTGAGGGTTCGCGCAAGCCACACGGGCAACGCAAGAAACAAGCTAAAAGCAAGAAGACTCAGAATTTGGGCCCCAAAAGTGACAAGATTGCTAAACGCCGTAGAGGCAAAAAGAATATTGCTAAGCAAAAGTGCTACAACAAGCGTGGTGTCTTGGGTCATTTGCTCGGACTTGTCCCGAGCCCAAGAAGGTATCCTTAATCCTATCTCCATGCAAAGTTGTGTTTGCTCTCATGTTTTATTGGTCGACTCTCTCCTGTGTGGATTGTAGACTCGTGCTCAACCAAACATGTGACGAGGGATCGAGGAGGATTTGTAGATTATCGAAAAGTTCTCGGGTACAAGAAGAATTTTCATGGGGAAGCAGTTGTCTGTTGAAGTCAAAGGAGTTGGCTCATACCAACTTCAATTGCGGAGTGGGACGCACATTGACTCTTCATGAAGTTCTTTATGCACCTAGAATTCGACATAATCTATTATCAGTAGTACAATTGCTAGGGCATGGATATTCTTTTAATTTTAGTAATGATCACTTGGATATTTGTTTTGGTGATGAGATTTTGGGACATGGTTTTTGTCGATAATTTCTTTAAATTAGATTTGTTGGATTCCCATAATTCTTCATTAATTCTTCTTCTTGCATGGTTTATGATGATTCTAATTCGAAGTTATGGCATGCTAGACTTGGACATATAGGAAAAGATAGGATGACTAGATTGGCTAGAGAAAGCCTATTGGGGTCTCTCACCAAAGTCAACCTACCCTTGTGTGAATCTTGTTTGGCAGGAAAAGCTTGCCGAAAGCCTTTTGGTAAGGCAAAAAGAGCCACACATCCATTAGAGTTAGTCCATTCAGACATTTGCGGACCAATGAATGTTAAGGCACGTCATGGAGCTTCCTATTTTCTCACTTTTATCGATGACTACACACGCTATGGTTATGTTTACCTTATTTCTCACCGCGATGAAGCTTTCAAGTGTTTTGAGCGCTTTCTTGCAGAGGTTGAGAATCAAAAGGATAAAAGCTTAAAAACTTTTAGAACTGATCGGGGCCGTGAGTATTTATCTGATCAATTTAAAGAATTGTGTGAGAAAAAGGGAATACGCCGACAGTTGACAATTCCTAGAACTCCGCAACAAAATGGTGTTGGAGAACGAAGGAATCGAACATTGTTGGAAATGGTTAGGTCGATGATGGCACAGGCCAACCTCCCAATTTCGTTTTGGGATGCGCTAATGACTGCCGCCTACATACTTAACCGAGTGCCTTCTAAGTCAGTTCCCACAACCCCTTATGAACTTTGGAAAGGTGAGAAGCCTAAATTGGGGCATGTTCATCCTTGGGGTTGTGCAGGTTATGTCCATAGTACCTCCAATAAGTTTGGAAAACTAAACTAGGCCCTAGAGGAAACAAGTGTGTTTTCATAAGCTATTCAGATACCTTAAAGGGTTATGTTATGTACGGTGAAAAACCTGACGTAGGAATGACCGAATCAGGGTCGCGCAATGTTGATTTCATTGAGAATGATTTCCCACAGATAGGTGAAGTTAGGAAAGACTTTGAACTTTTTGAGATGGAAGAAGAACACATGACATCTTTTGGCGAAGGTGGGAATTGCCTCAACCTAATCCTACGGTACAACACGAGGTTGAACCTATGGAAGTCGCCAATGAAAGTCAAGGTGATCTTCATCCGAGTGGGAGTACGGATTCTAGTGGGAGTCCGATACTAAAACGAAGAAGTAAACATGGAAATATACCTTGTCGTCGATTCGCGATCGAAGAGGAATCTTTCCTAACTACTTCTTACAATTCTAGTGAGCCTACATTGTTCAAAGAAGCTCTTTCTTTACCTACAAATAATGAATGGATGACTGCAATGGAAGTTGAAATTTTCTCTATGAAAAAGAATCAGGTTTGGGAGTTAGTTGACCTTCCGCAAGGTCGCAAGACTATTGGAAACAAATGAGTTTTCAAAGTCAAGCGAAAGGCAGATGGATCAATTGATAAATATAAGGCACGTCTTGTGGCGAAAGACTTTACCCAAAGAGAGGGTTTAGACAATGAGGAGACATTCTCCCCTGTGGTGAGATTTTCCTATGTTCGCCTAATCCTAGCGATAGTAGCGCACATGGATCTAGAACTTTATCAGATGGATGTTAAAACTGCTTTTCTCAATGGAGAACTAGATGAAGAGATCTATATGACTCAACCAGAGGGTTTTGAAGTCAAGGGACAAGAGCGCAAAGTGTGCCGACTCAAACGTTCCATCTATGGTCTCAAACAATCTAGATGACAGTGGTACTTTCACTTTCACCAAGCGATAACCTCAATTGGCTTTGTGATGATTGAGAAAGACCACTGTGTGTATGTTAAACGATCCAAGAAAAGATCTTGATTACGTCATTATATGTTGATGACATCCTACTAGTAGGAATGATATGGAGATGATAAATGCCACTAAAGAGTGGTTGTCACGCTTTCGATATGACAGACTTGGGTGAATCAAGCTATGTGCTTGGAGTAAAAGTCATTAGGGATCGTTCGAAAAGATTTCTCGGTTTGTCTCAAAAGACTTACATTAAGAAGGTTATCGAACGATTTGGCATGACTAACTCAAAACACGTTGTCACTCCAATGGAAAAAGGATGTGTCCTTAGTACAAACCAATGCCCTAAGAATGAAGAAGAGAAGAAGAGAATGTCTACGACTCCATATGCGAATGCGGTAGGAAGCTTGATGTATGCTATGGTGTGTACTCGGCCTGACCTATGCTTTGCAGTTGGGATGTTGAGTCGATTCCAAAGTAATCTTGGACCTCAACACTGGATGGCAGTGAAGAGGGTTCTACGTTACTTGGTGGGAACCACAAATTTAACCCTATGTTACCAAGGTGGGGATTTGAGCTTGAAAGGTTTCACTGACGCGGATTGGGCTGGAGATGTAGATGGTTATAAATCTACTTCGGGCTACGCTTTCCTCCTTAGTGGTGGAGTTATCTCTTGGAGCAGCAAGCGACGGACTAGCACCGCCTTATCTACGATGGAGTCAGAGTACATGGCTTGCTCAGCTGCAGTTCAAGAAGCTGTGTGGTTGAGGAGTTTTCTTCAACATCTTGATGTTACAACGCATGTGGATCGTCCTGTAGTCATTGCTTGTGATAGCATGGCTGCTTTAGGTTACACTAAAGATCCCAAGTATCATGGGAAGACGAAACACATTAACATCAAGTATCATTTCACTAGAGACATGGTTGCAGAAAAGAAAGTTGTTCTAGAATATATTCCTACTAGAAGCATGTTGGCTAACCCTATGACTAAGCCTCTAGCTAGAGAGATCTTTCAGGATCACATGTTGGGTCTAGGGCTTCGTAGGATTTGACATTTATTCTGAGAACACTTTTGTTGACATTTGATTATTATTTTTCATTATCGTTTGAATAAATTGCAGTTTCATTTTATTCCTTTTATATGTTGATTTGATGTTTCAATATGAAGTTGTGTAGCATATATATTTTTTGATTAAAAAGACGTCGTGGATATTGAATTGGCCCTCTCACACGGGTAATTCACCTTGTCGCTAGTTGGGCGAGCAAGTTGAGATAGTAAAAGTCTTTGGCACCTACGAAGGGGGGTACGCAAATGACATTACATTTATCGACTTGGCATACGGCCAAGATGAGACCTTTTATAAGGTCGACTTCATATCCCAAGGAAAAGTCCGAATGTGAGATCTTAAAAGGAATACTAGAAGAGTGACTACTTTTGAGTACTCAGATTAGACGCCAGAAGGGAGGCTAGACTAAGGTTCGTATGACGTTTGAGCATTACATGCCTACTTCGTGTGGGAGTTCCGTCATAGCATACACTTCATACTATATGTGACTATAACGCGACTTAAGAAAGTGATTGAATGATCCCTGCTTCATCACTGTGTGAGTTCTAGTGATCAAATCCAGGTCACGATTATACCCTAGGTGACTTAGAACTATATCATGAACTTAGACGTTGATGATGCTACTTTGGCATGCCGACCAAGGGGCTATGCACATACAGTCCTACGGAGCATTGCTGGGAAAGCAGTTAACCAAGAGTGATTGATATGAGTGTCTAAGGAAGATAGTATGATATGCATCTCTATTTTTGTGTTTCAATGCCATGTCGATCATATTGAACATACGGTTCAAGAGATTGATCTTGATACACAAACATATTGAGTTTTAAGCACCGCTCTTGAGGGATTATGGATGCTTAAATTGATGCATATATACAGTCTGGGGTATAGACGAGTTTTGTTTTCTAACGAGGACGTTCTATGCTGGTCAAATGGTGATTTGGTATAGCGCTCCACCCTTTATCTTTCTCGTCATGTCGCACGCTTCACTTCCAGTATGAAGAGGCAGTGTTTAACGGGTTTCGATGATACGATGTGGTTAGAGAGGTGAGTCCATGTGTGCGAGTGGGAGATGTTAGTAATTGGGCTTGTGGCCCGATTAATTACTTCCGCCCACATGGAATATATTTATATTATTATTATTGGTTAATTAGTTTCCTAATCTGAATGGGTTTAGGATTGACTTAGCCTACAAGAAATAGGGTTTCTTGGTAATAATATAAATAGGGCAACTAAAGGGATAAAACCCTAACACACAAACTGAAGAACATGTCTTCACCAAAGTTGCCGCCCCCCTCTCTCTCCTTATTCTATCTCACCAAAAATACTCCCTCTAGCCTAACCATCAAGAGGCTTGGATCTGCGGTGTGAACCAGTATTGATATCCGTGCTCCGTGATATCAATCCGACGAGAGAGACTTGCAGGATCGTTGATCGTGACATACGAAGATCGTAGCTCAGGCAGAAAGTCTTTCGCTTTGCTCAAAGTTCAAGTTCGCATAAGGTAACTCATGATTACTGTTTGATATCGAACTTGTGTGATATATGTTTAGATATATCCTTCACATATATATATTGCTTCATTTTTCAAGATTTTTCTACGCCAGACTCTTGGTTTCGGTCGGTGCGAATCCGTCGCCTGATTGAATCCGCTTGTTCCTGGACGTCTCATTTACGAAAACTTTCGTTTCAATTACATATTTAGTGGATTGGTCAACTGGAGAACCACCATTGGAAGATAACGATGAAGGTCAGTATGATAATTTGCAGTACGATTTCGTGATCGATGATGTCTTGCTAAGCGATGGAAGTGAAATGTCTATGGTGGAACCTCAATTTTCCCTGAGACAATTGGTCAGTATTACTTATACCCTCAATAAAATGAGCCTCTTCAGTGGAAATATCTATTTTACCCTGCACGTGTTATTTAACGTTCCAATTGAAACGACCATGTGGCTGATGGTTCAACATGGGACAATCCGCAACATCGGATATGAGTTTGGCACAAACCTTAGGTTGGGTACCACTTTGGGATTGTGTAAAAACTTAAGGGATTTTTTCATATTTTGGCCTAAAATTTAAGACCAAGAGAGTACAAAATTACATAAATTTTTGATTGGGCGGGAATAAAGAGGTCTACTCTCTCACAACTCAACCCACCAACACACATTAGGTCGGGTAAGGAGAACCCGTCTTATAAAAAATATCTGTATGACCGTCTAACCTAAGTTTTTGCCATAATTTTTATTACGAATAACAAATGGAGCAATCCAAATTCAATACTATGAGTAAACAACGACGGCTTCATACAAATGCGAGACGTTCAATTAGTATTACTTTATATTATTTGAAAAACTAGAATTACTTTTTGTTGTTATTGGTCTTGATTGGTGGAAAATGAATCTGAGTCATGGTGTTTATTAGTTAAGCCTTGTTTCTATCATTTGAGATTTAAGGTTTTTAGTTAAATGTGTGATAGATGGATATTTTAAGAAAAAAAGAAAAAATGAAACTTTTGAGACATTTTTGCTTTCTTAATCCAAGTAACATCCAAACTCCAATGCACATTAGATTATTGGGTGATAATCGAGCCGATTCCCTGTGATGATATTATAACCGAAAAAATCTTATGTATTTGTTTTTAATCGCTAAAGTACATTTTTGGTGATAAAATAACGAAGATACATTTAATGAACAACAAACGCGTGCACAAAGCCACTGCCTAAATTTGGGCATATGAATCAAAACATTGGACATCGAAATGCACAATTGAAATCTATCAAAATTTGGGCGTTAAAATTCAAAAAGCCACTGTCCAATATGGGTATCGAAATGAAAACATTGGGCATCGAAATGCACAATTAAAATATGTTAAAATTTGGACGTTGAAATTCAAAAAATTCTATTCAATTTGGGCATCATAATGAAAACATTGGGTTTCGAAATGCATAATTGAAATCTGTTAAAATTTGGGCGTCGAAATTCAAAAGGTCACTGTCCAATTTGAGCATCGGAGAGAAAACATTGAGCATCAGAATGCACAATTGAAATCTGTCAAAATTTGGGCGTCGAAATTCAAAAAGCCACTCCCAAATTTGGCCATCGGAATGAAAACCCTGGGCATCGAAATGCACAATTGAACACTGCCACCAAATATCAACATAGTTTGGCATTATAATGGACAAAACTGGCGTCAGAATGAATAAATTAAATACTGCCATCAAATATCGACAAGGTTGGACATCAAAATGGACAAAATTGCACATTGTCACCAAATATCAACATACTTGGGCCTCGTAATAGATAAAATTGGCGTTGAAATGAATAAATCACACTGCCACTAAATATCAACAAAGTCGGACACCGAAATGGACAAAATTGAACATTGCCACCAAATATTAACATAATTAGGCATCGAAATAGACAAAATTGACTTCGAAATGAATAATTAAACACCACCACCAAATATCAACAAAGGTGGGCATCGAAATGAATAAATTTGGCATCATAATGAATAAATTGAATACTGCCCCTAAATCTGTGTGAAAAAATTAAGTATCAGAAAACTTTCGAAACTCAAAGCAGTACTTAAACATCGTTTTTTTACCTTAAAACGAAAACATCACAGGGTAAATTAGTAAGTTTTGCAAATCTCGTCGAGAGCTTCGAGTAATATGTGGTGACTCATGTGGTTCATACGGGATCAAAAGTTATGGAGAAAATGGTCGAAGAAGATGAAAAGAGGTCGGCAATTGAGAAAAGAGAGATAGATACGAAGCTGGAGAAAAAAGAGAAAAAAAGTGTGACAGAGAGAAGATAAAGAAGTAGCATGAGGAGGAAGAAGAAAGAATAGGGTATGCTTAGGTATTTTGTGAAAAAATTAATAAAAATGAACTTTAGAGGTTTAAAAAAAAGGGTAACTGAGCGATTACAATTTCACCAAATGATACCGACACAATTATTCATAGACTAGTTTTTTTAACACAAGCGTTAAACGCACGTCATTCATATTTTTCAATTAAATCGTACATAAACAAAATAAAGAGTATAAAAATAACTTAAATGATAAAATAAGAAGAATCAGCTTATTAACAAATATACATCAGTATATCACTAATCATTATAAATTCTAAAAAATTTCCTTATACATAATATTTGTTGTTTTATTAGTTTGTTTTTCATCTTCACCTCATATCAATATCTTTAAATCAAAACACATTGTTACTCTAGAAGCTGTGACATGTAACTGCACATGGCTAAATATTAGTTTCTTCAAGAAGAGACCTATCGATGTGCAATTATTGATTTTTACACTTGTTAATTGTCATACATATGCTACCATCAATAAAATTTTCCTTTTTTAGAACTTAAAAGTCAGTCTTACATCAGATGAAGTCTTTTTTTTTTACAGTTTTTTTTTTGTAAACCTACCCCCTAAGGGGGCATGAAAAGTAATCGAACCTGAGACTTCACATTTTGTAAAACCACAACTCTACCATTGGACCACCCCTTAGGGTCTACATCAGATTGAGTTAATGACAATTTTGGAATAAAAACATTTTCTCCAACATTGCTTTCTTTCAAAAATTTTGTTTCAAGAATGTGATCCCCAAGATTTATGATGATTAGTCTTATTCCATTACACAACCCTGTAGCATGGTCAATGTTTCTCAATAGCATTACTTTAACACCAATTTTAAATGGCAATCCATGACCTGGCAACCTCGAACATTTTGTACTATTCAAAAACTTTGTAGAATGATGTCTTCAAACAAAATTGGATTTTTTCCGCCTTGCAAATAGAATGTGAATTCAAATAAGTTCTTCATTTTGAATGATTACTTTTATTAAATTGTATTTTTATTTTACGAATAAATGAATTTTTAATAAGAAAATAAGCTGAAATCAAAATAACGAAATTATTTTTACCGTTAACTATTATTTTTGTTCCATAAATTATTTTGATTTTACTAACTTCCATTATATTTTTTGTTTTATTGACTTCGTAATTATTATTTTTATTATTTTACTAACATCATTTTAAATTGTTTTTGTTTTATTGACTTTGTAACTATTATACGTGATCAAAAGCTATGGAGAAAATGGTCGGAGAAGATGAAAAGGGGTCGACAATTGAGAAAAGAGAGATAGATACGAAGCTGGAGGAAAAAGAGAAAAAAAGTGTGACAGAGAGAAGAGAAAGAAGTAGCATGAGGAATAAGAAGAAAGAATAGGGTATGCTTAGGTATTTTGTGAAGAAATTAATGAAAATGAACTTTAGAGGTTTTAAAAAAAAAAGGTAACTGAGCGATTACAATTTCACCAAATGATACCGACACAATTATTCATAGATTAGTTTTCCTTTATTTGTTACTTTTTAGAGATTCACGAACAAGACAAGTCCGATTTTAGGTCCATACAACAGCCTAGCACGATCCATATCCAAGAGTCCACTGATCCCCACCAAATTATACATTGGGCCTCTGGTCAACAACCGAAGCCCAGAGCTTTCTATGTTTTTCTTGTATTGCGAGAGTGCAAAATTGCTTAAGGTACAATTATTTAAATTCAAATTAAAAGTGTTCAAATTTCTAGGTTGATCCGGAGGTTGAAATTTAAAATATCGGGAAAAGTGGGAAAACCCACTGAATAATACTCTCTCTGTTTTCAAATAATTGATCTCCTTTTCTTTTTTGTCAGTTCTAAAATAATGTCATTTTTCAAAACCTTTTATTTTAAGAAAACACTTTTACTCCTTTACCATTACTTGTTCTACCTACTTTAATTATGACCATATGTTTTAGGGCATGAAATAAAACCAAAGATTAGACCAATAATTCATAATACAATCAATTATTATTTTTTAAATGGGGTGCCTAATCAAAAAGAACGATTCTTTGAAAATGGATGGAGTATTTGTTAATGAGAAGGATGAAAGAGTGCATTGTTGTATAAGTGAGATGATTAAAAGCCTGTTATATCCACAAGCAGCCCACTTACTAAATGAGGGGGTGATGATAACATCTTTTGATTCATATGAATATAAACTAGAATAAGCTGTGGTCCAACCTGATAATGGACTTGGTGAATCAAGAAAAAACGAGCTAGGACCACTCACCAAAGGCCCAAAAGTTAACTCATGTGCAACTGACCTATAGTCTATACTATAGTTTATCCTCTCCATATCATTATATCTTTCTCTAATAGATCATAGAGTATATAATTTGCTTATAAGGAACTACTATACCCAATCACAGAATCATTTGTTCTTGCTACCTTGATAATAATAATAAGGATTAATATATATTATGGTCCCTAGACATTTGTAAAAAAATTAGTTAGGTCCTTGGGTTTTAAAACATATTCATGTGATCTCTTATTTAGATTTTTTTGGTCAGATTCGTTCCTCCCACCATTATCGTTATATTTACCATCAATTTTTTATTTTAATAACGAAAATACCCTTATTACTTTTACCGTTATCCTTATGGGCTGACTTTTCCAAAAATTCAAAATACAAGGGGTTAATCTTTTTTTACTCCCTTTTCTTTACACACTCTCCCTCTTCTAAAGAATCCCAATTCAACTTTCCATAAAACAAAAAAATATCCAAATATTGAAACAGATTTGGGTTTCATTATTGGAGGACAAGAACCAAAGCATTGGGTTTCAATATTGAAACAAATCCGAGTTTCAATACTGGAATTTTGAATCAATCCAAAAAATAAAACAAAAATCCAAAAATTGAAACAGATCTGGCCAAAATCAAAATCCATTCCATAATTGTTCTTTTGATCTTGTTCATCAATGGATGCTATCTTCAATCTGAAAGAAGAAAGTCGGGAAGAAATGGTAAACTCCACAGCCAATTGGTCGAGCATCGAGTTGATGTGCCTGTGATGAAACGGACCCGACCCGGACCAAGTCTTCATTTCCTCCGGCACATCCAGACCACCACTAAACCCAAGCCCATCAAAGAAATCGGCGTCCACCGACAGGCTCCTGAAGTAGCTCAAGGGTCCCCCTTCCCTAGTTGTCTTGGACGACGACGGATTATCGGCTCAACGGTGGTGGTCATGGGAGTCGCGTTGGGCGAGAGATAATGGGAATCAAGGTTGGCGAGGTTGAAGTCGGCAACGACGTCGTCGAGGAGTATATCGTCGGGAAAACGAAAGAATGTCTTGAACTGGGCCCTACGGTGGTGGGCAACTCTGATTGGGGTATCTGACATCTGGTCAAGGTCCCCCCGGGTCGGGTATTGGGCCGTGATCGACTTCCCGAAGAACTTTGGGTTCATCATCAAATCGGTGATTGAGCGGTTGCCATAGTGGTGGTGGTTTTTTTATGGCAATTATTAGTCCATATTTTACTGGCTTCACCAACACATACACACAAAAAGAGAGAAAATAGGGAGGTTTTAAGGATGCGTGTTATGATTGTGACGTTTGGCTATGGAGTTTATCGAGTTCAGATCTCTTGTATTATTTGTGTGTATCATTGGTATATTATTTTTCATCTCAATCATTGGTTAAGATGCAATTGTCGAAATGCAATGGTTGAGATGGAAAGTGATACACACAAGTGGTACAAAAGATCTAAACTCGAGTTTACCATAGTCCATTAAGTATAAAACCCTCGCAGTAATGAACATGAAGATGAACCCTTGTATCTTGAACTTATTAAAAACTCATCCCATAAGAAACTTGTAAGGGTAATTTAGTTATATTATAAAAAAAGTGGATGAAAAATATAACTATAATGACATGAGGGGAGAAATTGATCCAAAAAATGAATTAAGGGATCACATAAATATGTTTTCAAATCCAAGAACCAAACTAATCTTTTTGCAAATGTCTAGGGACCAAAATACATACTCCCTCCGTCTCTAAATTATCGTCTTCCTTTCCTTTTTCGTCTGTCTCAAAATAATTGTCCAGTTTAAAACATCACTTTTATCACTTTACACTTACTTTTTTTTACGTTATTTTAATTATGAATTACATACACATGAGATTTAAAAAAACAAATATAAATAAACAAATTAATTGTTTTTTTCTTAATCCATGCGTCAAATCATTTAAGACAATAATTTAGGAATGATGGGAATACTAATCCTAATAATAATAATAATAATAATAATAATAATAATAATAATAATAATAATAATAATAATAATAATAATACCCCACTAGCCACTGCGATGCTTCCTTGGTAGAGTCGGTTGGTAAGTATGAGTCATCAAAGTTGGAGGTTGTAGGGACTAGGGAGGGGAATAGGGGATATAAAAAAGAAGTTAAAATTTTGTATAAAATAGTATTATGGGTAATTTTTATAAGATGAGTGAGAGAGTTTTACGAATAAAGTATAGAAGAATCTTACCTGAAATCACCTAAAAAAGAATACAGTACGGAGTAGTATAGTAATGTTGAAAAGGAGAGGTTCAGGAAGCATGCCAAAAGGGCATGTGTGGGAGTGCTACGTGTTGCTTTGCACAGAAAGAATCACTGGGATCGCGTGCAAAGTGCAAACATCATCAATTCCATCATTTTATACTCTATTATTTATTTCTTCACTTTCAAATAAATAGTTTATTATGATTTTTTTTTTTTCGTGTTTCACTATAAGAATCTATTTTAAAATATTATATTTATAATTTTTATAAAATTTTATATTTACCCTATATTTGTATTATAATCATATTTTTTGTATTTAATTATTTTTATAATTATAATGAACTTTAATTACATTAATATATTTCTTAATAATTAGACTTTTTAAATAAAATCTCTTTTGAACGAAACAAAGAGAGTGAGTAGTTCCTTTTTTCGTGATTTCAGATTTTTTTCTTTCATCTCACTAATTTATATATTTTTTTAACCATTATAATAAATTTAAAATTACCTACTGTATTACCATACCAAACTTATCGTGGATTCAATTCATAGCAAATAACTTGTGCTCCTTCTTGCAAGCTACCTTCTATTTACATTCTATATTAGACTTAAATCGTAATTTAGTCATCCTATTTTTACGAATTATTTGTTAAATATATTTTATTATTTTTTTCTTACTTTCATCATTATATTTGGTCTGAAAAATCAATAAGGTCACTAAAATTATTTCAAATAGTTATGTCGGAGAGAAATCTACAAAAATACATAAATGCGCTTTCATAATTACCATAGGAAGAAGGTGTTGTGCACGTGTACCAAAATGCCCTTACGAATAGTGGACATTTGACAAAGTTGTGGCCTTAGAGCATCCACAATGGTTGCACCCTAAAACACCCTTTATATAACCCCCTAAACCTTTTTAGAGGCCCTTTAAAAAAGTTTCAACTCCAATGAGCACCCTCTATATAACCCTTTGAATTTGTGACATTTTAACTAACAAACCTAACTATCAATATATTTCTATTTTTTATTTTTTTATTTTCTTACCACAATTGAAATAAAATATTTATACATTTAAATTTTATATTTTATGAAAATTATATTATATGTTTTGATTATATCAATTATTTTTATTTAAATAAAGTTTTGTCACACTCTTTAATATTATCAATATACCCATAATTTTAAGTTATAAATAATAAAAAAGGGAAATGATACTGCAAAAAATACACTAAATTAATTGAAAAAGAAAATGGAAAAAATTTCAGTTTTTGCCGCCTTCTTTAAATTTTGGAACAAATTTTTTGAAAAGGAACAAATACTAGGAAGAAGACCAATGGAGAAGGAGATATGTGGAGGAGAGAGAAGAAAGAGATGAATGGAGGCTGGCTAAAACTCACCCAATAAGAGCATCCACAATGGTTCCCTTTATTAACACCCTAAAACCCTTTTTAGGGTTTTTTACCACACTTAATCATCACAATGGACACCCTATCAATCACCCTATCCCTAAAAAAAGCTAAATCTCCCCCAACTTATTGGGTGAGTATTAGCCGACCTCCATTCATCTCTTTCTTCTCTCTCCTCCACCTATCTCCTTCTCCATTGGTCTTATTCTTAGTATTTGTTTCTTTTCAAAAAATTTGTTCCAAAATTTAAAGAAGACGGTAAGAAAACCGATTTTTTTTTGGCTTGATCGAACATCCGCTTTTGGCCAAAATTTTGATGTGCTAAAGTGGAGAGCCTATGAATTAACAACCCAACTCACATCATCACTTTGACGATGGTATGCTTTCCATTTTTTCTATTTTCTTTTTCAATTAATTTAGTGTATTTTTTGCACTATCATTTCTCTTTTTTTGTTATTTATAACTTAAAATTATGGGTATATTGATAATATTAAAAAGTGTGACAAGACTTTCTTTAAATAAAAATAATTGATATAATCAAAACATATAATATATTTTTCATAAAATATAAAATTTAAAAGTATAAATATTTTATTTCAATTATGTAAGAAAATAAAAAATAAAAAATAGAAATATATTGGTAATTAGGTTTGTTAATTAAGATGTCACAAATTCAAAGGGTTATATAGAGGGTGCTCATTGGAGTTGAAATTTTTTAAAGGGCCTCTAAAAAGGTTTAGGGGGGTTATATAAAGGTTGTTTTAGGGTGTAACCATTGTGGATGCTCGTTGGGGGAGATTTAGCTTTTTTTAGGGATAGGGTGATTGATAAGGTGTCCACTGTGGGCTTAAGTGTGGTAAAAAAACATTTAAAAGGGTTTTAAGGTGTTAATAAAGGGAACCACTATGGATACTCTTACTTTGTTAACAACTTTATGATGAGACTTTAATGGGTTAATTACTTGTAATGTAGGTAGCTTATTATAGTCAAATCTTTGAAATTGGAATCATTCATACATAACTATACATATACATTTATGCATCCACCCAACTGCACTCATGATGAAGTGAGAATCCACCGCAACCGCCGCCGCCGTTGTCATATGTGTCAACTGCATTACTGAGAAGCGTCGTCTCCTCCACTACATCAATAACCGTGGAATCTTCCACCACCTGCGTCCTACGTCTCCACTCACAGTTCTTTTGCCCCACCTGCTTCCTCGCCTACGAGTGCTCCTTACCACCGGACTCTGTCGTCTGCTTTAAATGCCACTCCTAACTCCTCCCACCCCAAATGCGTCTCCACCCCAATCCCTTCCAAAACCCTTTATATTTGTCGTTCCTGCGTCAACCCTTTATATTAGTCTAAAAACAGTCAGGGACGAAGGCTGGTTGTCAGTTGTGACACTTCAATTTGTAAGGTCATCGATAAAGGGGGCAAAAAACTTCTCGCGATATTGAGGATAGCAGTGATTACCATGAATAAGACGACAGTGGCGGCCAAGGGGGTGGCGGAGTGGTGGGTATGCAGGTTAAACTTTATTCTCATAAACCCTAACCCTTGGTACTCGTAAACCTAGAGCACAAAATAAGAAAATCCAAACCCAACTCAATAAACAAGCAATCAAACTAATCAAGTTCAGAAATGAGATAAAAAAAAATTCAGATTTGAAAATTTCTTAAATTTTGACAATTTTTGAGCTAATTTCTCATAAAAAGAGAAAATCTTGAGGAAAACAAAAGGAGAATTCGGAAATTATTTTAAGAATCTTTTCTCTTTTAGTAAAAAAAATCTAACAGGAGAAATTATTATACAAAAAATGAGAAAAAAAACCATCAGTAAGGGTATTTTTGGGTTTTTAAAAAAAATTATGAATGTGATAGTTATGTTTAAATATTGTGATTAAAGTGAGATAAAAAAAGTAGAGTAAGTTTAAGTAACCAAATTACGATTTAAGCTTTTATATTAAGTTGTTCTCTTACATATTAATTAGTTCCAAAAATCAATATTTTACTTTGTATTATTTATCATAAAAAACGGGTACCACTATAATGACCATTTGAAAGAACTCGATATGTTTTTTTTACATGATCATAAATTGTACCATTTATGAACACATTGCAAAGTTTTGAGACTTACAAAAATCAGGAGACTACAAGCTTTTGGCAATGATGAATACAGTCTCGTGTTGAAGGCATTTTCTGAGTGGATTTTAAGTATCGACAACAGTACATGTGGTGATAAAAATGATGGTGTTGCAACAATAGAAGTTCCAAATGATCTTTTGATTAATGCATCATATATATGATTCAGTTGTTGAAAGTATATATTTGTCATTTTTTTGAGTATTTTATGACATGTCATATTTGTAAAAAAGAGCTACACTTACCCTGATTCTTGATGTTCTTAACACCATAAATGAGTACATGGTTTATAACAATAACTTATAATGAATAATTTATTTGAGTTCAAATTCTATGCGTAGGGCACAGAATAACACAAGTTTGTTTGAAGATATTTATTCTACATAGTTTTTGAATATTATAAAGTGTTCATAATTGTCTAACTATGAATTAACACTTAAGGTTGGTGTTTCGATGATGTTGTTGAGAAACATTGACTCTACTGCAGAGTTGTACAATGGAACAAAACTAATCATTACAATGTTTGAGAATCACACTCTTGAAGCAAATTTTTCAAATGGAAATAATGTTAGAGACAAAATATTTATACCAAGAATGTCATTGTCTCCATTAGATGTAAGGTTGTCTTTCATGTTTCAAGGGAAAATAATTTACATTGGTTGTATTTTATGTCATGACAATTAACAAAAGTCAAGGTCAATCACTTTCACATGTAGAACTTTTTTTGAAAAAAACAGTATTCAGTCATGTTCAGTTGTATGTCGTAGTTTCTAGGGTAACAAATCGTTCTGGCTTGAAGATATTAATACAGAGTAATGTTATCCTTACAACTATTCTCACTCTCCTTACAACTATACTTTTGTGAAATGATGACTTAACCAAGTTACTTTTTGACAAAGGTTGTATATAAGAAATTTTTTCAAAATCTATAATATTACCAATAAAATGATCTATATTATAAAGCAGCTGGGTAATTGACGAGGGCTATTCAGAGGTTGAGATTAAATTATCTTAACGGTTGAGATTCACCATCACTCTCACATTCACATGTGTGAATAGTTATCTATTTTGAACTCCTTATTTTTTTTCTTTCCCTATTACAAGTCACCCCCTACAATCTATATTATAAAATAGCTAGGTAATTGACTAGGGTTATTCAGAGGTTGAGATTAAATTATCTTAAAAAATTTAACGGTTGATATTCACCCTCACATTCACATGTGTGAGTAGTTATCTATTTTTAACTCTATATTTATTTATTTCCCTATTACAAGTCATCCCTACAACTAATATTATGAGCAGTCACCCATTTTTCTTCTCCCTACGTTTTATATTCAGATTACAAAGTCACACCCTACGATTAATATTCTGAACAATCACCTCTTATAAAACATCAATCCCTCAACTATCACGTGAAGTAATATACCCCTCAACTGTAACATTATTTTAAATCGCACTTTCTATTTAGACACTGTCATTTCAATTGACTTTCAAACAGGAACTTTTTACCTGAAACGAAGGGAAATGAAGTTTTTTCCTTTCCATTAAGGAATATGCTAGCAAAGCAGGCCATGATTAGTCAACAAATGAAACACAAAATAAGTTAGTAATGTCCTACAAACTCTCAAGTCATAATATATACGCTATAGCAATCAACGACTCAACATACAGATGTAAAACTTTTACGTGAATTTTAATTTCTCTCATTATGTTAAAACAAATCAATTTAAACAATAACAAAAATATCTTGAATAATGAATTAATATTTATAATTTTCACAATATTTGAAACAACAATTGAAAATTTCAACTAAAATTTTCAATTATTTTCTCTAAATTATTATATAAAAATATACATGTTTTATTCTGTAAAATAAAAAAAAACTCAATTGCCGTCGTCCCATGGTCCGCATCCCTCATTAACACCAGCCTTTTTCCTAGGTTTGAGATTTAAGGGTGCGACGAGGAGGTGGTGTGCTTACGAAGAGGGAAGAGGAATGTAAATGTCAAGTAATCTCAACTTGCTAACAAAAGATTCAAAAGCTGGCTTGAAGCCTTGAACAACCCCTTAGTTTGAATATCAACTGTTTGTTCTGTTGTTGGAATAAACGATATGCAGACCACATCATTCTTGAAATGTCTGTTGGTTATCCAACAATTATAGATTGAGGTCATTGGGTCAAAGGCATCGATAAATAACAATTTTTAGTCTTTTGGTGAATTTCAATTAAAGTCTAACTTTATTTTTTCTTTCTCTCTTTGGTTTTTTATTTTTTAATTGAAATGTCGTGTATATAAAAAATGTTATGGTCAACATTTTTTAATTTAAGTTTTAGTTTATTTTTTTGTTTGATTTAATTGTTGGTTCTCAACAATGTATGGTTGAAGGTTCTACAAAAAATATTAGGTATTGTATTATTTAATAATTAAATTAATTTTTATTAATTTTATCGTTTTGCTTGAGTATAATATAATTTAAAAATTTGTTTTCGTGTGTTAAACACACGGGTGTAAAACTAGTCTATATTATAAAACATGTAGTTAATTGACTAGGGCTATTCAGAGGTAAAGATTAAATTATCTTAAAAAAATTTAATAGTTGAGATTCACCCTCACATTCAAAGTCACACCATGCGATTAATCTTCTGAATAGTCACCCCTTATAAAACATCAATTGACAAAATCAGATATACTCACTGTGCCATAGGCACGGACATGAAAATCTAGTATATTTATATTTAAGTGGTTGCCGGATACATTACTTTTCCTAATTTATTTTTTATTTTGATTTATTTATTCATTTTGCTTGAATATTATTTAATTAAAAATATTTTTATCTATACGTTTAATACACAAGTGTAAAACTAGTTTATCATAAGTAGATAATGATGTTCACAGCTCGTTTCCTAATAATTAATTTAAATTAAAAGTATCAATTTTTGTTCATGCTCATATGGTCCCATAAAACGCCTACAAATTGATGAGTATGAACGCATATATTATTGTAAGTGGACTAAAATGACATGCCCATTTTTGCTCATCACTCTATCAATTTCTAAATTATTGTCTTGTTTTTCTTTTTGGTATATTAAAAAAATTGTCATGTTTCTAAATTTTTCATTTTAGAAACATAATTTTATCATTTTATTTTTACTTTTTTCTTAATTTAATTAAATGTCAAATACACGTGAGCTTTATTAGAAACTACTCCCTCCGTTCCACTCAAAAAGTCCTCATTTAAAAAGTCTAATTATTAAGGTAATAGATTTCATCAATTGAAAAGGCAGTTCCTAAATAGAATGTGTGATTTTAAAAAAATGTTATAGTTGAAGGCTACATTGCTTCAAGTGATAGTTGAGGATTGATGTTTTATAAAGGGTGACTGTTCAGAAGGTTAATCGCAGGGTGTGATTTTGCAATATGAAGATAAAATACAAGGAAAAGAAAAAAGAGTGACTGCTCATAATATTAATTATAGGGGGTGACTTGTAATAAGGAAAAAAAAAGGAGTTAAAAATGGATAACTCACACATGTGAATGTAAGGGTGAATCTCAATCGTTAAATTTTTTAAAGATAATTTAATCTCAACCTCTGAATAGCCCTAGTCAATTACCTAGCTGTTTATAATATAGATATATTAATGTCATTAAAGTTAGTCATAATTACAAAAATAGTTAGGCACAAAAATTGTGGTTACAACACAAGTGGATGGTAAATATGAAATGTTATAGAAATCGTAAGTATAATTTTTTAAAGTGGACTCTTAGAGTGAAACATTAAAAAATAGTTTAGTGGACTCTTTGCTTGAAACGAATGAAGTATATATTATACACATATTTATATTTAAAAAAGTCAATTAGTTTTCTTAATTATGTCAAGTCAAACATGATAATTATTTAGAAAAATAGAAAGTAATATTTAATTCACATGTGCTTATAGTTATGTCAATATAGATAGACAACATCCCACGACCACTACCACCACCAGCGACAATCTAACGGCAACCTGTTAAGGATACTGATCATAATGTCTTGAAGGAAGACATACCAGTTCCAGCAAACTACAAGGGAGTCGATTGTACAAGTAAGAAAGTTAAGAAGGACTGAAGGAATCTTCAGGGGAGTCAAGTGCTCTAGTGATACTTCTTCAAGGGAAGCGAGTGCATAGTATTCAAAGATGATTGAGTTTGTTAGCAAAACAGTTAGGAGGAGCGTATTCAGTTAGGTGGAGCGTATATTGTTCTTTCTTTCTGTTTTGATTGCAGCTATATAAAGCTGGGTGATCAGTTGTAATAATTCACTCTTTCTTTCAATGTGAAACCAAAAGCTTTACTAATAAATCTCAGTTCATATCACAAACTGCAACATGGTATCAGAGCGTCCAGTGATCTGATTATCAGCTTCCGTATTTCAAACATTTAGATAATTCTTTTCTTCAGATTGTTCCTTTTTCCTTTACTTCACAATGGCTACTGAAGTCACACAAGATACTGAAGCTGTAAGGCAGACAACTCCAGCAGTTGAAGAAGATGCATATGCCTCATCAGAAGTTCATGTAACCCTTCCAATGTCACATCCATTATATCTGAATTCAAGTGATCATCCAGGTATGTGCTTAGTCACTCAAGTCCTGGTCAATACAAACTACAACAAATCAAAGAGAGCAATGATGATTGCTCTTTCATCGAAACTAAAATTAGGTTTTGTTACTGGACTAAACAAACAACCTAATTCTCAATCTAAGTACCTTTCTCACTGGAAGAGGTGCAATGACATGGTAATATCATGGCTACTTAATGTTGTTTCTCCTGAAATTGGATCAAGCTTGGTCTATTTTAAAACAGCTAAGGAAATATGGGATGACCTAGAGAGTAGATTTACACAAGGCAATGCATCTAAGGTCTTTCAACTTAAGAAAGAATTAATGAATGTTCAACAAGGATCATTATCAGTTTCAGATTAATTTACAAAATTTCGATATGGCTGGGTGAGTTTGAGGAAGTTAGCAATATGCCAAAATGTGAATGTGTGTGTTCTTGTAATTCTCTCAAGAAGATGGATGAGCATGATCAAATGTAGAAGGTAACACAATTTCTGATTGGACTGAATGAAATTTACTCAGGCATACGTAGTTCAATTCTGGCTATGATTCCATTACCTAATATGAGCATAACTATGTCACTTCTGATGCATGATGAAAAAGTGAAAGAATGTTCAGCTAAGCAAGCCTGTTTTTCTGTTGATAACAATGGTTCCACTGCTCTATTTGCCAAAAATGTGCTACACTCATCTAATCATAACAAGAGTCTAAACAATGCTGGTAGAAAAAATGCTTCCAAAAGACATCTACTTTGCGATCATTGTGGAGGAAATGGTCATGTTAGGGATTCATGTTTCTTTCTTAATGGATTCCCTGATTGGCACAAGTTATATGGAGTAAAACCAGATCCTTCTAAGATGCCTAAAAATCTGAAGAACAAGGCTGGAGGTGCTCATGTCAATGCAGCCACTATGAGTAATAAAATGAATGATCCTAGTACTAACATTGTTTCTTTATCTGAAGAACACTATAACCACCTGCTGAGTATGATTAATGAGCAAAGGACTACAAACTCAGATGTTCTCCAAGCTACTCAGGTTGCAGGTAAGTTTCACAATACTCCTAGTATTATAAGTTCTGTACATTGCAGTTCAGATGTCAAGCATAATCAAGAGTGGATTATAGATTCTGGTGCATCTGATCATATCACTTCATCATTTAATCTCCTTATTGATCCTATTCCTTTTGTGTCTACTATTCATTTGCCTAATGGACTTAATACCTCTATTACACATACATGATCCATACAACTCACCAGTGGTATAACTCTCTTTCATGTTCTCTATGCACCAGATTTCTCTCTTAATCTATTATCTGTTAACAAACTTGTTACTTCCAGTAATTGCAGCTTATCCTTCTTTCCAACCTACTGTCTCTTTCAGGACTTGGTCTCTAAGACCTTGAACGGGATTGGTAAGCTGGTTGGAGGCCTCTACAAGCTTGAACTGCATACTCCTCAGTCTACTAGGCCTGTTATGTCATGTTCTAGAACTCTCAAGCCTGAAACATTATGGCACCACAAACTGGGTCATGTTCCTATGTCAATGTTGAAGTATTATCCAATTTCATGTTCTAAACATATTGACAATACAGTGTGTGATGTCTGTCATTTGGCTAAACAGTGCAGAATTCCTTTTCCACTTAGCACTTCTCATGTTACTGCTCCTTTTTCTTTAATTCACTGTGACATCTGGGGTCCTTATAGACATCATACTTATGATGGATGTCATTCTTTCTTAACCATAGTAAATGATTTCTCTAGGTCTACATAGACTTACTTAATGCATTCAAAGACACGGGTCCTTCCTTACATAAATTTTTTTCTGCAAATGGTGTAAACACAATTTCAAACCTGTGTCAAAACTGTTAGATCAGACAATGGGTCTGAGTTCTTTAGTGATGACATGACTTCTCTACTCTTTTCTCTTGGTATTCTTCAACATAGTTCATGTGTTGAGACTCCCCAACATAATGGAAGGGTTGAAAGGAAACATAGGCATTTGGTCAATGTTGCTAGGGCATTGAGATTTCAAGCTCATTTGCCTATAAGATTCTGGGGTGACTGCATTTTGGCAGCCACTTATCTGATAAACAGGACTCCTCTTTCTGTTCTCTCTCATAAAACACCCTATGAAGTCTTGCTTCTTCAGACACTTTCTTACTCTCATCTTAGAGTATTTGGTTGTCTGTGTTATGCTATTACTATAAAAGCTGGAAGAGATAAATTTTCTCCCAGAGCTTCTAAATGCATCTTTCTTGGATATCCTGCTAGCAATAAAGCTTACAAGTTATATGATCTTCACACTCATAAAATCTTCTATTCTAGGGATGTTTTCTTCTATGAAGATCAATTTCCTTATGCATCATCTCCTCATCTCACAAATGAGTCTCATACTCCTATGTTTACTCCTTTTGATTATGTGCCTGATGAATCTGATTTCCAGCATTCAACTTCTTTCCCACCTTTATCTTCTCCCTTTGTTTCATCTCCTTCTGCTCCCTCACATGTTTCAACTGATTTACCTACTCCACCTGTTTCTGACACTGCTCCTTCATCCAAGCCAGTTAGACAAAAGGTAGTTCCATGCAGGTACAAGGATTATACAGGTCTTCCCCCTCAGTTTACCACTGCAGGATCTTCCATTTCCTATTCTTCTATATCTCCTGCCTATTATTCATATATCTATAATATATATGCATTATCTGAACCTAGTTCTTATATTAATGCTCTCAAAGATCCTAACTGGGTGAATGTCATGGCAGCTGAACTAAATGCTTTAGAACTTAATAATACTTGGCAGTTGACTAATCTTCCTATTAACAAGAGGCCAGTTGGATGTAAATGGGTGTTTAGACTCAAATATAAGGCTGATGGCACCTTGGACAAGTACAAAGCTAAGCTTGTGGCTAAGGGATTTACTCAAACAGAAGGTGAGGATTATTTTGAG
This sequence comes from Codonopsis lanceolata, assembly GCA_013146195.2. Classification (NCBI taxonomy): domain Eukaryota; kingdom Viridiplantae; phylum Streptophyta; class Magnoliopsida; order Asterales; family Campanulaceae; genus Codonopsis; species Codonopsis lanceolata. Next base: position 122,598,893 of record CM028379.1, on the reverse strand, counting down.
ACCTTTGCTCATGTTGCCAAGATGACAACAGTGAGGCTGTTCTTGGCTTTAACAACTATAAAAGGGTGGCATCTTAGTCAGATGGATGTAGCTAATGCCTTCTTACATGGGGACTTAGATGAGGAGGTGTATATGACTCTTCCTCAAGGCTATTCCATTCCTTCTTCCTTCCAGTCTACTTCTACTCAGCATGTGGTTTGTAAGTTGTTAAAATCTCTATATGGCCTAAAGCAGGCTCCTAGACAGTGGTACACAAAATTTGCTGCAGCTTTGACTGCTTTTGGCTTTGTAGAGTCTAAGAGTGATCACACCTTATTTACTCTGACTAAGGAGGATTCATTTACGGCAATTCTGGTCTATGTTGATGATATCCTTATTGTTGGCTCCCATCCTTCTGTTATCAACCAAGTTAAGGCTCATTTGTATTCCTCCTTTAAGATCAAGGATCTTGGCCCTTTAAAAAAATTTCTTGGTACTGAAGTGGCTAGGTCTGCCCAGGGTATATACATTCATCAGAGGAAATATGCTCTGGATATTGTCTCAGATGTTGGATATTTGAATGCTAAGTCTTCTAAAATTCCTATGAAATATCATCATACCTTGGCTGCAGATCTTGGTCTTCCTATGAATAATCCCAATCAGTATAGAAGATTTGTTGGGAGGCTTGTCTATCTCTCTATCTATAGACCTGATATATGCTATGATGTACACATTCTCAGTCAGTTTCTGTCTACCCCTAGAGACCATTATTGGGAGGTTGCTCTCAAGTTGGTTAGATACATAAAGGGGTCTATTGGTCAGGGTCTCTTATATTCTGTGCAGAGTCCTCTTTCTCTTTCTGTGTACTGTGATGCTGATTGGGCATCTTGTCCAACATCCAGGAGATCTTTGTAAGGATATTGTGTTTTGCTTGGTCAGTCACTTGTATCTTGGAAGGCTAAGAAGCAGGGGGTGGTGTCTAAGTCTTCCTGTGAAGCTGAATACAGGAGTTTGGCTAATGCCTCATGTGAGGTTGTGTGGCTTCTTGGCTCTCCTTAGGGATTTTGGTGTTACTGGTCTTGCTCCGGTCTCTGTCTTCTGTGACAATAAATATGCTTTACATCTTGCCTCTAATCCTGTGTTTCATGAGAGGACTAAGCATATTGAGATCGATTGTCATTTTGTGCAAGATAAGATTGTTGCTGGTCTTATAGCTCCTCAATTTATTGCTTCTCAATATCAGCTTGCTGATATCTATACTAAGGCCCTATCCTCTTCTCAATTGCACTCCTTAATGTCCAAGCTCAATGTGTTCAATCTGTTTTCCCCACTGAGCTTGAGGGGGGATGTTATAAGGATACTGATCATAATGTCTTGAAGGAAGACATACCAGTTCCAGCAAACTACAAAGGAGTCGATTGTACAAGTAAGAAAGTTAAGAAGGACTGAAGGAATCTTCAGGGGAGTCAAGTGCTCTAGTGATACTTCTTCAAGGGAAGCGAGTGCATAGTATTCAAAGATGATTGAGTTTGTTAGCAAAACAGTTAGGAGGAGCGTATTCAGTTAGGTGGAGCGTATATTGTCCTTTCTTTCTGTTTTGATTGCAGCTATAAAAAGCTGGGTGATCAGTTGTAATAATTCACTCTTTCTTTCAATGTGAAACCAAAAGCTCTAATAATAAATCTCAGTTCATATCACAAACTGTAACACAACCACCACCACTGTTTTTTTGTTTTTTTTGTTTTAGTGATGTTGGTTATATTTAATAACTTTTTATAAATGGTTAAAGGGGTGCCCAAGTCAATTTATACATGTGCAGGCAAATGAACGTCCATTTACCAGATTCCTTTGAGCCCGCATCCCATCCCACATAGACGTTGCCCGGCTCGCCCCATTTGCCGGCTCTAATTTAAATGTAGTGTTCGTTAACTATCACTCAGATTGTTAATAGGGTCATGGGAAAAAAAATTGTATTGATACGCAATATTTTTCACTTACACCATATAACACCAGTCACCAGTTTCACAATATTAAAACCATAAGTGCTAAGCATGGCTTCTTCTTATTTGGGACTTCACTATTTTTCTCTTATGTCAATTTATGTGTACATAGGGGTGGCAAATCGGTCGTGCTGGGCTGTTATCGGGCCGGCACGATAACAGCACGAACACGAACACGACACGATAAACTTATCGTGCCTAATATTAAAACCCGAATACGACACGATAAAAACACGAAAAGCACGGCACGATAGGCACGATAAGCAAAAAAGCACGATTTATTTAGTCAGACCCGTTAAGCCCGTTAAGCCCAATAAACATTATATAATATATAATATTGATTTTTTAATACATATTGTGAAAATTTATCAATATAAATAGTCGAAAGTTTAAAAGTCATAAATTTTCAAATGATAAAACTATGAAATACTCATGAAAATAGTTCGAAAGAAATGAACAACCCCTAGTAAATTTTTAAAAATATATTTTTAAAACATATATATTTTAGTTATCGTGCTTATCAAGCCAGCCCGATAACAACCCATTTTTTATCGTGCCTTATCGTGTTAGCCCTATAACGGCCCGAACCCGATAAGTCCTAGCCAAAACCCTATAATTTCGTGCCGTGTTCGTGTCGGCCAATCGTGCCGTGTCTTAAATTGCCACCCCTATGTGTACATACGCAATGACTATTTTGCCCTTATGCAAATTTGAAAATAAAACAATATAATTGTAATACGTCCGGTGCAATTAAGGTGGAAGCATGCAGATTGCAGATGCAGCTGAACCTTTTTATTATTATTTGTTTGTATTGGTGGAGGGTTGCTTAATTGCGTACACCTTTTTTGGTGTATAAGGGAAAAAGTCATGCGGTGATGGATGGATTCTGGATGGTGGTTACATCATATTAATTCTTCAATGCTTTAAATTGATTTTCAGCATCTCTTCTCTTCTTCTCCTTTTATGATTTCTCAGTTCACTTCCCAACCAATTAATTATATATACAATTAATTATTTTTTCCTTCTTTTCATTTCTTTTTGTGGGAATTATTTTTATAACATGGAGTGTTCTGTAATATGGAGCATCATATAATGTGTTGAAAATAATTAACGAAAATAAATTAACAATAACGTACAATTCATTATTTACGAGAGATTTTACCTTTTTTCATTATAAGTGAAATAAACTTGCCTTTTTATAACAAAACTAGTGATGCACTCATGCGTTTCACGGATTGTACATGTGTATAAAATTATACATTAAATTAAAGTTGAATAACATGTAATTTTTTTAATATGAACAAAATAAACAAAAAAAATAAACAGTAAAATTAAATATAGAAAATCCTATAAATTTGAAAAAAATAATATAAAATTTGGGATACTTTTTATATACAATAATTTCCGTTCAACATGTAGGACTATTGCAACTATAAATATCACATAGTAACTCTAGACAAAACTACATACAACTGATGATAACAAAAACATGTTTTCAAATGGAATCGTATATTAGACAATGATTCATCATGGTTTTTATTCATAAATATTGCGTAACACATAATCAACAAAAAATGTTTTGTCTGGAATTTGAAAGAAATTCTAAGATCAAATAATATCAGTGATATTCTTGGAATCAAAAGAGTACCACCAGAATTGCCCTTTGAAATAACTCAACCTTCTGAAACATGGTTTCTCAGCCTTATAACAATTAATCTCGTGTCATTGCATAATTCAAGTGAATAGACTATGTTACGAAACAACATTATTTGAGTTCCAACCTTCAAATTTAACTCACAGTTTGAGATTTCAGAATATGTATTGTTCATTGATGTGATGTAATTAAAAAAAATTGCATCTTAATTTTTATATGACTATTTAATTGAAACCACAAAAAAACATGTATCTCTTTCAACAACATAACTTATACATTAAATTTCAATTTTCAATTATATAAATAATTAACAAAAAAAAGAGAAAATGTCACTCTAATTTGAACATAACATAAAGTTCTCAATATTCTTACCTATTTGTAATGGACCATCATAAAATGTATTTTTTTGTTTAGTTTATTGAGTTTTGTCTTCTTTCCAGTTATGTAGTATACATTCATCTGATATTTACAAAATTCCAAGCATATATCAATTTATTTGCATATTGTCCGCTTCATACATTGAATAAGTTTCATACCGACACCGTGTCATAAGCACAGACACAAAATCTAGTGATAATTTAAACTAAGACGGATCAAAACTAAAAAAAAACAAACAAAGTCAGACCCATGAGTATTTTTTTATTTGTTTTTTGTTTTAAATATTATAGAACTGTATTTCAAGATCTATTAAAAACAATCGTAAGTTTTTTTATTTACCTATTTTTATTTAAAATAATACTAAGCTATTCAATATTTTTGAATAACTACCATTTTTACAAATTATTTTTATATATTGATTTTGTTTATATGTCATTTTCGAATTTAATTCTTCAAATAAAAATAGTAAACTCAATTGGAATAGTTTCTGCCAACATCATTAAATGACATTTCTCAAATTCAATTTTTTTTTTTTGATATAAACAGAATATAAGTGACTCTATTTTTAAAAAGTGAGTTTTTGGCAGGAAATTTCTAAAAATTATGCACTTTTGTTTTTATATATAGTACAACACAATCGTGTAATGCACGGTTCAATATTGATATAAATAAAACAATATAAAATTTTAATGAAAACCATATAACCGAATAATTATATGAAAAATCACGAGTTCAATATGCATATAAAACAAATTATAGAAAATTATGTTAATAAAATCAATAACTTTTTTAATATATCTTTAAATTGATATCGAAGTGACATGCCCTTGACCAAAATAATTTACTTTATAAAGTAAAAATTGAAGTTAATCATAGAAAATTATAATCAAAGCACTCGTGCGATGCACGAAGCCTATATTCATATCAATACAATAGTTAAAACTTTAGTGCTAATAAAATACACAAATGATTGCAACATAAATATTATGAGTTTGATGTGTAGAATTAAATATCATAATTTTGTAACATTAAACTTAAGATTATTTTGTTTGGCTCTCATGTAGAGTTCAATTAAAAATCTAAACGTATAAGCAAATTAATAGAAATAAAAAAAATTAATCAAAATCAAGAGTCTTTAGGTTTAAAATGTTTTACATTTGGAGAAAAAAAATCAATTTATATAATAAAAATATTAAGAATTTCAGTTCAATTCCAATTCTAATATTTTTTCTAGATATAAACAATAAAATTTACATTGAAGCCAACAATTCCAAATTTCCAATTCTAAACAATGGAATTGAGGTTCACTTTCTCTCATTTTCTACTTTGGAGTCTCAACAAAATTTAAATTCACTGATGTGTTTCCACATTAAAAAATGATATTAAAATATATACAAATAAATATATATAAATAAAAGTTATATTAATGTTAAAAAAATTGATAGCGCATATAATATAAGACAAAGGCCAAATTGTCTATGATATATTAACATGTTTTGTCATAAAACCTTAAAAACTACATTTTTCCAAATTGATAATTTTTACAAAATAATTCAAGTATTATCGTTCAATTTAAAAATCAGACATAAATAAAAAATAATTAAAATAGTATATAACCAAGGAAAATAAAATGTAGGAGATAGGTCAAGGAAAATGAACCAAAAATTCAAACGATCGATGGATAGACATCGAAAAATTTGGTTTAAATCGTACTATGAATAACTTTTGGACCGCGACCCGATAAACACTCATAAAATCATATTGTTTTAGTTGATGTATATAATAAAAAGAAAACACATTTACCCTTGTTTCACCACACATTGCAATTTTTAAGCATTTTTTGTAGCGATGACCAACCCCAAGGTTACCACCTAAAGAAAGTCCAACAACGGAAGCTATGACCATCGACTTACCGGAAACTTGTTGGTATCTTTATGTTTCCAAAAATATTTAAAAAACTTTGTTTAACTTCAAAACTCATTTATTGATTTTAATTAGTGATTTAGTTCAACTAACAAACAAATTTGATTTGAATGTTGATTAATTTCATCATCAGTACTTTTTTTATATCTGAATTTTTTAACATGTATAAATAACTAAAAAATCAGAAATTATCAGGTTTCCATTTTTTTTTACATGTAGTTAGTTGTCTCAAAAAATTAGTCATATCTCGATTTATAGATTTTTTTAACAATAATAACTTTGGTTATGATGAAATAAAGGAAAAATTGTCAGATCTTGGTATTATTATTAATTGATAATTGATTGTCTATGAATTAATTTTACTTCAAAGTGTGTGTATATGATTTAGTTTCAAAATCATTGTTTTATTGTATCTTTATTTTTCCTAGCCTGGATATTGATGCAAAAAAAATTGACAAAAAAAATTTGGTTTTGCTATCTCTCATGTTTCTACTATGCATATTTTTCTTAATATACTAAATAAGAATGTGAAGAGTTTTTGGAATCATTTATCCAATCAACCATAATAATGATATTTTATATTTTCAATTTCCAATGCAAAAAATAGCTTATATACAAATTAGAAGTGTTTCTAAATTTGAAAAGTCACTTTTGACGGGAACTTTCCAAAACTTCTCCCTCTCCTTTTATATATGTATATATGATATATAATACCACGAACATGAAGTAACCAGTTTGGGTTGAGGCGCGGACTACGTCGCTCTCTTTATGATGATTAGCGTCTCTATTAATTGGATATGTCCCTGAATGCAGTAGGTCTCAGCACGTCCCCTTCATAATACAACAGCTCAACCATTTTGTGAGAACTTCATTAAAACGCATGAAATACGCTTGGCCTCGTTGTGGACTCTAAAAATATATGTATAGAGTCGTCACCTCTATTTTAAGGTTAAACAAACCAAAAACCAAAAAATACAAAAAATGTGGGTTCGGGGGACTAAGTTATGAGTTGTGAAGGGGTTAGGCACTCAACTCGTCCTTTCGGTCTCACAATGAGTTTGCCAATATGCTCAATTAGAAAATGTGTATAAGAGAAAATAAAAAAAATGATTTTTATTTATTCAACTATACAATAAATAATAATAAAATAAACCATTTATGAACATTTTTTATATTACTTTACAAATAAAAATAATACACTTTTAAAGGAAAAATAAATAACAACCATCTACATTAATTAACTAAACAGGAAAAACCTATTTTACGATACAAATATTAAAAAACAGGAAAACCAACTATTAATAATATTTACATGATAATAATAATATTTACAGATCCACAGTATACATGCATACATACATATACATATATATATATATATATATATATATATATATATATATATATATATATATATATATATATACACACACACACACACATTTTATTTACCAACTAAAATAAATAACTACGGGGGCATAACCTACCTTTTGGAACGTGAGTGTCTGAAACCGGTATGTCTAAGCTTAGGCGGTCTACGTGTGCTTCCATGTCCTTCCGAGAAAGAAAGTCTTTTTGCTTTTGTTGTTGTTGTCGTTGTGGTAGGCGGTGTGCCGCGCTATTCCCAGAATAGGCAATTAAGGCGGTGGGATATGTTTTGGCAAGATTTCAGCAGAGCAACGATAATATTTGGTTTTTTGATCGGCTTGCTGGAGCAAGGATGGAGGCTTGCTCGGAGCAAGGAATACTTTCTTGGGCAAAGGAGAAGAGGCTTGCTCGGGCAAGGGCGAAGAGGCAGCTTCTTTGGCAGAGGCTTCTTCGAGAGAGAAGAGAAGGCTTTTTCGTCTCTTGGTGTGTCGAAAACTAAAAGTCGAAGGCTTCTATTTATAGCAAAAGTTGGGGACAGGCAACCGACGTTGACGGGCTATCGAAGTTCTTAATTAGTTGATCAAACTTCGACATCCCGACATCCTGCATGCGTTTGTAGAAGAAGAAAAAGAAATGGAGGGCGCGGCTCCTTCATGCCGTGGGCACGACTCCCTCATTCTATTTTGACAATTTCGCTTTTGCATTTTCCACCCCTCTGATATTTGGTTATTTCTCCGTTAAGTCCTGGTTACCCAAAAATGTAATGGAAGTAACTTTCATTATATTTTTAGGACATTGTAGCACAGAGATATGAAATTGAGGTGTCTATACATTCCTTTTGTCACTTATCTTGGTTTGCATAACCGCAAGAAGTCGAAGCCTCACATACACACTTTGCCTAGTCTATACTTTTTGGAGAGCCAGAGAAAGAGTGGAAGGCTTTTTTGGATCGAGGAAGAGTATATAAAACCTTTGTAGATAAGTTAATTTATTGATAGTGAACCTTGGAGGTTACACAAAAAGGTATTTAATTTATAATTAATTCTCAAATTAAAAGAGAAATAAAAACTGAAAATTTATGTTAAGTAAATTCATGAACCTTCTGAAGACTCCAATGAATTTGACTAAATGCATTGGACTAAATACAATTTTTTGATTCATCAACTTTCCAAAACCAAATCTATATATATATATATATATATATATTTAAAGTTGGTGAGAAGCACTATGGTTGTGCCACCTCACCCAAAATGGAAATGCAAAGGGTCTTTAGATAGAGAAGGAGGGGAGAAAAAATAATAATTTGGTTCTCATTGTGTTATTATTGTAACAATAAAATGACAATAAATTTCATTTATTTGAGTATTGAATATGTAACCTTTAATAAGCAATAATTCAAATTTTACTTACAAACTTATGTAACCGAATTATTCATTTACTTTTTATTTGAATAATGATAATAATAAATTGAACATAATCATTACTTTCTGAATTGACCGACCTTTAAACTTCATTTTACCGATTTGTAAGTTATTTTACAATTAAATTTATTATTAAATAATATTGAAATACCATTTCATGTTTCAATTAATAGATTTATATTATATAATATATCTTATAAAATAAATATGTACCATATTTAATAGATTTAATGAGAAAAAAAAGTAAAAACTACCCGTGCAGAGCACGGGTTATACACTAGTTGAAAAAGAGTTAAAAGAGAGATTTGATAGCTCGATTTTAACATGTTGGGGATAACTAGTCATGAGTAAGTCTTCTATAAAATGGCCTTACATATCTTAATTAGTAAAACAGAGTCTCATTCTCTCACAACTCAACCCAACAATTCATGATGAGTCAGGTAAAAAGGATCCGTCTTACAAAAAATATCCATAAGACCGTCTTACCTAAATTTTTGTCACTAGTCATTTGTTGTGTAGGAAGGGGTGTGAGCCAAGTCCAACTAGCCAGACAAAAGAAAACTTGTCATGCTACGCTATGTGTGAGTTCAAGGCTTCCCCATTTACAAGGACATCGTATGCAGATTACCACGTTCTCTTTCTTTCAAATGTGGAAAATACGCAATCACCATAAAAAATAGAGTTTTTTTAATTAAAATATTAAATTTATATCCAACATAATGTCTAGTTAGCCCCAGATTGATATTATTTTTGAATTTAGTGTTATTTCCAACAAATTAACATTTTGTTTATTATTTATTTTGTTTATTTAGTCAATCTGATTGCCGCTGCATCCTGAGCTGCATCATGAGCTGCATCACACACTATTTTTGAATCCTAGCTACTATTGCACTTTCATAGGTGGAGGTTTATTGGGTTAGAAAAAAATACACATGGTTCAACTTTAAAAAGCTAAAATGTCATTTTTTTAAATGTAATTAACCCATAAATAAAAAAGCAGAGATGCCTACAACTTATAAAAAGAGAAAATGGTAGTTAACCAACAACAAGTTTACTATTTTTTTTATGTGATGCCAGAGTCACTATCCGATGGTGAAATCGTCGTTAACGTCGGATATCTGGCTAAACCCTCCGACGTATTTATCAGTACGCTATATAAAAAAATAGAGGGCGCATAGCACCTATGTGTGTGTAGACGTTACTGTAAAAAAAAAGACCCCCTTTTATGAACTAGTGGGGTTTATTTATACTGGGAGGGAGTGGGTAATTGGGTATACATTGTATTGTATGGGTCTGGCCCAAGCTTTTGGTCATCATGTATAATACAATGAGTTGTTGTAGTGAAGAACCTTCTTGCTTAAGCGAGGCCCAAACGCCAGTGAAGCGGATCCAAAATGCGCACATCAATAGCCCCCTATTCCTTATTCTTTGAGATTCATCTCGAAGGTAAGGAGTAATATTCGCCCGTGATTCTCTTTAATTTCTTAGGCTGGTTGAGTCTTAACCATTTTCGCCTAGGTGGGCAGGATAACATAAGTGCCACGATGGGTCAGAGCTTTGGTCAGTTTTGACCGTAAATGTGTATTTTGATTAATCATCAATCATTATAACTCGTTCGTATAAGTTCCTTTCACTCAAATTACAAGTATATGCACATTGTGACTATAAAGATTTTAATAGAACCCTATACGATTCGCAAGCACGACTACCCTGTGATTACAATAATTTTAAATAAAGCCCTATACAGCTCGATTCGTGAGCAGGACTACCTTGTAATTACAAGGATTTTAAATAAGCATAGTAAAGCTCGATTCATGAGCAAGATTACCTTAGCTAGGTACTTCTTAAGCCAAGGTTTTTAGTGAATCCCTGCATAGCTGGATTGCGAGCATAACTACATTGGCTAGTTACTTCTTAAGCCAAGGATTTTTTAAAAAGCCCCATATAGTGATGTGCGCAAAAACGCAATTCGGGCAAGAATACCCGATCGTATCAAGTAATAAAGTGTACATAAGTACGAGTTATCGATCCCACAAAGAATGTACGTAATTCTCATTCCAACTAAGTACCAAAATTGGGCTAACTAATTATATTTGTGCAAAAAAAATGAATTAAAATCTAAAAATATAAAAAATCTAAAAAACAATTGAAACTACACTAACGCGTAAGTGGTTTGGCAACAACAAATCAAGATAAAAAGATAGGAGTGCAATATTCATAGTCTAGTTGACGTTTGATTTTAATACTTTTTATAATTTTCTTTAACTCAAGTCTTGGTAGTCGGGCGCACTATAATATTCACTACGGCTCTCGTAATGTATAAGAAATCTAGCTACAACTCCTAGTTACGGGCTCTCATGTCTTATAACACAGGAGAAAATATCCGCATGTCAAAGCAAGCACCCAATGACTATCCACGCGACTACGCATGATATCCTCTCGGTCTCACGCAATGCAAACAATTATTGTGATTTTTAGAATTAAAAAGACGGACTCTTAATTATAGTAATCATTGACGGTGTCAAACCGCCAAAAATAATTTCCTATTTCCCAATAACGAGTATAGGGTAGTAGGGATCATATCCACATGGAACGTCAAATTTACTTCTTCCAATAATTTTCACAAAGCAATTTAAAACAATGATTGACGTTTTTAATCTAAACTAATTAACAAACAATGAATTAACTAAAAGCTGAAATTAAATATCTAAGTGTAAACAAAACAGAAAATTATGTTTGATTTCAAATAAGAGAAAGTTCTAGTCAATGAACTTAATGTAATCTTGAAAGTTACTACTGATCATAGATGTAAAAATGACTCAATCAGCTACAAATAAACCGGTTATAGTTGTCGACAACCGCCAGACACACAATCTCTCCTTACCGTCTTGATAGTTAAGAGAAACTCATTAACTATTTTTCTAATCAAAAGACAACCCCCGAGAGTGAGAGACACGATTTTAAACAGTGCATATTGAAGCATTATCAGTTAATTTAGATTACTCATTCCCGCAACACATACCGAAAATGCTTGTGAGGCCTAAATGGTGCGTTACTTGCTACTTTGTTAGAACCCAATGACAATTACGCATCAACAGTTATAACTAGCAATGAACTATTATGTTAATTAAGGTTTTGACCACAAACATTAACTAAGCACAATAATTCTAAGTCACAATTCCTTTTGCAACAAACAAATAGAGAATGAATAAATACTTGTACTTAATTGAGAATGAAAACAATTAGATCTCACAATAGAAACTTGTAAAGAATTACTTGTTCATTAACTGGAAAAAAGAAAACTAGCCACTAAACATAATTAAAGATTACTTACAAAAAACCAAAATGCAATAAAATCCAACAGTGTGATAGAAGAACATAAGAAGAGTTGCTTCAGATTTCTTCCTCAATTTCCAGTGTATGTACTGTGATGTTTAGTGTCTCAGTCGTAGTGTCTTTCCACCAATCTTCCCGGTAGTTCCCGCCATCTCTTTTATAATAGATTTTTCCCTCCTTCTCGTAACTCCCTCCAAGAGAATATAGATAAGGATCCCCACTCCTATAATTTCTCCAGGAAGTTGCTAACCAATTCTTCACATCTAATCTATCTCTTATCCTATCTTTTCATTAATTACAAAAGAGAAAGAAAAGAAATAACAACAATTTAGAGAAAAATAATAATTCCCTAATTACGGAGATTGGCTAAAGTCTGAAATTCTCATTAAAAACGTGACATTACTTATAAATTCAGTTCTAGCTCGTTTTTATGAATAGAACATGCCTATTCGGTACCATGATATTCGAATTTCTTCTTCGAACTTGATATTTTTTCCACTTTTTCATCATCATTCTCTCATAGAGCTGTAATCACCAAACATACAAAATACCTATAAAAAATGCAACATTTACAACAAGTTAAAGTACAAAATCAATATTAAATATCACATTGATTTGAGTTCATCAATCATCTAATGGTTTGCTACGCCATCAAAAGCATTAAAAACACACAATAATAACTAAGTGCATGTGTAATACTTCGCAAAAAGAAATTCTCTAAATTTTTCTACAAATCATGTCGGTAGCCGAGACAAATAAAATTGGTTAATTACGGACTCTCGCATCTTATAATCAACCCTAACCTCCCTGACCTCGCGAATGACTAAGGTGGTTTGATCGCGTATCAAGCCAAGTCTCACGATGGCTATCGGTGTGTGTCACAAAACACCAACTATTAAATTGATTGGTCCGAAATACAAAGGTAGCTCTCGCGAATCCTAGGTATTTCTAAAATCATTTAATTAATTGTCAATCAATTAAAAGCATTAAACCCACAAAATAATAACCGAGCATGAATGTGTACTAAATAAAGAGAGAGAGATTAAATTAAATCACTACATTGGACTACAAAATTAATCAACCCAATAAAATATAATAAATATCATAAAATATGAGTTGAAAGGATTAAACCAAATGTTGCTCGAATCCGAGGTTGAAATATTTTGTAGATGCATCCTTAGCTCTTGATTTGAAGCTCCAAACCTTCAATGGTGATCAATCAATGGAGGCATGGAGGAATTTTGGAATAAATGGGGCTGGTGCCCCATTTTGGGAACAATGTCCCGAAAGGGGGACTTCAAAAATGAAAGGAGGCTGGCTGTGAGATATTAAAAGAAGGGAAAAGGAGGCAGGGGCAAAATAGGGAAGACATGGAGGAATTAAGGGCAAAAAGGGGAGAAATAAGAGAGATGGGTACGGTTGGGAAAGGGGGCAAACCAGATGAGGGACACACGGGTTATTCAGGGACTAAATGGGCTGGAATGAGTGAAGGAAATGGGCTGGGACGTGGGTGGATAGCAGGTGGGCGCGGGCTGACCCGACCCGGTAAGGGAGGAAGCGGGCCACGCTTTGGCTGGGTGGAACAGGCGTGCGACACGTGGCGCCACAGACTGGCCGACAATGTAAAAGGGAGTTTGATGAATAGGCGACGGCCTCCCCTACTGTTTAATGTATTGCTCCGGTACCCCTGGTGATTCTAAGATGCGCGCCGCAATCCTTCCCTGCCCAGGCATTGCAATTTGGTCCTCTGTTAGCGCTGTTAGCCTTCGTCAAGCCTAATTTTCCTTGGAATACATAACAGACTTAACGGACCTTGACTGGATGCTTTGTAATTCAACTTTTAAGCCTAGAATTACCTCGAACTTTGTGCTAAATACCATGAATGCTCGATTAAACCTTGGAAACCTACATCAAAGCACAAATTCACAAATAATAATATTTCAATGCATAATTAACTCAAAATAACACAAAAGAAAAGGAAATTAGAGGGAATATTCGTGGAAATCTTGGGCATCACTAAAACAAGGCATAAAAATATTTCAACAAATACTTGGGCATTATCCATCATGAATGAGGTGATGCTACCTCATGAATCACAAACATATCCTCAACTATACATATATTAATCTCAAAATTGACCCCAAGAAAATAATGCAAGCACAACTCAAAGAGTGCCAAGATGGAGAGACGAATGATCATAGTATAAAGAATTTAGGGCATTTCAAGCTCAAGATTTTCAGAATTTTCAAAGTTCACCAACCAAACCATACCTCAAAACTTAAAGTAAAAGGAGAAGGGAATGAAAGAAAACCCCCTCAAAGTTGATTTCTTATGGAGTCCGAACCGAAAAGATCCACTCCATGAATCTCCATAAGCAACCTCCTACTATGAAGCGCTAAACCCCTGCATCAAATCAAGCTAAAAAGAAATAAAGTAGGAATGCAATTATGGAATAAAAAGAAAAGAAAATCTTTTTGTGTGTGGACACTATGTACACCTCCCTACAAACCCACAAACTTAAGAGGGCTTCAAAAAGTGACTCAATATACAAAACATATAAATAAAAAAGCAAGTAAACTAATTTTAAAAAATGCTCAAAATACAAATAGCTTCGTTTGGTATCGATATTAGCATATAGGACCAAAAATTAAACCATTCCCCGACAATGACGCGAAAAACTTGATGTGCGCAAAAACACAACTCGGGCAAGAATACCTGGTCGTGTCAAGTAATAAAGTGTACATAAGTACGAGTTATCGATCCCACAGAGAATGTACGTAATTCTCATTCTAACTAAGTACCAAAATTGGGCTAACTAATTATATTTGAGCGAAAAGAAAATGAATTAAAATCTAAAAATATAAAAATCTAAGAAAGAAATTGAAACTACACTAACGCGGAAGTGATTTGGCAACAACAAATCAAAGATAAAAAAGATAGGAGTGCAATATTTCTAGTCTATGCGGTGTTTAATTTTAATCATCTTTCTGTTTTTCTTTAATTCAAGTCTTGATAGTCGGGCGCACTATAATATTCATTATGGGATCTTGCGTCTTATAACATAGGAGAAAATAGTCGCATGTCAAAGCAAACACCCAATGATTATCTACGCACGATCTCCTCTCGGTCTCACGCAACGCAAGCAATTATTGTGATTTTCAGAATTAATAGGACGAGCTCTCGCATCTTATCCTATAATTTTAGTGATCATCTAATGATTTACTACGCCATCAAAAGCATTAAGAATACACAATAATAACCAAGCGCATGGGTAATACTTTGCAAAAATAAATTCTCTAAATTTTTCTACAAATCATGTTGGTAGCCGAGACAAATAAAATTGATTAACTACGGGCTCTCGCATCTTATAGTCAACCATAACCTCCCGACCTCGTGAATGGCTAAGATGGTTTGAGTGCGTGTCAAATTAAGTCTCACGATGGTTATCGTTGTATGTCACAAAACACCAACTATTAAATTGATTTGTCTGAAATACAAAGGTAGCTCTCGCGGATCCTAGGTATTTCTAAAATCATTTAATTAATTGTCAATCAATTAAAAGCATTAAACCCACAAAATAATAACCGAACATGAATGTGTACTAAATAAAGAGAGAGAGAGAGATTAAATTAAATCACTAAATTGGACATAGAAAAATAATTGCATTCCATAGATAAATTAAGCACAAACCAATTCAACATTTACAAAATTAATCAAATAAAGAAAATACAATAAATATCATAAAATATGAATTGAAATAATTAAACCAAATGTTGCTAGAATCCGGGGTTGAAATATTTTGTAGATGTATCATTGGCTCTTGATTTGAAGCTTCCAACTTTCAATGGTGATCAATCAATGGAGGCATGGAGGAATTTCAGAAAAAATGGGATTGGTGCCCCATTTTGGGAGCAATGTCTTGAAATGGAGACTTTAAAAATGAAAGGAGGCTGGTTGTGAGATATTAAAATAAGGGCAAAGGAGGCAGGGGACAAAATAGGGAAGACAGGGAGGAATTGGGGTAAAAAGGGGAGAAATAAGGGAGATGGGTACGGCTAGGAAAGGGGGCAGACTAGATGAGGGACACGCGGGTTACTCGGAGGCTAAATGGGCTGGAATGAGTAAGGGAAATGGGCTGGGACGCGGGTGGATGTAGCAGGTGGGCACGGGCTAACCCAATCCGGCAAGAGAGGATGCGAGCCACGCTTTGGCTGGGTGGAACAGGCATACGACACGTGGCTCCACAGGCTGGCCGACAACGTAAAAGGGAGTTTGATGAATAGGCGACGGCCTCCCCTGTTGTTTGAACTATTGCTCCGGTGCCCCTGGTGATTCTAAGATGCGCACCGCAATCCTTCCCTGCCCAGGCATTGTAATTTGGTCCTCTGTTAGCGCTGTTAGCCTCTATTAAGCTTGATTTACCTTGGAATACTTAACGAACTTAATGGACCTTGACCGAATACTTTGTAATTCAACTTTTCAGCTCAGAATTGCCTCGAACTTCGCGCTAAGTACCATGAATGCTCGATTAAACCTTGGAAACCTACATTTAAAGCACAAATTCACAAATGATAATATTTCCAATGCATAATTAACTCAAAATAGCACAAAATAAAAGGAAATTCTAGGGAAAATTTGAAGAAATATTGGGCTCATCATATAGCTCGATTTGAATAATATAAGCGCAAGATTGCGCATAATCTACTCGACCACAAGATACTTGAGAAGAAGGTTAATATAAAGCTCCATTGTGTGTAATACTCGAGCGGGGACCGTAAGCGCAGGAAGGCACGTAATTTACTCGACCACGAGATTCTCGAACGAGAGGAAACTATAAAGCTCTGTTGCGAGTAATACTCGAGCGGGAAGCGTAAGCGCATGAAGACACATAGTCTACTCGGCCGTGAGATACTCAATCGGGGAACGTAAGCGCAGGAAGACACATAATCTACTCGGCCGCGAGATACTCGAACGGGGAGAGTAAGTGCAGGAAGGCATATAATCTACTCAACTGCGAGATATGCTAGAGTGGGAGGATAATATAAAGCTCAGTTGCGAGTAATACTTGAGCGGGGAGCGTAAGACCATGAAAGTGCATAAACTACTTGACCGAAAGATACTTGAGCGGGAAGATAATATAAAGCTTAGTCGTGAGTCATGTTTGAGCCAGGAGCATAAGCGCATGAAGGGGCATAATCTGCTCAACTACGAGATATGCTCGAGCGAGAGGATTATATAAAGTTCAACCACGAGTGAAACTTGAATGGGGAGCGTAATGTAGAGCTCGAATAAAAGCATAATGTGCTCAGGCACGGTCGTAACATGCTCAGAAACGTAAAGCAATGTTATGCTCGAGAAGGAGCGGGTGCTTGGGCACATAGGGATCGACTCCGGAGAGGGTAATGAAAATTGAGGGCCAAGCAGTCACTGGAAATGGAACGGGGTTCTCGATAGGTATAATAAGTCTGTGTAGCTCTCTCAATGTAGCCCCCCTGCTTCTTGAATGTAAGGGTTTGCCCTGAGGTTGAGAAGTACTTATAGTTGTTGTTGTCATCCGTTAGAGGAAGCTCGGGGAAATATATGATATTTGACACCAAAATTCCGCTTATGATACTCAGCACAAGCGGGATCAACACTGAAAATAAGAGAGTCATGGTTGCTTGGAGTCACTGAGGTTTCGTTGACTTGGATTTAGTACCTGAAGACTTAAGTGCATTATTTGTAAAACAAACATATTCAATTTTTAAATAAAATTAGGGCATTTATTGTGTATTTAACTTATGCAAGCAAGAAAGTAATCACGTTTCTGCTCAACACGACCAAAAATGAAGTAATATAATTATTTTGATTCATAAGCAAATAAATCATGTTGTCTCGCATTTATTTGGTCCACTTATGTTCTTACTGGGTACGAGAACATTATGAAAAGATTCACATTAGCATGTATATGTTATGTCAAAATGAACTTTAAGTAAAAACAACTAGATAATTGTCATGTAATGGTGTCAGCGAGCATGCTAAATTCATAATTTATTATTAGCTTGTTTCACTTAAATCTATGATTGGAATCCACATGTTTATATTATGCTAAATACATTTAAACAGTAATAAACAATTTAATTCCTAGCAAATATTATCATCGCAATCCATGTATAAATCAATTCGATGAAGACATGAAGGGCATAATAATTTTTAGGTGCAATTAGAAATCTACAATGACATTTTATCATGTAATCTGTTCGTTTGCATGCTTTTGCAAGAGCTCAATTAAATTGAACAAATAAATAAAGAACATATAACACATTTAACTTAGTGCACACAATAAGGTCATTAGGGTACATGTGAACCACTATAAAATAACACAATTATAATTATAATGGGATAGAAGGGGAAGATCTCATCTTTCCTTGTAATTATTCAATTACATTATAATTATCACCGTCCAAAATCGAAATCACGTAAATTTGAACAAAATCATATGATAATGAACTATAAACATGGCTGACGCTTTTAACGTGACATCACAGAATATGTTGATTGTACACATTATCATTAACATGAATTTATTGAATCAAGACAAAAATAAACAATTGTACTATTTTAATTGCATCTCGACAAGGCTAGGCATAATATCCGAAAAATAACACAAGGCAAGCGATTTATGAACTCAAGAGGTTTGATAGATAGTATACACTTGTGAGCAATTTGGAAATTTCTATGAATGAAGTTTCACCGGTGTTATTGACAAGTGTGTCCACTGTAAGCATGGTAAACTGAGCATATCACAATTGGTGTAATGAGCTCAGGTTGAACAACTATGATCGCTAGGGACGCGTTTATACTAGAGAATGAATGTTAACTGAGACACCTTATACATAAATGTTAACTAAGTCTAAATGTATATGGTTACATTATAAATTTGTAATAATGTATTAATTTTTTTAGATAAGCTGATGTGTTAACTTTTCTCCTGATTTATTGTTGATGTGGAAAAATGTCAGTAGATGAGAACTAAGTGGGGGTATAACCACAACACTCATTCTCTCTTCAAAGATATCTTCAAAATCCAGTTTCAATTTTCTTTGTGGAGCAGTGGCTTAAGAAAGAAAAAAAAAAAAAATGAAAAACAAATTCATTGATGTTGAAATCATCGTCGTCGTCGCTATCTGATATGTAAAATGAAACACCGTGAGTCGGTGGGTATTCCCCGCCAATACCCTCTCGCGCGTTTATGGGTACACTATATAAAAAAAGGAGGGCACTTGATTATCAGTACGCTATATAAAAAAAGGAACGATGTATATATACATGCACATCCGGTTCACGGTTCGAACCGTGAACCGAACCGTCCAAGATTTGAACTGTGGCATCAACTAAACCAGAACTGGAGGTTCACCGGTTCAATAAAGGTTCATATAAATTGTTTTTGGTGAACCGATGGGTTCAGAACCGTTCGGTGAACCTTGGAATTGTGAACAACATTAATTTTTTTTGAAAAAAAGGTCAGATTTTGAATTAATGGCCCAGATCGATCTGAATGGACGACCGAGATGATCCTTGGGTGGCTGAACGGTAATGTGACCGTTTGGGGGGGGGGTTATGATTTTTTTCCCTATTTTGCTAAGCTATAAACATTCCCACTCTTTCTCCAAATTTTTCTACTCATCTTCTCTCTAATTCTCTCAATTCTAAAACTCTCCAATTATTCTAAAACTCTCTAAGTGTGCTACTAGCCTACTTACTACTCTCCAATTTTTAGTAAGTTTACTAATTATTTTTATTAATTACGTTTTTTGTTATAATTATATTAATTACATTTTTAATTATTTATATTATTATTAACTACTATTATTTTTGTTATTAGTTATTAACTTTAATAATAAAGTACTTTAATATTTATTAATTTTGTTTTAAGATTATACTTATTGGTTATTGTTAATTACTACGTTTTAAATTATCTACGCTGACTAGTTACTATTATAATTGTTTATTAGTTATTAATTTATACTATTAACTATGTTTTATTACGTTATTTTATTACTTTATTACATTTATTCTACAAAAAATGTCTTTTTCTCGATCCGACATGAACAAGGGAAAAGGTAAAGCTTCCCAAGGACCCTAAATCCCCAAGCCGAGAAGAGTTGGGCCTGATGATACTTGTTAGCAAAATTTAGATACGTCAATATGTTTAGATGTTAGCGATGATGAATTTGATTTAAACAATCCAATGGGTGATGAGCCGGTAAATCCACACTCCTCCGAAACTAATCCTCGTGATCAAGAAAGTATCACTCAAACCTTAGGTGGAACAACAAGAGGAGGTAGAGTTCAAGGTGGCACCCGAGCTCGAACAACAGGACAATCCGATATATTCACGATGCATTATACAAAGACGTACGCATCTTGAATGTACAAATTTTTTAGTCATGTGCAACTATTGCAACGCCACATTCAGCTTCAAAACTGGAAATTGATACGACACATATAACAAGCACATAAGGAACAAACATCCCGACAAGGTAGGAATAATAGAAGGTCAAACACAAATCTAAGGAGTTACGAGTTCATCACAGTAAGGTACGTCTTCTCAATTTAAATTTATCGAAGTTATGTATAGAAAACAAATGGTAAATTTGATTTGTGCTAAAGGTTTACCATTTAATCAAATGATGTTTTATGGATAAATTTTGCACAATTAGCATTGAATCCTGTCGTTAAAGAACTTCATAAGAATATGACTACTCGTGACAAAAAAAATTACTTGTCTAGAAGAAAAAAAATACATTAGCTACTATGTTTATAAATATATTGCAAAAAGTTTCAATATGTGTAGATATTTGGAGTGATAAATGGCAACGACATGATTATATAGCAATTACATGTCATTGGATTGATAATTTATAGACAATGCAAAAACGATTAATTGGATTTAAAGACTGTGATATTGTACATAATGTTTGCAATATTTTTCGCAAAAATTATAGGTGCTTTGAAGAATATGGTTTAGAAACAAATATTTTTTCAATTGGATTGAATAATGCTTCAAATAATACTGCTAGTTTACCAAAACTCATTTCATTTTGTCAACCATCAATTGGTGGTAAAAATTTTCATGTTAGAAGCATATGTCACATTTTAAATTTGTGGGTGCAAGATAGTTTGACGACTTTACGTAATGAAGTTAAACCAATTAGACAAATTGTATCAGTTTTGATGAGACTGTTGATTTATGCCCTAGAGGCAAATCTATTTCTCCATGTATAATTTTTTATTGAGGTATTTATTTATTATGTATTGTTTGTTTATTCATAGTAATGCATTATAAGGTTCTTAGAATAAATATGTCATTCTTAAATATATCTGATCGAGTATTATTATTAATAAGTGAAATAATAAAACACGAGACTACACATAGTTGTATGTTATGTGTAACGAGATACTGAATTGACCCGCATGAGAATTCTACGTGGATCGTTACGTGAATGTCCTAGGAGATTTTCATAGTGACAAATATGTTCCGTTGTTCTTTGACTTGATATCGTTATATACGCTAGATGAGGAATCGTATATTTTGATACCGATAAATATCATTCTGTAATAAGGTGATTAAAAAGTCGGATGTTGGATATGTCACGAATCATGCTGAGGGATATGAACGATGTAGATAGAATTTGTCCCTCCTACATAACGAGAGTATAATATTTATGGACCCCTTGATGAGTGAGAATTAAGTAAATGTATGATCATGCTCAAATAAATCAATATAATATATTGAGTTTATTTGTTTATTATATAAGTCTACTCGAAGATCAAGAAACATATATTAGATGACACGTTCAATGCATTGTGTTTAATCAAATATTTGGACAAATAGAAAAGAGTTATTTTGGTCACAATCAGTTATTTGTAATCACTGATAATTCCTATTACTTGGGTGATAATAATGTATTACTAGATGTCGCTCATTGTTTATAATTAATTATATATTTGATATAGTAATTAATTATTATCAACGTAATTTAAGAACCTATTGGGTCACACACTTAAAATGAATTGGACTGAAATTTATTTGAGTCATTAATTGAATTAGTAGGCTCAAATAAAATAATTAAAATAACAAGCTATAGTCCTAATACATGGTCGGCTCTCACTCTCCATATATTCATATATATATATATGAATTTTTTGGTCAATGGTTGACACACTAAGATTTTAAGATTTGATGAAACATTAAATTTGTAGAGAGAAATTTTAGGAATTTGTTCTTCCTTTGACGAAGGGTTTCTTACTTTATTTTAACAATTGTCTAGTACAAAATTATTGAATTAATTTTGTCCAATCCATTCGTGTTGATACCATAGAGAAGTAGTATAAATTATTTGTTGCGGTGATCGTGATTCAAACGTGATTCTATCGAAGATTGCTTGTTCCAATATTCGGGTAAGTATTCTAAATCTAATTTATATAATTTGCATGGATCTTGGTAGGGTTTTGAAATTAAGGTTTTTGTTATTCCGCCTTATTAATTTCAACTAGTTTTTTAACCCGTGCGTCAAACGCACGTCAACAAAATCGTATATAAACAAAATAAGGAGGATCGATTTATTAATAATTACACATAAGTATATCACTAGTCATTATAGATTATTAAAAAATGTTTTTATACACAACATTTGTTGTCTTATTAGTTGGTTTTTTATCTTCACTGCATATCAATATCTTCAAACCAAAATAATTTATTAATCTAGAAACTACGACATATAACTGTCTATGGCTAAATACTGTTTTTTTTATAAAAAAGATATACTTTCAATTATTGACTTTGAAACTTGTTAATTGTCATTGCATATGATACCCGCAATATAAATTGTCTTATCTGAAACTTGAAAGACAATCTTACATCGGATAAGTTAATGACAATCTTAAGATAAAAACATTTTTTCCAACATTGCTTCCTTTAAAAAAAATTTGTTTCAATAATGTGCATAATCTCCAAGATTTATAATGATTAGTCTTGTATCATTACACAACCCTGCAGTATGGTCAATGTTTCTCAATAGCATTACTGGAACACTAATTTTAAGTGTCAATTCATGGTCTGACAACCCCGAACACTTTATACTATTCAAAAACTCTGTATAATGAATGTCTTATAACAAACTTAATTTTTTTTCGTCCTTCAAATAGAATGTGAACTCAAATAAAATTTTCCTTTTGAATGATTACTTTTATTAAATTATATTTGTATTTTTTGAATAAATAAATTTATGAGAAAAAATAAGCTAAAATCAAAATAACGAAATTATTTTTACCGTTAACAAATAGTTTTGTTTTGTAAATTATTTTGATTTTAATAACTTCCATTATATATTTTTTGTTTTATTGACTTCGTAACTATTATTTTTGTTTTATTTTTAAGAATTAGTTTTACGGAAAATAAATTGTTCCGTAATTTTTTAATATTATTTTACTAACCTCAGTTTAAATTGTTTTGTTTTATTGAATCTGTAACTATTCTTTTTGTTCCATCAAATATTTTTATTTTACTAACGTATTTTTGTTTTACCTAACTATTTTTAAAAATTTGTTTTAAAATCTTGTTCCATAAATTATTTTTATAATTTTACTAACCTCGGTTTAAATTATTTTTGTTTTATTGACTCAGTAACTATTATTTTTGTTTCATCAAATATTTTTATTTAACTAATGTATTTTTGTTTTACATAGTTATTTTTAAGAATTTTTTTTAAAATTTTGTTCCATAAATTATTTTTATTCTTTTATTAACCTTAGTTTAAATTGTTTTTGTTTTTATTAACTTTGTAACTATTATTTTTGTTCCATCAAATATTTTTATTTTACTAACGTATTTTTTACATATATATATATATTTTTAAGAATTTGTTTTAAACTTTTGTTCCGTAAATTATTTTATTTTACTAACCTTTGCATCAAATTATTTTTGTTTTGTTGATTCTGCAACTTTTATTTTTTATAGTTGCTTGTTCCATAAACTATTTTTTATTTTACTAACTTCTTATATTTTTGTTTTTTTTATTCCAGAATTATTATTTTTGTTTTAGTTACTATTTTTTATGTTTAAAGAGGGAAAATGTTTAAATATATTTAAAAGAGAGGAGATGGTGGTCATGAGAGAGAAAATATGGAGGAGACGGAAGAGAGAAAGATGAATACAACCAGAGAAGAGAAGATAGGAGAGGGAAATAGTAAATAGTAAATAAAAAGTTAATAATTCAAAAGTGAGATTTGGAAGGAGAAATCCATCATTGTCATTATATATATATATATATATATATATATATATATATATATATATATATATATATATATATATATATATATATCACTAATCATTATAGATTCTAAAAAAAATTTCTTATACACAACATTTGTTATCTTATTAGTTGGTTTTTCATCTTCATTGCATATCAATACCTTCAAACCAAAATAATTTGTTACTCTAGAAAGTATGATATATAACTGTCTATGTCTACATACTGGTTTTTTTTTTTCTTTCTAAAAGAGACATGCATACAATTATTGTCTTTAAAACTTGTTAATTGTCATTGCATATGATGTCAGTAATGTAAATTGTCTTCTCTGAAACTTGAAAGACAGTCTTACATCGAATAAGTTAATGACAATCTTGGGATAAAAACATTTTCTCCAACATTGCTTCCTTTCAAAAATTTTGTTTCAACAATGTGATCCCCAAGATTTATGATGATTAGTCTTGTTCCATTGCACAACCCTGCAGCATGATCAATGTTTCTTAATAGCATTACTAGAACACTAATTTTAAGTGTCAATTCATGGGTTGACTACCCCGAACACTTTATACTATTCAAAAACTTTGTATAATGAATATCTTCGAACAAACTTAAATTTTTCCCGCTCTTCAAATAGAATGTGAAGTCAAATAAGTTTTTTCCTTTTGAATGATTACTTTTATTAAATTATATTTGTATTTTATGAATAACTAAATTTCTGAGAAAAAAAAAAAGCTAAAATGAAAATAACGAAATTATTTTTACCGTTAACAATTATTTTTGTTTTGTAAATTATTTTGATTTTAATAACTTCCATTATATATTTTTTGTTTTATTGACTTCGTAACTATTATTTTTGTTTTATTTTTAAGAATTAGTTTTACGGAAAAAATTTGTTCTGTAATTTTTTATTATTATTTTACTAACCTTAGTTTAAATTGTTTTGTTTAATTGACTCTGTAACTATTATTTTTGTTTCATCAAATATTTTTATTTTACTAACGTATTTTTGTTTTACCTAACTATTTTTAAGAATTAGTTTTAAAATTTTGTTCCGTAAATTATTTTTATAATTTTACTAACCTTAGTTTAAATTATTTTTGTTTTATTGACTCGTAACTATTATTTTTGTTCCATCAAATATTTTTATTTAGCTAATGTATTTTTTTACATAGCTATTTTTAAGAATTTGTTTTAAAATTTTGTTCCATAAATTATTTTTATTCTTTTAGTAACCTTAGTTTAAATTGTTTTTGTTTTTATTGACTTTGTAACTATTATTTTTGTTCCATCAAATATTTTTATTTTACTAACATATATTTTTATATATATATATATTTTAAGAATTTGTTTTAAACTTTTGTTCCATAAATTATTTTATTTTACTAATCTCGCATTAAATTATTTTTGTTTTGTTGATTTTGTAAATTTTATTTTTATAATGGCTTGTTCCATAAATTATTTTATTTTACTAACCTCTTATATTTTTGTTTTCTTGACTCTGGAACTATTTTTTTAGCTACTATTTTTTATGTTTAAAGAGAGAATTTTTTTTAAATATATTTAAATGAGAGGAGATAGTGGTGATGAGAGAGAAAATATGAAGAAGACGGAAGAGAGAGAAAGATAAATCTGTAGGAAATAGGAGGAGAGAAATAGTGAAATGGTAAATTAGTCAATAATTCAAAATTAAGATTTTGGAGGGAGAAATCCACCCTTGTCATTATATATATTT
>CM028379.1:122492776-122572706 GCA_013146195.2 Codonopsis lanceolata | reverse complement strand
AAAAATATGAAAAATATAACGATATCATTATGGGACAAACCTTAGGTCAGTGCACTATGTGATTTGGTGATACTTTGGGGAGGGATTGTAATTTGGTATAGTTATAAGGAAAATACTATCCTTACAAGACTTAGTAGTTGTAAGGAAAGTTATGTTGTAAGGCTAGCAATGTTGTAATTATAATTTGTATCATATTTAAATTTAAAGTTAAAAAATACATTACTCAAAAAATGAAATTTAGAAGTTATTTAATTTATTTTGTTATCCTTCATTTTCTTCCATCAACCTCATCTCTCATAGACCCACCACCATTACCACCACTACCACCTCAAATAACATCATTAACCCAAAATCAATTTTTTATTTTTATTTTATTTCTTTGTCTAATTTCTTACTCCTTCGCTCAAATTAACACATATGCAAAACTCATCATTTATAGACCCACCACCACTTTAACCTTAAATTTCACTATTTACAAACCTAAATTCAATTTTTTGAATTTTTAAATTTGATGATTGAAACTCAAACCCATATGAAGATTTGAAAAATTGATGATTTTGAAATCTAACAATATCGTATTCCACACCTAAACCACCACCGCCATGGTTACAATCGCCCCACCACCAAGATCCCCTGTGAATTGCCATCACCTGCATCACCACCCTACCAAGAAATACATTCACATTGCCTTGCTAAAATGAAAAATAAAATATATTTAGCTTCCATTAAATCGATCGCTTTCAAACGTATCTCCTATAGATTCTAGTGTTCTTCTCTAACAAAACACAAAGATTTGTCAACGGTTCTCCATTTTTTAAATCTTCTTGACATTATATCACCTTGCCTTAACGCATTTTCTTAGATTATTCACAAGTAATTATTAAACATGCTACATAAGTGCCTAATATCTTGATACTCAACCAACAAATGTATTATTATAGTATATATTTTTTTTCATATACCTCTAATAATGTCCTTCCTATGCAACCTTTGATGTCTCACTTTCATACATACTTTTTATATTTGTCCGTCTTTTGTCCTCTCCTCGCTCATGGGTGTTAAAAACGTGAATGGAAAATCATACATGTTAGATTATTTTGGTCGTATTTTACTTGTGCAGTGATATTTGATTATATTTTCATAGATTAGTTTGTCATTTGATATTTAAAATATATTTTAATTAAAATAATAAATAATTATTTCAATAGTTATACTTTGTCTCATTTTAAATTCAAAGGCAAAAAAAAAATACATTACTCCAAAAAAAATGAAATTTAGATTTTATTCAACTTATTATTTCATCCTTCACTTCTTTCTCAGCAACCTCATTATTCATAGACTCACCACCCACTACCACCTCAAATTTCACCATTAGCACAAAATTTAATTTTTGATTTGATTTTATTTCATTTTCTAATTCCTTACTTCTACCTTCAAAGTAACAAATTTGCAAAAGCCATCATTTATGGACACATCACCACCACAACCTTAAATTTCACTTTTTACAAACTCAAATTAAATTTTTTAATTTTTCAAAATTTTAAATTGAAACTGAAACCCATATGGATCTTTGAAAATTTGATGATTTGGAAATCTCACAATGTTGTATTTCATCTAAACCACCACCGTTGTCATCCTTACAATACACTATCCGCCGCCCCTAACACCACCTCATCATAGGTTGCGCTCAACACCGTTATCACCATCACCACGAAACGAACTCACCTCACCTTGCTCAAATGGAGACATAAAATCCCTTTAACTTTCGTTTAGTCGAACTTCTTTCTTTAAACATCTCTCATTTTTTAGTTCCAATACATTTTTTGTACAAATTATTATGTAAGGAGAAAATCTACTTTTAGGATGAGATTACTTAAAAGAACGTTGGTCGGTGACAATCTATTTCAATAAAAGGAGAGTTGCGGTAGAAAAAAGAAAGCCGATAGCCAGAAGAGGTAATATAGAGATTCTCACATGTAACTACATCGAGTCCAATGAAGAGGAGCAAGCGAATTAAGACCAAAAGATGTTAGAGGTGTGAAACCCAGTTATGAAAATGAGTAAAATATTTTGAATTCAGTTATTTGCGATTACTAACATTGGTTTTGTTTGTAATACCTATAAGTTAGGGACCATTGATAGTTTTAAAAGCTGTTGTAGTAGTCTGAAAATTCAAAGAAGTAAATAGTAGATTTTAATATTCTTTTCTAATAAAACGTATAGATTTATCAATTGGTTCTTCATTTTCTTCATCTTCTTGACATTATGACACATTTTCTTAACTCATTTCTCTTAGCTTATTCATGAGTAATAACTAAACACGCTACAAATTTACTTAATAGTTTGATACTCACTAACAAATCTATTATTATAGTTACAATTTTTTATATACATCTAATAATGTCTTTCCTGAACATATATATTTAAGAAATAAAGAAATAAAACTATATTATTTTTTAGTTTCAAATATTTTTTTTACTTTTGAATAAAGTTTTAGTCTCTTGAGTAAATGCATTTTTATCATTTTAGAATATATTGGACGATATTTGTAATGATAACGGTAGGAGAGGGAAAATGATAACAAAATCAAAATACAAGATGAAATGAATAGAATTCAATAATATAGGACCTAACTTTAAAATAGGTACAAGTCAAGGATCAAATTATTATTTAATTATTCATGGAATTAATTAGTCTATGACAAATTTACTTGTTCAACCTTAATTAATAGTAGTGATTTATTATAGTTAGAGATATTTTTGTCCAAACATTACTTTTAGTCATGGTAAATTTACTTGTTTTATCCTTAATTAAATGGTGGGTAGTTTATTTGGTGAAGGATTATTTTTGTCTATCTATTAATTTGTAAGAAACAACCTTGACTTTTATATGTAGATATATATATATATGTAGATATATATATATATATATATATATATATATATATATATATATATATATATATATATATATATATATATATTTCTAAACTTGGCTGGTTTATTGGTTTGAGGTTGTTGGGAATTGAGATTAGTGGTAGGTTTGTATATTTTTGTTCATTTTATAAATATAGACAAGTGTTTGATAAAATGACAAACATAAAAAAATAAAATAAATTTGTAGTCAATGTGTTTGATATTTGATGTAAATTATCAAAAAAAAAAAGTAATATATATATATATTTCTAAACTTGGCTGGTTTATTGGTTTGAGGTTGTTGGGAATTGAGATTAGTGGTAGGTTTGTATATTTTTGTTCATTTTATAAATATAGACAAGTGTTTGATAAAATGACAAACATAAAAAAATAAAATAAATTTGTAGTCAATGTGTTTGATATTTGATGTAAATTATCAAAAAAAAAAAGTAATTATGCCTTAATTCTAGGCCCTGATTACGCCCCGACTAGTCCCCTAGGTGCTTGGCGCTAGTGTGCCGTCTAGCGGCCGCCTAACGATTTTTAGAACCTTACTTTTGGTTGGATGAATTTATGACACAGTATGATCTATTTCTAAATCATTGTTATCTTTTTGGTTGAAACTCATATTCTAAATTGATGGAAGTGACACTTACAAAGAGAAACTGAAGTTGATCTTTCAAGTTTCAATCTAGTTTAGCATGGTTGTGGTTAGTAATTTTATCGAAGTTGATCTATTCAATTGAGTATCTCTATTTGATATTAGTTAATAAAAAACCTCAATAGTATAAACTTGATAAGAAATAAAATTTAAATACTGGATTGTGTCGGACGAATCCAAAAATGAACATTTGTTAGTTAGTATGGTTTTGCAAACTACAACCCGAAAAACTTTGTCTATCTTCTGAAAAAACATATAAAAAAAATTGAGGACAGTATGATAAATTTCAATTTGGTTATAACTTTTTTGAAAAAATACCCTTCAAGTAGCACTTGCATTTTTCCTTTGGTCTGTAACACTATAGTTTTTCTAGTTTCTGTTTCGTTTAATTGTTGAACTTACTACCTTTGTTTATGTTTGCTTTAGTTGCACTTTTTCTTTATAATTATGTAAGTTAGACTAGTAAAATATGTGTGTTTTGATGTGTTATATAACTTTTATTAGCTAATTTGTGAGCTCTTTTTAATAAAAAAATAGTTTTTTTTTTCCATAGGCCCGAAGCGCGTATGGGCTGGGCTTGAGTTCTATGAGGCCCGACACTTTTTCGGCCTGGCCCACCATTAAGTAAAGCCCGGTGGACTTGGGCCAGGTCGACCCAGCCAGTCCTGTTTGACAGCTCTACTTGCAATCAAATTAATTAAAATACATATGCAATCAATCAAATAATTAAAATACAAATGCAATCAATTATATTATCTATATTACTCCATCCGTCCCAAAATTATTGTCTTGCTTTCCTTTTGCGTTCGTCCCAAAACAATTGTCTTATTTGCAAATTTCCTTTTGAAGACACCACTTTTACCATTTTACCCTTACTTTTTTCTTCTTACTTTAATTTTGAGCCACATATTCATGAGTTTTAAAGAAAACTACATAATATTCTAATACTAATAATGAAGTCAAGTAATATTTTTCTTAATTCGTGTGCCGGATAAAACAAGACAATAATTTTGGGACGGTGTAGACACCCCAAATTCGTACCCTTATTTTATATTGTCTAATAAATATTGCAAAATGGACTACTAATTATCTTTTATATGTTTCAGGAATAAATGTACGAAAAAATAAATAAAACAAGAAATCAAAAAGAAAAAGAAACAAAAATAAAAAAAGAAAGAAAATCGAAAAGATAAAACAAAAAAAAAGAAAAACAAAAGAAAAACAAAAAAGCAAAAGAAACGAAAAGAATAAAGAAAAACAAAAACAAAAACAAAAACAAAAAAAAAGAAAGAAAACATGAGCCGCCGGTCTCCCCCCACAAAATCCCTCCTATATATACTACCCCAATTCCCACAAAACTCTCCCTCACAATCTCATTTCATCCGGCCCACTCTCTCTCTCATAATCCCTCACTCTCACAATCACTCTCTCAGCCGAGCCGACCTCCCTCTCTCAATTTTCACTCCAGCGGCCCACCTCACAATTAATCCCACACATATATATATACTCTCTCTCAGCCGGCCCCTCTCTCCCCAATTAAATCCCCACTTTCTATCTCCCTCACTCACACCTCACACGCACATATACTCCCTCCAGTCGGCCCACTCACCCACATATATACTCCCTCTATTTTCGGCACACCATCCGCACACACACACAAATACATAAACACACACACAAATACACATAAATACACATCCTGCCGTTACGTTGTCCGATTACAGACAACAAAATCAACAAATACAAGCAGTCACGCTGCCCAAATTCACACAACATACAACATAACACACAACAACAACAACAACAATAACAACAACAACAAAAAGACTCCATCTCCCGGTAATGACAGGCGGCACACTTGGCGCTTTAAAAAGCTGAACTTTTAGGCGCTTCTATTTATTTATTTACTTTTGTCTTTCTATTATTTTAAAAATGTATTTTTAAATCCGACGCAATGTAGCCAATATAAATAAGTTGTCTTTGCCGCGGATTAGATTATGAAATATTATGTAAAAGAGCCGTTATAATGGCCAAATATTCTTAAATGTGTTTGTAATTATTGGAAGAGGCAATTTGCTGGCCAAGAGTCAAAATAATGTAGCCACGAATGTATCTGCTTAATTTTCCCTTGTCAAAATAAGACTTATTTATTTGCTAGATTAATATAACAACAAGCATACTTGACCAAAACGTTTGAGGCCGAAAGAGCGAGTTGGGTCCGTTTAAGACCTTCCAACTCGTAACTTAGCCCCCGAACCCGCTTTCTAAAATCTCTGGTTTTCTTTTACGGTTTTCCTTTATTTTGCCTTAAAATAAAGGTGGCGACTCTAAAACTTTCGGATCCAGGTGGGCCTCGCAACATTCCTCTTTTGCACTTTCTGTTCTCCCAAAAAAGGGGAATACGAGAATGGAGTGATGTATTCCCATATCCCGATATCCCTAAACAAGGGATAACTCGATACGGAAACTCATAACTCCCATATTGATCGATTGGGTCATAAGGCTATTTTAATAAATCCATGAGTGGGGCGTCGTAATATCTTTTCTTGCACTTCTATTTTCCCCGAAGAAGATAAAAAGGGAGAATGCGAATGGAAAGGTAATGCATTCCCATATCTGTTATCCCCGAAATAAAGGATAACTCGACATGAGGAAACCTTTAGTTCCCATTTTGGATACAAAATCCACTCGAGGCAAGCCGAGGCACATTCCAGCGTGCTAACATAGCAGCGACTCCTCTCGCACTTTGATTTCGTCTTCCCCAAACAAAGGGAGGGTGGAACAGGCGATGGTGTCCCGCATCCGCACGTCCGCACCCCTAACTAGGCGCGGGCGCAGTCGCACCCTGAACCTCACAGACGGAAGGAGTACAATGGTCATCGGATTGTCCGTGTGCCTAGAGCCGTCAAAACGAACCAGCGGGACGAACCAACCCGCAAAATGGCGGGCCCCGCTAATTGACGGTGAGGGGCGGACCAACCCGCGTAAATGGCAGACTAGAAAGACATTGGGCCAACCCAACCTACCTTGGGTTGCGGGGTGGGGCGGACCAACCCGTCCAACAAAGAAATTTTGTGTCCAAGTTTGTCATTTGAGAAATTGAGAGAGATCGAAGATTAGATGGTCCAAACTCTGATGGTGGACTGAGAGAGAGGCAGAGAGGCGAGAGCGACGATGGTCAGATCTGAGAGGGAGAGAGACGAGAGGTCAACAATCAATGGTCGCTTGACCTTTGAGAGTTGAGACTTGAGAGACAGAGAGATCGAGAAGGGCTGAAGGGTGAAGCTGCGAGTCTGTGATAGTGACTGTGAGAACCGGTGGGGGTGGACAAACGGGAGGATGTCGGAGTTTCGAAGAGAGAGATATCGGTGGCAGCCTGAAGATCGATTGTTGGACGGGAACTTATCTCTCACGCAGGCTGCACCTGCACGCAGAGATTCAGAGATTGAGAGAGATGACATATTTTCATTTTGAAGTTGTGGGACACAGGGACGGTGGGAGTCTTCAAACTTGTGTTGGTCACTTGGTTGGATTATTGTCCTATACTTTATTGACTTTTTGGGTTTTGGATCGACAAGCTTTCTTTTCAATTTTTTGGAAGTCACCAAACAAACGGTGCATATTACTATATTAGAAGTATATATATATATATATATATATATATATATATATATATATATATATATATATATATATATTTATTTATTTATTTATTTATTTATTTATTTATTTAAGACTAATGGCATATTTTTAAATTTCAATTTTGACGGGTTACCCGCCTCCGCGCCGCCTTGACATGTGACCCGTGCGGGCCAAACTCATTAGGCCCGCCTTCTAACGGATCAATGATTTTCTAATCCAACCCACCATTTTCGTTTAGTGAGACGGACCAATTTAACTGGTTTGACTCATTTTAACGGCTCTATGTGTGCCATTATCTTGGGATAACTACGGACTGATATTTAATTTTTTACTGAAATCGTATGGCCAGGATTTACTTCTAAGTTCATGTGCCAACGGCGGTTGTTCTCTCACCTCCACATTCTCTCACACAAAGCATAAGAGAGACTCGAGCGCAAAAGCTATCCATGGCCGCTAAATCTCTGTAAAAGGTCCATCCCCAAAATCTCTCACCAGTTCAATTTGACCATTTCGGTTTTATTATGGGGTTTTCTTCCTCCAATTTCTGCAGGAGGCAAGATTGGCGACCTTAACGACCTCGGCTCGAAAAACTCTGTCCTCTATCCGTTCTATCAATTTTTTGTCCTCTGTTTGTTATATCAATTTTACTTCCTTTTCCACAATTTTTTTCTATCTGTTTGCTTTGAAATTTTAATTGGTTTCTGTCTCTTTATTCTCGTCCTAAAATTGGGTTTATACCCCTTTTTTTTTCAAGATGTCTCCCGCATTAATTTGACTTATCAAAAAAAAAATCTTTTTTAATTGGTCAAGCTGAACATGCTTGGGAAACCCATGAAAAGAATTCATCTTTTCCGTCACCAAGAAGAGACAAGTTGAAATCATCCATCTACTGTGGTTAATCATCAATTTAGTCCTTTTCTTTCAGATTTTCTTTTTCCACAAGAGACAAGCAGAAATCATCCATCTACATTGTTCAAGTTCTGTTTCAAATTTCCTTTTTGAAAGTTGTTCAAGTTATCATTTTATTGGGCTGTGCTGATTCATTTTTAAGTGTAGTTTGGAGTTGTACTTCGCTTAATTTGGTGGTTTTTAAGCAGCCAATCAGTCATTCTGAAGAAAGAAACAGCAAAAAGAAGAGGACCGTTACTTCAAGTCTTACATCAGAGAAGATCGTTCAGGCAGATAGGTGAAAGAAAAATTTAACAAAAGATAAAAGAAATAGACAGCTTTGACTTGGTTTTATGGCCAAAAGACTGCCTGCTATACCTGCTTCTCAAAATATTCTGCATTGAAAATACATCAATCTTGAGCAAGCTTCTCTGCTTATTTGTATTCCATTTTAGAGATATGATAATCTTGGTTACTTGTTGGGTAGACCAAAAGAGAATTGAGGTGTGCTGTGTTTACGCAAGTGGATGACGTTCAAAACGTTCATGTTTTGATTAATGTCATACTCCCTCCGTCCCTAAATAATCGTCCTAGTTGACTTGATGCACAGTTTAAGAAAAAACAATTGACTTGATTATTTATATTGGTTTGATGTGTAGTTTCTTTTAAAACCCATGTGTATGTGGCACATAATTAAAGCAGAGTGAAAAAGTGAGGATAAAGTGGTAAAAGTGATGTTATAAAAAGGTAAGTTTCAAACTTGACAATTATTTTGAGACGGACGAAAAAGGAAAGGAGGACGATAATTTAGGGACGGAGGGAGTATTGCGTATCGAATCCATCGTTGAAAGTATTGAAAGGAGGTGTTTTATTGTTTTTCTTTGTAAAACCTTAACTCGAGGGTTAAATGGTTTTTGGACATAATTACTCTGATGCCTAAGTTCAACACTAGTTCAATGTATACAGACACAATTTGAATCCTTAGTGTGTGATTTCAAGAGATCAGTTACGGCAATCATAATTAATGTGATAATTACGGCAATTGATTGCCGTAATTGCTCAAGGTTAATGCACATAAAGTTTCCTTCTTTGTGGTATTGGCTACGATTGGGAAATTAAATTCACACACACATATTCTCTCTCTCTCTCTCTATATATATATATATATATACACACACATTCCTCTCCTTCTCTGGAACGTAGAATCTGTAGATTGACAAGTACCCAAGTAATCCATTAGTCTGATCTCTCCTCTTCGATTTCTCCGAAGGGTAGAAGATGCAAAAGTGCAAAAGTTCTAGTCTTGAAGGTGTCTTATCCTGGAAGGTTGACGGCCGACTCGACTATTGCACGAGTAAGTACGAGGGCTAATCTCCTTCAAGGCAAGTTCGAGTTTCTCGGATGATTCACCGCAACGGGTAAGTTTTTCCTTTCCTATTTTTTGTTTTAGTTCAATGTTTATTTTTAACACTTTTATATTTGTATTGTTCCTGTTACGGGTTTGGTCTTGCCTTTGAATTTGGTTGCCTATCACTTTATTCTGGTAACTTAATCTTCTGGTTTTATCTTCCAGTTCATTTCTTTTTCTTTCTTTTAAATATTTTTTTCATTTGTTTAACATGGCTTGACTATATTACATGGCTTGACTATCTATATTATATCTATATTATAATACGGCTTGGATTACACATGTGCAATTGACTTGGGATAAAGAGTGGCTGAGATCAATTCA
Organism: Codonopsis lanceolata; assembly: GCA_013146195.2. Classification (NCBI taxonomy): domain Eukaryota; kingdom Viridiplantae; phylum Streptophyta; class Magnoliopsida; order Asterales; family Campanulaceae; genus Codonopsis; species Codonopsis lanceolata. The sequence goes on along the minus strand of CM028379.1, from coordinate 122,562,868 downwards.
TTTACCGATATCCTACGGTCCTAATTTCGTCCAGATTTCACATGTGCGAAGGGTAGTTGTGCAACCCCTCTCCAACTCCCCCCTTCTCCCATCTCCAACTTCCCCTCTTTTCTTTTTAAATTTTCTTTTCTTTTATTTGTTTAATAATGAACAAACTCTTTATGACCCTGATTTGACTATTCAAAGCACACCATTAAAATTCTAAATATGCAACTCAATTGACATGTCAACTCAATTGTAAAATTAGGGAGGAAATCCTCTCCAATCCCTGCACCGATCCTATTTCTAAAAAAAGCAAAGGTTTAAAAAAAAGCAAAGGTTTTAAAAATATCTAAAACACAATTTATTGAGTTTTTCTTTAGGTGGTTTGGGTTTTAAAATGAGTATTAGTTTTTTTTGAAATATGATTAAAACATATATTGATTTATTTAAATATTGACACCCTCCAGTACTGACATCCTCCCCTACTCGTGTCGTGTCATAGGCACGGGCACAAAGACTAGTATTTTTATAATACATATTCATATACCTGTTAATTCTGTTTATATACTTACTGATCAAAATTCCAAAATTATATCAGTTTGAGTGCCAAATTTGTTTTGATACTATTCATACATTCTGTTATTTTAACAATCTTGAAGGAGATTAACATTTTTTTTAGTTTTCAAAACCGTAACGGAATATGGCTAGTCAAACTGTTGAAAAGGCTACCGGGATTACTAATGCTCCTAGTGTTACCAAGGTTGGGTCCGTGTCTAGTATTGTAACAGATTTTTCACTGGCTTCGCGTCTAAGGTGGACTTAACAGGAATGCTAGAGAAATTCTCTGGTCATAATTATTTCAAGCGTTGGCAACAACGCATGAAGATTTGGTTAACCACCAAGGGCTTATTGTCAGTGATATTGTCTGTGCTTCCCTCTGATCAAGAGAATGATCCTAGAGCCGCGACATGGCGAGAGAAAGATGAAATAGGCAACGGAATGATACTGTTGGGCATGTCCAACACGTTATTCAATGTCTATTGCAAATTTGAAGGCACTGCCAAGGATCTCTGGGATGAATTGGTTAAGAAATACAATACTGAAGACAATGGTTTTGAAAAGTATGCGGTGTCTAAATTCCTAAAATTTGAGATGAAAGAGGGGAAATCAGTGACCGAACAAACTCATAAGTTTCAGCTAATCTTACACTCTCTTCGTGAAGCTGAAATGGAATTACACGAAAAGTTTCATGTAGGTTATGTCAATCATTGAGAAGTTTCCGAAATCTTGGGAAAATTTTGGTATGACTCTCAAGCATAAAAGGGAAAAGATCTCGATGAAAGACTTGATGCATTCCATTGCCGTTGAGGAAGAGCATAAAAATGAAACTAAACAGGTGCCTATTGATTATCAACCAAAGGCACATGTGGTAATTGGTGGAAAAACTGTTTAAGGAACCCAAGAATAAACAACCTGTAGTTGCTAATAATCATGATCCACTAAAGGCAAAATTAAAAATTGCAAAGAAACCAAAGGCAAACAAACCGTGCTGGAATTGTGGACAGATGGGGCATTGGGCCAAGACTTGTCCGAACAAGAAGACCAAAGCTCAAGCTGGTGGACCCGAAGTCAACATGGTGACTGATGGTTCTGACTCTAATGGGTATGTTTCAGTTAACCCTCAGATTTTCACTATTTATAATTCCAATGAGTGGTTAGTAGATATTGGAGCAAATGTGCACGTATGTGCTGATAAGTCGCTCTTTGTTTCTTACCAGCCTGCAGTTGGAAGAACAGTGGTGATGGGGAACTCTAGTGCTGCTAATGTCTTGGAATCGGACGTGTAGACTTGAGATTTCCCTCAAGGTGTGTTCTTTCCTTGCATAGAGTGCATAATGTTCCTGACATGAGAAGAAACATTATTAGTGGTTCTATTTTAGTGAGAGAGGGTTATGAATTGAGCTTTAAGTTTAATAAAGTGTTGATTTTATTTGGTGGATCTTTTGTTAGCAAGGGTTACTTGTCAGATGGATTATTTAAAATTATGGTTGATTTTATTGAATTAAATTATGTATCTGAGAATTTTGATTCTTCTACGTTATGGCATTGTCGTTTAGGTCATGTTAATCTAGATTCTGTTAAACGTATGATGAATTTAGATTTGATTCTGAAACAAACTATAGATAAAACTAAGAAATGTCAAGTATGTGTAGCTGTAAAACAAGTAAGAAAACCTCATCACTCAGTAAATAGGAATTCTGAATTACTTGATTTAATTCACACAGACATTTACGAGTTTAATGGTTTGTTAACATGTGACCATAAGAAATCTTTTATCACTTTTATAGATGACTTTACTAAATAATGTTACGTGTTTTTACTTAAGAGTAAAAATGAGGCACTTGAAAAAATTCTTAATTTTTAAGGATGAAGCAGAGACACAAACTGGTAAGAAGGTTAAAACGATAAGATCTGATCGAGGAGGAGAGTATACTTCCAACATGTTTGCACTAGAATGTCAAAACTTTGGCATTGTGCATGAGGAAACACCTCCTTATTCACCGCAGTCTAATGGGCTGGCAGAACGAAAAAATAGAACTTTTAAAGATATGATTAACAGTCTATTAGAAAGTTTAGGACTACCGAAATATATGTGGGGTGAAGCCTTGAATACGGCTTGCCATATTCTGAATAGGGGTACCCCTGAAACATAAAGATAAGTGTCCTTATGAACTTTGGACAGGTCGAAAACCAAGCTTAAAATACTTTAGGGTGTAGGGCTGCCTTGCAAAATTGCTAGTCCCTGAACACAAGAGAAAGAAGCTTGGACCTAAAATTGTTGATGCAATCTTTTTAGGTTATGTGGAACACTCCTATGCCTTAAGATTTTTGGTTGTCAAATCTGAAATTTTAGGCATAGATGTGAACACAATTGTTGAATTTCGTGACGCTACATTTTTTGAAGATGTATTTCCCATGAAAATAGGTGTGCCTCAAACTATTTCAAATGAAAATCAAAACTCAACATTAAGTTCCATTCCTGATCAAGTGGAAAGGATATCAAATGTGGGGGTTATGCCAAGTAGTTATAGTCATGAGGACAATGAGTCACATGAATAAGACGAACCTAGAAGGAGCAAACGGGCTAGAGTCGCCAAGGAGTTTGGAAGTGATTCCGTCACTTACAATCTCGAGGGTGATCTAACTACCTTCAAGGATGCTATGGCTTCACCTGAAGTTATACATTGGAAGGATGCCGTAAAGAGTGAAATAAAAAGTATGTGTGTGTGCAAAATAGATGTCAGCGTGTGTGTCTTCAAAACAGTAAAAATAAAATAAAAAAAATAAAAATGTGTGTGTGTGCAAAAGAGTAGATCTCTACCTAATGTAGAGAGATTAAATGTTCCAGTTTATATATATAATAAAAGTCATATCGGTGGACTAAAAGAAAAATACAAAACAGTAGGAAGACATGAATGATACAAATAGTGTGAAGATAGGATATTAGTTCATGTAAATTTTTTTTTAAAGAACAAAAAAATTGATATTGAATAGTATCATGTGGGTATACATTTTATAAGTAAGGGTAAATTAATCTGATTACATGTTTGATAGGGTACTTGTCAAGAAAATAATTATGATTTAGTATTAAATTAATTTTTTTGATTTAATATTAGTTAGTAACTTGTGTTACGTTGAAATTTTAGATTCGGGCAATCGAGTTTAATACTTGTTGGAGTTTATCGTTGCTAAGCATATCAAGGTAAGGGATTACGTTTCTTTTAGGTTCTTTGAAAAATTATAAAAAAAATACTTTTAATGTTAGGCTTCCGCAAATTCTTAAAATTATTCGTTCTTTCATTTGTCATGCCCGACCTCATGTCGGTAGTTGCTTTGACTCCATCATTAGCTTTATTGAATATCTTCGTTATACCTTCGTTTTCGCAAATTACATGTCTACTTTGATTTTCATGAAATACCTTTGTTATTGAGAAATTGTTCTGTATTTGTAAACCTTGTCGGTATACTCTTTGATATTAAAAATGACAAATTTTGATATGAATTACGTTTTAATAATAGTACATTGATAGTACTATTCATGTTTTGAAATTATTTATGATCACTAAGTATGAACAACCCGTCACTGGGATTTTCGTGACAACATTTGAAATAATTGAAAATTGCACCACTTGGGCTGTGAGTGGGGTTATCCGGATATACCTTAATTTTGTACCCTTCGGGGGATTCGTGTACCCTACGGGGGATTTGTGTACCCTTCGGGGGATTTGGTTATTGGTCAATAGACCCTTATGTGATCCTAATATATATATATATATATATATTTGAATCTTCGGTTATTACTAGCTGGTATGAGATAGCCAGTAAATACAAACATATTGATCCAAATTGTCTTGTTTGAACTCTCTATTTTTGTTTTAGAATTTATATTCTTGTCAATCGATACTTATCTTTTATTTTTGCAAATTATCAAATTTCTAAAATTTGTTTTAACTTACAGCGCGATTATTCTTTGAGTCACCCCTCCTTAGAAACTGGAGGGGCAACGTATGATCTTACTGAGCTTTGTTCGCTCACCCTTCACAACCCTCTTCTTTCAGATCGAAATTAAGGACAAAGCTTGAGGTAGAGGATACCCTTGAAGGAATCAAGACTTATAGGACGAATTTATACGTTTTGAAATTTATTGGAGACATAGTTAATTTTGGTAGACTTTGTTTCGTAATTTATTTTGGATGACTGTATTTTTAAATTGGAGACTTTTGTAATTTCTGGTTGGGTGACGTTTGACTAGTCTTTAATTAAGTTTGAAATTGTAGTGACGTGGCAAAATTTGGGCCCATGTAGTGGGACCCAGAGTTTTGGGGCGTTACAGAAATGGATTCCATTGTTCAGAATGGAAAATGGGAACTCGTTGATCTCCCTCCTGGGTGTACTACGATTGGATGCAAATGGATTTTCAAACGGAAATTGAAACCTGACGGAACCATAGATAAATTCAAGGCCAGGCTAGTTGCAAAGGATTTCAAACAAAAGAAGGGCATAGATTTCTTCAATACTTATGCCCCAGTTGCGCGTATGACTACAATAAGAATTCTTATAGCATTGACATTCGTTTTAGGTCTTAGCATTCATCAAATGGATGTTAATACTGCTTTTCTTCATGGTGATCTTGAAGAAGAGATTTATATGGATCAGCCTGAAGGATTTGTAGCTAAAGGCAACAAGAGAAAAGTTTGTAAGTTGGTAAAGTATTTATATGGACTTAAACAAGCCCCTAAGCAATGGAATAAAAAATTTGATAAGGTTGTATTATCATTTGGCTTTACTCTTTGTGATGCAGATCAGTGTGTGTATTTCAAAGTTAAAGGTGATGCATGCATTATTTTATGCCTTTACGTGGATGATATATTATTGTTCGGCTCAAACGATAATATAATAATTGAGACTAAGACATTCTTAAAAACTAAGTTTGAAATGAAGGATATGGGTGAAGCTGAAGTAATTCTTGGTCTAAGGCTGACTAGGTCAGTCGAAGGCATAACCATTTCACAATCTCATTATGTCACTCAAGTTATTGAGAAGTATGGCTATAACAATAATAGAATTGCTAAGACACCATATGATCATTCAGTAGCTTTGTATAAGAATGAAAGTGGGGTACTTATGTCTCAATTGAGATATTCTTAGATTATTGGTAGCTTGGGATACCTTGCAAATTGCACCAGACCTGATATTGCATTTTCAGTGTCTAAGTTGAGTCGGTACACTAGTTGCCCGAATAGAACCCATTGGGAGGCCTTGGATAGAGTACTCAGGTACTTGAAAGGAACTAGTTCCTTGGGTTTGCATTATGGTAGATATCGTCCTGTCCTTGAAGGATATAGTGATGCAAGTTGGATAGCTAAGAACTCCGGGAGTTATGAATGCACTAGGTACGTGTTCACGTTTGGTGGTGGGGCTGTCGCCTAGAAGTCCACCAAACAAACTATTTTGTCTCGGTCAACCTTTGAGGCTGAGTTGTGTGCTTTGGATACTACGGGAATCATGGCTGAGTGATTTATGGGATTTATGTCTGATTTACCTATCATTAGCAAGCCGATTCCAACGATCTGTTTGCATTGTGACAGTATGAACACAATTGCAAAGATCAAGAGTACCAAGTACAACCAAAAGACTAGGAGACACATTCAAGTTAGACTAAAAACTATAAGGAAATTTGTGTCTCAAGGGGTGTTTGCTGTTGATTTTGTTGGATCCAAAGAAAACACAGCAGATCCTCTGACTAAAGGACTTGATTTAAGTCAAGTTGTAAAATCTAGGTTAGGAATGGGATTGAAACTCATAGTTGATTCACCTGCGGTAGCAACCCAACCTATCTAAGTGGAGATCCCACGAAGCAGGTTCAATGTGGTATCAGCAAGCTGTAGTGTGGGTTAAGCATCTAAAATAGTAAGTGACACGTTAGTGTCTGTGTCTATTCCTTGATAAGCCTGGTAGATGTTTTTTGTTGCTAGATAGTAAGAGTTCAAGACTCTGAATGGGGTCGAGTCTTATGGCAGGGTGTTAGCAACATACTCTTGGAGATGCCTAACTATGAGAATGTTATTGTGAGGCCGCAATAAGAGAATAAGGGTTAATTCTCGATAAACATTCTTGAGACAGGATCAGGACGCATGGCCACAACGCGTCAACCCAATAGATTATTGCTATAGCCGTTAATGTGTCGCTATCTTTCGACATCACCACCACAAAAGTTCAAGTTCAAGATCAAGAGCTTTGTTCACTTAGTTCCTGTGGGGGTTTAGGATGATAGCTTAGGTAATGGTTCAAACCGGAAGGTACTATTATCGAAAGCACATTACAGTTATCAAAGGTGAGTTTCAACTATGGATTTGTGGGGGATTGTTGGAGATATGATAATCTTGGTTACTTGTTGGGTAGACCAAAAGAGAATTGAGGTATGTTGTGTGTAAGCAAGTGGATGACGTTCAAAATGTTCATGCTTTGATTAATGTCGTATTGTGTATCGAATCCATCGTTGAAAGTATTGAAAAGAGGCGTTTTATTGTTTTTCTTTGTAAAACCTTAGCTCGAGGGCTTAATGGTTTTTGGACATAATTACTCTGATGCCTAAGTTCAACACTAGTGCGGTGTATGCGGACACAATTTGAATCCTTAGTGTGTGATTTCAAGAGAGCAGTTACGGCAACCGTAATTAATGTGATAATTACGGCAATTGATTGCTGTAATTACTCAAGGTTAATGCACAAAAAGCTGTAATTACTCAAGGTTAATGCACATAAAGTTTCCTTCTTTGTGGTATTGGATGTGATTGGGAAATTAAATTCACACACATATATTCTCTCCATAAATAAATAAATAAATAAATAAATATATATATATATATATATATATATATATATATATATATATATATATATATATATATATATATATATATATATATATATATATATATATATATACACATTCCCCTCTTTCTCTGGAACGTAGAATCTGTGGATTAACAAGTACCCAAGGAATCCATTAGTCTGATCTCTCCTCTTCGATTTCTCTGGCGACTGAAGCGTGATAGACTAGAAGAGTAGTGCAAAAGTTCTAGTCTTGAAGGTGTCTTATCTTGGAAGGTTGACGGTCGACTCGACTATTGCACGAGTAACTACGAGGGCTAATCTCATTCAAGGCAAGTTCAAGTTTCTCAGACGATTCACCGCAACCAATAAGTTTTTCCTTTCCTATTTTTTGTTTTAGTTCAATGTTTATTTTTAACACTTTTATATTTGCATTGTTCCTGTTACAGGTTTGGTCTTGCCTTTGAATTTGGTTGCCTATCACTTTATTCTGGTAACTTAATCTTCTGGTTTTATCTTCCACTTCATTTCTTTTTCTTTCTTTTAAATATTTTATTCATTTGTTTAACATGACTTGACTATATTTTTATAATACATATTCATATACCTATTAATTCTGTTCATATACTTACTTATCTAAATTTCAAAATTATATCAGTTTGAGTGCCAAATTTGTTTTGATACTATTCAAACATTCCGTTATTTTAACATTCCCAATGCCTGTCGATACAGACATTCTTCAAGGTAAAACCTCTTCCACTCTTTCTTGGTGGTTTGCCAGTTTTAGAGCATTAATCCTAGCTATAAGCTAAAATAAAATCACTTTTTACTTATTTATTTATTCATTTATTAACAATTTTAACAGATACGTATGATCGATCAGTTAATGGTAGGTTGATAAATAGAACTACCTATATATTTTTTTGATAAGTTTTCAGATGGAATAAATATTTTAGATTTTCTTATCGTCTAGTCCTTGGCTCAAATCTATAATCGCCATGAGTCATGACGTCTTCCTCTTGCACTCACTACATGACATGGAACCATTTTTGAAAGACTAGAAGAAGCACAGCAGCAGAAATCCGGCCCTGTGGCTCTTCCAAACATACCATAGACTGAAAGCCTGTGGCTCTTCCAAACATACCATAGACTGAAAGCCGAATTAGTCTCCACCTAGAAAACTCAATTGTCCCAACATTGATCAAGAATTGACTCTATGGATTCTCATATACATTAATCTAGTCTCCATGTATCTTATATATATGTGTGTGTTATCAGAATAAGAAAAGCATCTTGGGCAGTCAATCTCTCCCTCCTGTATTCAAACTTACATGGTATCAGAGCCATGAAAGGCTCACGCCACAACTGAGGCCTCCTTTCTCTGTACCGAAGCCGCCGCCGGCTCCTTCTTCACTACCCGTCGGTCACTTCCCAAAACTTCAGATTTTCCAGCTTCTTCTCCAGCCAAGTGCATCGACCTCCCCACTACAGCACCGCCTCCTTCTCTATCTCTATCACCCAGATCCGGCAATTCCAGTTCAAAAGTACACTGGTGCCAATCATCTCCTCCGGCCAAACAACTCCAAAGCCGCGCCAACTCCAGTGTGCTCAGCTCCATAGACTGAACAATTTCTTCTGCCATCCTCCATCGCCGGTGAACGCCTCCATCTCCGATCTTCCTGCTTCTCTCCATCTCTCGTCTCACAGCAAGTATCGTTTTCATAGCTCCGTCTTCTCTCCACTGTCTCCAAAGCCCAAAGCTGCCCCTCTTCTCTCTTTTGGTCGGCCAAAGACACACACGCCCAGCACATTCCGATCTGCTCTCATCCACTAATCCAAGCAGCTTGTTCGATCCTCCCTTGGTGGATCCAATTTGCCCCAACCCAATTCTAGCCTGCACCACTCCGCTCAACAAAGAAACACGCCGTCCTCCCTTCTTGGACCCAAGTAATGGACAATTATTCTTCTTTGTCCACTTCTTTCCTTTCAATTTCGAATTGGTATATTGATCATCTGCTCGATCAATCTGTACTCAATTCAAAGCAAAGTCCTAATCAATCTTTACAAAATTATTTTTCCTCAAGTAAGTTCTCTTTCCTATGCTCTTGACATGGCTGGAAATCCAATTTCTGAAATTAAGCTAATTGACTTTCTTGTTGGTGGACTTGATCCATTATTTAACAAATTTGTCAAGTATTATTATTTTCGAAAACCACAATTATCATTGAATTTTCTTCTCGATTATCTTCTTGACGAGGAAAAACGGTGTAAGAAGTCATCTTCTTCATTTTCTATGGTGCGGCATACAAGTGAATGTATTATTTCTAGTCAAGACGCAAGTCATTCCACAAATGCCAATACTAGTATCCTTGGGGCCAATGATCAAATTAAATCTTCTTCATGTTCTCATTTACCCTCTTTAACCATAAACCCTATTTTTCCTATGTTTGATGGACTTTGCCTTGCGATTCCTTCTCATCTCCATCTTCCCTATTCCATTACCAAGACTGAGCTCCTAAATCATTGCTTTTCTTCTTCCGTCTCCGACATTGTTCCCAATTCCTACTTGGTTAGTTCCCAATTATCGACTTCAATTTCTACTATGATTCCTGTTTTTGAACATTATCCACAAGGGTCATTAATTGGTGTTCATGACTTTGCTACAAGTTCATTTGTTTCTTGCCCAATGGCTAACTTAGGTATATCTTATCCATTTCTCCTTGGAAAGTATTCAAATTTGGTATTTGGGGAGACATTCTGTTTCATACAACCATGTTTTTTTAACCAACTACAAGTATTCGTTTGGCATCAATCATTTGTTGCAAATGTTGCTTTTCAATCTCAACAAATTGATGTGCCTATTTCGCATGCTTTCATGGATTTATCATCTCACCGATGTTACAATTAAGAGGGCACTCCAAAATTCAAGCTCAAGCTCCACTTCATTCCGCTTTGCTTGAGGGGGTGAAAGACTAGAAGAATCATAGCAAATCCGCCCCCGTGGCTCTTCCAAACATACCATAGACTTGGCTCTTCCAAACATACCATAGATCGACAAATCGGCTCCACCTAGAAAACTCAACTGTCCCAACATTGATCAAGAATTGACTCTATGGATTCTCATATACATTAATCTAGTCTCCATGTATCTTATATATATGTGTGTGTTATCAGAATAAGAAAAGCATCTTGGGCAGTCAATCTCTCCCTCCTTTATTCAAACTTACAATTATAAACCCTGTGCTTGAGCAGTCGTGAATGCATATCGAGGGTAAGAGCTTCAAGGCATGCATGTGAAAGAGTTGGAGAAAAGATGAACAATCAAAGAGATTAGCTAGGACTCTTTCAACCAAAATGGAACAGCTTGCTGCTAACCAATTTGAGTGAGGTCTTTCTCTATTTTCTTTCTAGGCTTTTGAAAAACGAAAGAGAAGGCCTGCATTAAAAAGTCCTAGATCACAGAACTAAGTTTTGGTGAGAGACTGCAAGTCAAATATTGTATTAGGGAGACAAAACTGTTTCAAGCTATTCACAGAGGTTGGTGGCAATCTAGTAATTTTATCAAAGAGGTTGGGTATCATCTTCAACTCATATTTTATGGTTGATTCCATTATTGCCAGTAGACAAGCCGTAGACGTATTAATAGTCCTCCATGGTTTCCTTTGATGATAATCAAAAAGTAAATCAATCCGGCTATTCCGGCATAGAATTGAAGATCAACTCAACTGGTCCCCGTGGTACTTACACTTCCCATGTCGTACGAATCATCCATATGTCCTCCACCCTCTTCTTCTATCTCCTCTGTCGTAAGCCTTCTTCTTTCTCTTTTTCCTCCAACCCAGCACAAATTAATTACAATTTCGTATTTAATAAATAAATTAAAAAACAGTTTACCTTCCCTGTTTCGTTTCCTAACAATGGTGATTTTAGAATCTAATGTGTTTGTCGGAGCTGTTGAATAAGACGATGACATTTTCGGAACAATATTTTGAAGAATGATCTTTTGTGGTTGAAAAAAAGAACAGTGTACTGAAAGGGTTACAAATTTTACAAAAAGGACCGGACATAATTTTACCCAAAAAAAGAAGAGATAATTGTGAGTCGGTACCTTTTGTAGAAATTATAACATCTCCAATCAATTTCCTTTTTATTCAACCGTTAAAGTATTTTTTTTCATAAATTTGTTCAAAAATACCCTCTTCTCTACCATTCTCTCTTTCTCACCCTTTGACAAATTCAAAAATTTGCACTTTCTCTCCATCTTCTGCACTGTCACTCTCTCGCTCCCTTATGCATTTTTCAAGAGTAAACACCATCTCTGTACTATCCCAATAAAAACTCCAATAGAGAGGCTACTTCAAAATAAAAGGACAACAATGCAACTCCACCAATTTAAACAAACCCTCACACATTCTTCACGTATGAAAGGGCTCGGCAAATTCGCCCCCCACGTGGCTGACACGTGGCAGCCTAAATGACGACACCTGGCAGCTAAGGCGACGTGGCATAGCCTAGCACCATCTTCGATCCAAGACTTATCGAGCCGACCAGACCAAGGCCGAATAGAATCACCCCGAACAGGCCGGGCATCGCTAGGACGACCTTACATGGTCGGTCCTCGACATTAGCCGACCATCATAAGGAAATGAGGACGTAAATCCAACCGATCAGGTGAGCACGAGATCTCATCGTCGACCCTATAAACCGACCTAAACGAGGAAACGTCAGCATAGTACAAAGTACACCAGGTGGCTCAGTTTGATTGGAGAAACATCAACGTGCACTGCACCCGCCGCTCCACTTACGGTTGACCTTCCTGATACTCTGACATACCTGAAAAAGTGAAAACCAATAAGAGCCAGCCACCTCGGCCGACCAACAGATCTTGTCTCCAACGTGCCGTCCTTCCCTGTCTTGCAAGCCAAGCCTGGAGAGGAGTATAAAAGGAGAAGTAACCAACCTCACAAGGTATGATACTATTCACACTGAACAAACTTCCGGCATTGAGCATACAAATTACTCAGGGTGATCACACGGAACGCCTGTACACTCTTACGTTATCCCTTCACTGACTCTCACACCGGAGGGCTTTAGCTGGGATAACCTCCCAGCTCCCTAACCGGTGCTTTCTCTTGCTTGACAGGTTACATACACAGGCTCAGGAAGACGACAAGGAAACCAGCAAGAATACTAGCCAGATATCCACATTGCAGCTCCCAGACGGACATCCTTCACTTGGACCAGTTCCACGTATACTCCACGTGTAGTCACCCAATACTTGGCGTGATCAACGTATAATGCATACTTCAAGAACGGAGGAGGTTTAAACATTTATTTTTTTCTTTTGTAGACAATTTCTCATCTTCTTTCCAAAGTAAAACCAAAACATTTTATTTTCTAATATTATAGGAATGAAAAACTTACTCTATTTTTTAGAGTTTAAGCATAAACATAACTAGAGGGGACGACATAGTGACTGGGGCGATGGTTGCGTCAAAGTTTTCTGATGCCTGTATTTTCTGTATCGTATTTTTCTTGGAGTTGTGATGCTTGCGCCGTAGGCTCCATTGCGAACTAAATGGAGTCCTGAATGAATAAAATTTGATCTACACGTTCCTGGGCCCTGGATTTACCTCTTAAGGATAAGATGTTGTTTTTCATAATTGCAGTCAGATCGAAGCTCCAACCCTATCCCAAAAATGCGATTGAATCCAAGACGCCAAACTGCATATAAGGACGCCTACACCGATATAAAATGATTTCTTCAAAACACTAAGACAAAGAGATGGGATGGAAGCAAGAAAACGAAATTTTGTAGCGAGTAGTCTTTCTATCTTCAACAAATCTTCTTTCATTCAACTGGATGAATTGTGTTTTGGGATGTAGAGCGAAGTCTGTAGAGGAAGAAATAGGAAACGACTTCAACAGTGAACCAAAGTTGAATTTTGGGGAGAAGGCTTCTCGGCAAATAGGTAAACTTTGAAGAGAGAGAAGTGGGGTTAGTGGTGGGAAAAGGGATTAATTGAAGAAGAAAAACTTTCGTAAAATTTATGCCATGCCCATTTTTTGTATTGTGAATTTGTGATGCCTAATTTTTACAATGCGATACCCAAATTTGGGCATGGATTTTTTGCATTGCAATGCCCAAATTCAATTTTTTGGGCAGAGACTTTGTCCGTGCACCTTTTATTCATTAAGAGTATCTTTCTCATTTTCCCTCAAAAAAAAAAAAATAGTTTAGTGATTTAAAACAAATATATGAGATTTTTTCGATTATAATTTCATCAAAGGAGACCGACATGAATTTCTCAAAAAAAAAAAAAACACACACACACACACCCATACGCACACACATCTGTGATTGGGCTTAGTACCCAACTAGTACTCTTGCCCGTGCCGATGACACGGTGCCAGTTTGAGAATTTATCAATAAATGAAGCAAATACTGTAGAAATGAATTAATATTTACTTATAATTTGTTTGAGTCGGATATATGTACACTATACAATGAAAAGGGAGAAAATCCAAATACCTAACAAAATAAAATATTTTAATTCGATATTTATTTCATAAGAAAGCCAAGAAATAAATATTTTAATTGTAACTACTGTTAAAATACGAACAAAATTTTTTATTGTTTTCTCAATAGCGAAAACTTAGTCTTCTTCTTATGCGGGTTCTTGCTTAACAACAATGGTTAGTTTGGAAACATGAGATGCAATAACTTTGTCCATTATTTCCACCTACACATGACACAAAGAAAATTCAAACACATTCATTTAACCAAATTTTCTGTTTCATCTACAAAACTCGAATCCTCCCACATATTATCATATAAAATCTAACATGTGAACGGAGATGCATTTTGATCAAAATTAATCAACCCTAAAAGCTAAAAAATGGCAATTAAATCAATGGAAACCAATACACGAGCCCCAACAAACGAAACCACAACAATGAGAAGATATGCAATATTCTATACAAATAAACTTGTGCCCGTGCCGATGGCACGGTGCCAGTATGAGTGTGATTAATGTATGAACCGAGCATGATGAAGATAAATTATTATATCCTTAATTAATGTTTTGTAGGGGTCGTATTAATGTAAATTACACAATAACATTCCGAAAATTAAAGAAATAACATATTTTATTGGCCGTAAAAGTTTATAACTCATCTTAAAAGAAAATTTATAACTTATCTTAAAAGAGTATAATTAAGCATCAAAAAGCATTCTCTCTCTCTCCCTCTCACATACACACACCAACCCAACAGTACCTATTAATTGAAATAAACTTAAAAATGAAAATCTCAGCAAACAAAAACCACTAAATAAATTGAATAAGACAGAGTGAACTAACAAAATACTATTTTGAAATCAAAATCACAAATATTTCAGACCAATAAGAGAAACTAAACACAACTTTTAAGAAAATAAAGAAATTAAAACACAAATATTCAAAATCACAAAAGTTGATCACAAAACTTAGAAACAAATTTTTTTTTTGGACAAAAATTAAACTGATTCAGTTAATTACGATAACAATCTAAAAAAATTAAAATACAAATATTTAAAATTACAAAAATTAATTACAAAACTTACGAACAATTTTTTTTATAAAAACAATAAATCTAAACCAGACATAAATTAAATTGGGATTCAGTTCTCGGAAATTCTAAGCTATATGGGCGGCTTGGATGGTGAACAAAAAGAATTGACTGTAAAACTGTAAAACCATAAAATATTAACTGCAAAACCGTAACATCTCAGTAAAAGAGTAACTAATTTTTGCAGTAAAATAGTGAATATGCAGAAAGGAGGAAAGAGAAAGAGATAGAGAAAGAGTGAGAGATAAAAGGATTGTGGACATAAAATAGGGATAGAAAAAACGTGATAAAAATGATTGAGATTGTGAGATTAAATCCTGGTCAGTAATTGTATTTGGTAAAAACCAATCTGGCCGATAATTAGCTTTTTATTCTTTTATTGGGGATATATTATTGCCCCTGCCCTCTGAAACATTAATTCCTGAATCTGTCATTGAATTTCTTAAATTAAGCAATAAATTGTGAATTGGTAAAAATAAAACAATGGGCAATGGTATTCTATTTATACTAAAAAAAGAGAGTTTGTTTTGAATAATATATGTAGAATTAGTAAAGGGAAGAAGATAGGCACAAATTTCAAGGAATTGAAGGAGGTTGTAAGTTGTAACAGTGCAACTGGAAAGAAAGCACGTGTTGAGAATTTGAATTAAGGAGTAATAGGAATAGGAATAGGAAGAGAGGAAGAGAGAGAAAAGGATTGTGGAGAAAAAATGTACAAATAAACGGTTGAGGAAAGTAATTAGCTTTTTTTTAACTGTCTTTCACACATGCGACATGAGGAAGAAATTATGGCTGTAAGATTAAAGTAAAACAATAAATCTGAACCATTACTTTATCTCAAATCAATTGCACACGTATAAACTGAGCTGTATTATATTATAGATAGGTTGACTCTTGGAAAAATTATGGGTCGGTCCACCTTTTAAAGTTTCTAATCGTTATAGTCTCGTGTTTTTTTTCAAATCAGAAAAGGACACTTTTGAGATCAAAAAGACTACGATGCCCTTAATGAGCATGAGGCGTGCTATAGAGATAAATCGTGGTGCATTGACTATTGAACTGCGATTCATCAATTTTATTGCATTAATTTTTGCACCGCGATTCATCAATTTTATTGTATTAATTTTTGTACCTCGATACATATATCTAATTCATGTTGCACCGCGTTATCAACTTTTATATAACAGGATAAATTAATTTTTGAACCGCGATATATAAAATATTATCTAATATATTTTTACACTGCGATACAAAATAATAATGAATCAGATCATATCTTTTACCTTCTTCTTTCATCTCCTCCATTGTAAACATTCTTCTTTGTTGCCCAACAATGGTGATTTTCAAATCTAAAGTATGTTGTCATAGCTGTTAAAGGAGATAATGACATTTTTTGAACAATATTTTAAAAAGTAATATTTTACAGTTGAAAAATAAAATAAAATACTGTGAAGGAATCAATTTTTAATTTGACAGAAAACAATATGAACTCAGAGTTGGTTATTGTTCTTCTGATTGATTTTCCAAGTCATGAATACATGGCTATTTATACTTGCCAAGAGATGACTCTAGAATACATTAATTAGAGACTTATCTAGACTAATTAATTAAGAATTTATCTAGATAAAGTAGGGCTAGAATGTTCATGAATAAAAATGAAACATGGTTCATGAACTAGATAAATGAACAATGTATGAGAAAGTGCATTAACTTCCAACACTCCCCCTTAATGCACTTGCTTGACAACTCCAATGAGCTCACGAAGATAACAAAACCTTTCTCTTGGAAGTGACTTGGTGATATCCGCAAGCTTCTCTTGTAACTTGCAATACTTCAGCTGAATCTCGCCTCCTTCAATTGCTTCACGAATAAAATAATACTTGATGGCTATATGCTTTGTTCTCTCATGATTGATTGGATTTTTTGCAATGGCAATGGCTGACTGATTGTCACAGAAGAGTGTGGTTCCTTCTACTTGTCTTTCTCCAACATCTTCAAGAATTCTCCTTAACCAAATAGCTTGGGATGTTGCCATGGCTGCTAGATACTCAGCTTCTGCAGTTAATTGTGTGACAACATTTTGCTTCTTTGACAACCAAGAGCAAATACTTGAACCCACGAGAAAAGCATAGCCAGATGTACTTTTCATGTCATCGATACTTCCAGCCCAATCACTATCTGAATATGCAGTCAAAAATGGGCCTTTTGTTACCTTGTAACATATGCCATAATCCAATGTCCCTTGCAAGTATCTTAGCACCCTCTTGCTAGCACCAAAGTGAACTTGACTTGGTTCTTGCATAAACCGTGAGAGCAGACTTGCAGCGAACATAATGTATGGCCTTGTTGCTGTAAGATACAATAAGCTTCCAATCAAGCTTCTATAAAGAGAGTTGTCAACTTTCTTAGCTCCATCATCTTTCATTAGCTTTTCATTTGTAACTAATGGAGTAGTGACGGGCCTGCAATTCGCCATATTAAACTTCTCAAGAATTCTTCTCGCATACCTTTGTTGAGATATAAAAAATCCCTTCCTTCACCTGAGAGACTTCTATGCCCAAAAAATAATGAAGCGGCCCCAAGTCACTTATCTCATATGCCTTCATCATGTCTTCTTTGAATTCTTGCAACCTCTTGGAATCACTGCCCATAAAAATTAGATCATCCACATAAAGACAAACACCAAGTATGTTACCACCTTTTTTCTTCACATATAGTGTTGCCTCACTTTTACTCCGCTCAAAACCATTTTTGAGAAAGTATGAGTCAATCTCATTGTACCAAGCTCTGGGCACCTGCTTCAACCCATACAACGCTTTCTTCAGCTTGTAAACTTTACTTTCTCCCCCTTCCACCAAGAATCCTTGTGGTTGCTCAACATATATCTCCTCTTCAAGTTTTCCATTCAAAAACGCAGACTTCACATCAAGTTGAAAAATCTGCCATTTCTTTTGTGCAGCAATAGCAATTAAAGTTCTTATAGTTTCCAATCTAGCAACGGGTGAGAAAGTTTCAAAGAAATCAATACCGGGCTTTTGTGTGAACCCCTTTGCAACGAGTCTTGCCTTATGCCGCTGAATCTCTCCATCTTGATTTAACTTGATCTTGTAGATCCACTTTAGCCCAACAATTTCCCGTCCCATAGGTCTGTCCACCAGCTCCCAAGTATTATTTTTCTCGATCATGTATATTTCTTCTTCCATTGCCTGCTGCCATTCTTTTTCCTCGATAGCTTCTTCAAAACATTGAGGTTCAATAACCACAAAATTGCATGTTCTATAAATATCACTCAGTCTTCTTGTTTTTGTTGGAGGAGATTCTCTGTTATCCTCCATTTCAAAATTATCTTCTCTTGGGGGAGCTTGTTCTTCTTCTTCGGCATGTGAAGAACTTGGAACTTGAACCACATCAATGTCTTCCTCTTCTTTTTCCTTCCAGTTCCAGGTAGCTTTTTCATCAAAAATAACATCTCTACTGACAATTAACTTGTTAGTATTGACATTAAATAATCTATAGCCTTTAGTTTCAAGACTATATCCAAGAAAAATACATTTTTCACTTTTTTCATCAAGTTTTGTCCTTTTTTCAGCTGGTACATGGGCATAACAAACACACCCAAATTTTTGAAATGACTTACAGAAGGCTTTGCTCCGCTCCAAGCTTCAATTGGTGTCATATTTCTCACTGCTTTTGTTGGACACCTATTGAGGATGTACACAACTGTATTCACAGCTTCAGCCCAAAATTTCTTTGGCAGATGCTTCTCGTCTATCATTGATCTAGCCATCTCCACAATTGTTCTATTTTTCCGCTCCGAAACTCCATTCTGTTGCAGATTATAACCAACTGTGAGTTGCTTCCAAATACCCTCATCTTTGCAATATTCTTCAAACTCGCGAGAAGTATATTCTCCTCCACGATCACTTGAATGGTCTTTATGGCACAACCACTTTGTTTTTCCACAAGTGCTTTAAATCTTTTAAACACTAGGAATGTTTCTGACTTCTCACTCAAAAAATAAACCCAAGTCATTCTTGAAAAATCGTCAATAAAAGTCAAAAAGTACCTTTGTTTGCCCAAAGACAATGTCTTTATTGCACCACATATATCTGTATGGACAAGTTCCAATGGTCTCCTTGCTCTCCACGACTTTTCTATCGGAAATGGCCTTTTTTGATGCTTCCCCATTATGCAACTTTCACACGGATCCGTCTTTGATTCAATCTCTGGAAGGTCGCTCACCATGTTCTTTTTCTTGAGAAGCTTCAATCCTTGAAAGTTTAAATGGCAAAATCTTTTGTGCCAAAGCCAAGAGTCATCAACAACTTCTGACTTGAATGCATTGTAGTGAAAATGAATAGGAAAATTCCTATTACTCTCCATCTTCACCTCAGCAATGGGATTATTCAGGTTCTTCTTATCAAATATTTTACATGCACTATCTTTGAAAACAAGATGATAGCCATGCTCTAACAACTGACCAACACTTAACAAATTCTCTTTTAAATCTGGAACCAAAAGGACATCATGAATGTGCATTTGAGACCTCTTTTGGTATTAACACCAATGGTACCTTTACCTTTAATTAACATCAACAACAGCCCCATTACCCATTGCGACCTTCGACTTGACTTCAGTATCTAAGTTGACAAAGACTTCTTCATTTCTACACATATGATTACTACAACCACTATCTAGATACCAAACATTCTCCTTTTCATGACGGGCTGACTGACATAAAATAAATTTTCTTCTTTTCTTTCCTCTTGCTTTACATAAAAATTAGCATTCTCCATTTTCTTAAATCTACAATCTTTCTCAATATGCCCAAATCTATTACAAAAACGACATTGGAGTTTTCCTTTAAACAAACATTTTTCAGTAGTATGACTAGTCTTTTTGCACACATTGCAAAAGAATTTTGATTTAAGGAAAGTCGTACCTCTCTCATTATTTCCCCAGCTTTTATTCTCCGAACCTTCATCTTTCTTCTTCCTCCAATCCTGCTTCTTTTGGTCTTGACTATTGCATCCCTTTTTTGAGTCTTCTTGTTGTTTCACCAGTTTTTCCTTGGATTGAAACGCATTCTCGCTTGACTTTTCGGCCTGCTTGAATCTTCTCTTCTCATGAGCTTTAAGAGAACCCATCAAATCTTTGACTGACAAAGTGGTGAGATCCTTCGTCTCTTCAATCACAGCAACAATATACTCATACTTATCCGTCAAACTAATTAAAATTTTCTCCACTACTTGCTGATCACTAACAGTTTCACCATAAGTTCTCATTTGATCAACAATCTCCATAGCTCGAGTATGAAAATCTTGAACATTTTCAGAATCTTTCATCTTTAAATTCTGAAAATCTCTTTTAAGAGATTGAAGATTGATACTCCGTACCTTCTCATCACCATGAAATTCAGCTTCAAGAATATCCCACTCTTCTTTGGCGGTTTCCGCTCTTGAAATCCTTGAAAAAAAGGACCTTGAAATACCCATCTGAATCTTATTCAACGCACTTGCATCTTTGCATCTTATGACTTCAAGTGCCTTTTTTTGTTCTTGCATAAGTCCATTCTCGTTCTCCGGTTCATTAAAGCCATCTTCGACAATACTCCATAGGTTTTCTGCTCGCAAAACGGTCTTCATTTTTGTCTTCCAATGGTCATAATCTTCTCCATCAAAAAATGGAAGAAGAGTGTTTGTGGAGGAAGAACTTTGAATAAAAGCCATATTTCAACCCCAGAGTAGATCGAAACAAAGCTCTGATACCAATTTGAAGGAATCAATTTTTAATTTGACAGAAAACAATATGAACTCAGAATTGGTTATTGCTCTTCTGATTGATTTTCCAAGTCTCGAGAATACATTAATTAGAGACTTATCTAGACTAATTAATTAAGGATTTATCTAGATAAAGTAGGGCTAGAATGTTCATGAACAAAAATGAAACATGGTTCATGAACTAAATAAATGAACAATGTATGAGAATGTGCATTAACTTCCAACATACTGAAAAGGGTTAGAAATTTTGGAAAAGTACCTACCAAAAATTTACCCTCCGACTCTTCCGGGTATCCAAAAGTGGAGAAGAGCTTCTCTCATACAAACGCACCCAGTCCATATTCATCCTTTCTTTCCCTTCAAAAGCCCACGACATTTTAAATACTATAATAATTGCTGTAATTAATCATTAACTTTCCAATTTAAGAATCGATTTTCTCTATATTAGTAATACTAAGTCACTCCGAACCTTACCTCTCATATGACAAAGATTATCTCTCCTTTAATACACCCATGCCCAACAATCACCTCTCCATCTCCTAATTTCCTCAGCCGCATGCAGCCGCCGACCGATCTCTCTCTCTCTCCCAACGTCGGTACATCCCAATAATAGTAAATTAAAATGAAAATATTTTCTCACGTGATCCGTATTTACTTATGTATACTACATATACCCAAAAACACCCACACAATCTATATTCATTATTTCTTGAGCCCTTAAACATGGCAAATTTTCTCTTTTTTATCGCTTTTTTCTTTTTATGTTTTGCTAGCGTCCATTCGGCGTCGTTTACCACTACGAACAAGTGCAGTTATACTGTTTGGCCAGGTATCCTATCAGGAGCCAGTACAGCTCCGCTTGCCAGTACCGGTTTTGCCCTTCAACCGGGTGAATCAAATACCTTTTCTGTCCCTACTTCCTGGTCCGGCCGCCTCTGGGGTCGCACTCTGTGTTCATCTGATTCCACGGGAAAATTTTCCTGCGTCACAGGAGATTGCGGCTCCGGAACCGTTGAATGTAATGGCAATGGCGGTGCACCCCCTACTTCCTTAGCTGAGTTTACGCTCAACGGCGCCGACGGGATGGACTTCTACGACGTCAGCCTCGTTGACGGGTACAACCTCCCCATGCTGGTGGAGGCACAGGGTGGAACTAGGGGAAATTGCACGTCGACTGACTGCGCTGTCGACTTAAATAGCTCTTGTCCCAACGACCTGAAGGTCGTGGGTGCCGATGGCGGTTGCGTCGCGTGCAAAAGCGCGTGTGAGGCGTTCAGAGATGACTTGCATTGCTGCAGCGGACCGTATGCGAATCCGAATACGTGCAAACCGACGTCGTATTCAGAGTTTTTCAAAAGCGCGTGCCCGCGGGCTTACAGTTATGCTTTCGACGACGGCACCAGTACGTTCACCTGCGCCTCCGCCAATTACGTCATTACTTTCTGTCCGGATCCGGCGAATGGGTAAGTAAATTGACGCATTTATTCTTTACTGATCGTAAATCATACTCAGAAAATATGAATAGATTGAAAATTGATTATTGGAATTTATATAACCTTGCACGCGAATGCTTCATATATGCGCTATTCGTTTCTAAATTATTCTTTCGATTTAAAATTTTGAGTCAAATTAAATATTTTTTAAATAAAAATTTTATTCATATTTTTCTATATTTATTTAAAATTATAGAATATGTAATTCGTATGAATTTAAAAGTTAAGAGTTAGATCTCATGTAAGAAAATGGGAGAAGAATTTTTCTTAAAAAAATATTCAATCTAATTATTACTCCAAGAAGAATAACATCTTAAAATCTGGAGTAGTATAGAATGAATTATTTAAGTGGTCGGTTGGATGGGAAATAAATTATAGTATTCAATCTAATTATAGTAATAATAAATAATAATAATGACCGTCCACACACGTTAGTATTCAATCTAATTATAGTAATATTATTCAATCTAATTATAGACTGGGTTGACTTGTGGTTAGGGGTGACAATTCGTATTATCGTGTCGTGTTCGTACTTTATTATCGTATTTTCATATTATATATCTTATTTGATCATAAATATAATAATAAATATTATTTTGAATATATTAACAATTTTGTGTCTTTCGTGTCGTGTTTCGTGTTGTTTCGTATCGTACTAGGCTTATCGTGTTATTTGTCCCTTTAATCATACTTTATAATCGTATTGTGTTGGTTCGTACTATATATCGTATCCTTCCAGTCATTGCCACCCCTACTTGTGGTAAACTTGATAATCTAAAGTGTTACATACATAGTTAATTAGTCAATATAGGGCTACACCTAGTAGACCGTACTCTCGGGATGGAAGCGTTAGAAAAATGATAGCTTTAAAATACTGAGTAATTATTATTCTATGATTTATCGTACTGAAAAAAAACTTTTATATATGGTTTTGGTATGCAGTTGGAAGACAAAAAGAGGAGGGGGTAACGTCTCACTTGCTACAAGAGCTAGAAGCACTGCCACTACCTCCACAATAACATTGATGGCTTGTTCAATTTTGGCGGCATTCGTAATAGCCCAATTTAGCTGATTTGGACCACAAACTTAATTTCACCTGAGGAAACCCAATTGAAAATTAGCTCATTTTATACTCAAACTAACTTAAACTCATGCTTACATATTTTTTTATTAGTATTTACGATTTTAACAATGCTTTTTTGTTATATAAATATAAACATAGGATTGGATATATTTTTTTACCCGTCGGTCCAATTTGTTTGATTCTTCTTTTTGTCCTTTTTAGCATGATGTGATTTCTTATTTTATTATTACTATTTAATTATTTTTTAAAAAATATTTCTGGGGCAAGAATTGGGTAATATTTCCTTATCAAATTGTGGCTGCATGGCTTTCGCCGTCACAAGTTATATCTAATTATCTATACTGCAATTGGGTAGAAGATGGTATGATTAGAGAGAGAGAGAGATTAGTGTAAAGTGTAAACCTCTTTTACTTAAGTATGGTGGCCTAATTGGAAAGGTAACATTGGGTTTGGAAACATCTCGAATTTCTATGGTTAGCCGTTTGCACGAAGCTGTATTTATAGTTAATGAAGGCGCAACCCTGGGTCCTGGCTTAACAATGTAATGAATCCCATTTGTGAATTCAAATAGACAAATATATAGGCTACAAATTAGTGTCCTCCCATGAGATACAAACTCAACCACATCCACATACAAGTGAGCTGTGTAGTGTAGCCACTACACCTACCCTTGATCTCAATTATTCATGAAACAAATTACATATTTCACCAAAACAAAGTACGTCCGATCGTTCTTCGACCAACAATTTGGAGTTCAAAAATCACGATTGTTGCAGCAACGAAACGGGGATGGGACATCACCTTTTCGTGGGGGTTCAGAAGCAATGCCCCCGAAAAGGTAAACAATTTTTTTCAGATTCATTAAGTACGTTGCTGGAATGGATTTGAGTTGTCTTGAAGGACTTTTTAGAAGGGATGAAAGCGGAGGAGGAAGAAGAAGGCGAAGGAGATGCATTCAAAGCATCACGATGCATCGATTTGGATTCCCTGATGCATCAATTTGGAGTCCCGATGCATTGTTATGATTTGATGAATGATTGTGTGCATAACGATTCATGATTTGTACACCCCAATTTCCTCTCTTCACACCCCTTTACTTTCCTACTTCACTCTCTACACCCCACCTAACTACACATTTTACCCTTTTCTATTTAATAAAATTAATAACCCACCAACCTATTTAATTACCAACTTACCCCTTCCTACCAATTAATTTACAAGCCCAACATCCCTTACCAAATAAACTGGAAAACAACCCCTCCCCATCACTCACACAACAACTCCCCCTTATTCCTCCTTCATGTTCAACGGAAAACACCGACAAACTTTAAGCTCTCTCTCTATTTGAAGCAACAACAACATTCTTGAGCTCTCTTTCTTTCTTTCTCTCTCTCTCTCTCTCTCTCTTTCTTTTTATATTTTGAAGCTCAAAGCAAACCATCAATAACAATGTCTTCAAGCTATGTTGCACGGACACGGCAGGTTGCTCGCGAATTCCGAATCAGACACGTCACGAACATGGCAGATTCGGCCCAAAATACGTTTTGGGGCCGAATTTGTATTTTCAGAACTTATGTACACGGACACGGGTGCGAGGCTTAGAAAATTGAGATACGTACCTGGAAGTCAGACGCGGTTGGGCTATATTTTCGACGTAACGACGTAATCGACAATCGTCATGAACAATTTCTAACTTCTTCCCTCAAATCCCTTATCAAAACAAACCATAGCCTCCTCAAATTCCCTCGTCGCCGATGCCGACCATCCACTGAACGACGTACGTCGTCGACCGGGCCCCTTGCCCCCTTAAGGCGACCTTCTCTATTCTATTCTCTCCCTGTCATGTACTGCGCGGCCTGCGTGACTGATTCTTCTCTTCGAGACTTCAAGTCTTCGTCACTCGTCCTCGTCGATCTACTATTCGTCTTCGTCGATCTACTCTTCGTATTCGTCTCTATCTTCAGTTCGTCGATGGCGAGTCTCTATTTTCTTCTCTCTTTTATTTTGAGTCTGTGAGTCTCTCTCCTCCACTCCAGTCATCAATCATCACTCTACTCTCATTTGTCATCCACTAAGGCACTAGGTACTCAACATTACACTCAACAGTGAACATGAGATTGAGTTTTTAAATTATATTATAATTTTTAGTGTTGAGTGACTTGAGTTGATTGTGTGGTGACTGTTGAGTCAATTTCACAATTTGTATAAAATTGTTGTGATAAATTAAAATTTGTGTACTTTGAATATTAATATTTATGTATGTTGGAAGTATTTATTTTGTGGTTATAGTTTTTAATATTTATAATTTGGTACTTATATTTTGAATATTTACATTTTGGTCCTTATAGTTTGAATATTTACACTTTACCCCCCGCACCCGTGTCCTTTATTTTTTTGAAAATCGCGTATCCCCGTGTCCCGTGTCCGCGTATCCATGTCCATGCAACATAGTCTTCAAGCTCAACCAAAGGTATGAATTTTCATCATCTTCCTACATTTTAAAGTTTTATGATTATAAATACATTATTTCTTAAAGAAATTTGTGTTTCAATACTAGTTTTAGGTCTAATTTAAATATCAATACCAATGTCTTCAAGTTGTTTGGGATGTATAGAGAGAAGTCAGTTCGAACTTGATTTGATGAACGCATCAAGACATGTTCATCCGACACCGACAGGACAAATCAAGGTGTGTTCATCCAACACAGGCCAAACACACCTTGATGTGTTCATCCAGCTATGGTCGAACACACCATGATGTGTTCATCCAGCTCTGGATGAACAATGTTGTATTCAATCGATTAATAAGGTTTGTTTGATGTTTACGTGAAGAGACTTCAATAAATTGTATCAAATGAAGAAATAAAAAAACCCACGACATCAGCTAGAAAAGAAATGGAACTTTCGTGTCAATAAGCAGCAAAAGCACAAGAAACACAAGCACATCAATAATCATCAGCAGAACCACAAGAAGCTGAAGACTATATTGAGCAACAAGAACACATTGAGACACATGTCGAAGATCAGCAATGGAGCATGAGCATTTGCAGGAGCATGAGCTGTAAAGTCTGCAGTGGAAATCACTCTAGCGGCCGTGAGGAAGAACTAGTTCATTTGCGGGCCGGTTCCCTTTTGTGAAATTGTAATCGCTCCACTCCCTTATTTTTCAATTTAACCGCTAAAGTCCATTTTAATAAAATTGTTCCTAAAATACCCACCATCGTCTTCAATGAGATAAGAAGCTCAAGAAGCTTTCGGGTAAATACGACGGGATTAGTCATTGACTGCTCTGTTTAGCACCACTCTTAAAAAGAAGCATCAACAATAATCATAATTTATTTTCCAACAATCCATTTTCCAAACTTTTGTAATCCATTTGCCTCCAATTCGAAAGAAACATCCTTGCAACTCAGTTTCTTCCTTCCTCCTTCATTCAACTTCAATCGAAAAATGAATTACGATTTTAGAAACATAAGGAATCCTTGCAACCCAGTTTTTTCCTTCCTCCAACCTTGATGTACAACATAAGCTCAATCACCAACAGATGATATTTTGACCAATTCTACATGTTGGCTTGACAAATACATGCTCTTAGGGTTTTTTCATAAATACACGATAAATTTGTGTTCATAAATCCACCGCGGTATACAATCATTTACACGCTAGGTTTGTTACTTTCTCATTTTTAAGTATATGTCCAATTTTACTCGGTGTTATTTAATTATGCATCGTATCTTCCAATTCGATGTCGGTGTTTTATATTAATTAAGCATCGTTCATAAATTATGGTAACACACGGTCATTATTTTAAAATTAAGCACCGGTGTTACTTAATTAGACATCGAATTTTTCTATTCTGTCTCGGTTTAAAAATACACACGTTTATTAATTTTAAAATTGTGCGCCGATGTTAACTTTCAAAAAACCAACGTGTCATTTAACAAACATCGCAGTAATATATAATCAAACGAGGCAAAATTGCAAGATGCGACGCTTAATTTATTATCAACGACACACATAGATATTTAAATAAGGACATGTGAGTATTTTGTGAAAAATAACTATGTCGCAGTAATATATAATCAAATGAGGCAAAATTAAATTTTTTAAAGTGGATCGTTACCTATTTAACAAACGACACACCTATAAAAAAAGATGTATGATTGGAAGAAGCGTTGCCTAATTAACAAACAACGACATACATTGTTTAAATAAAGACACGATGCACATTGTTTACGTAATTCACGTCATTTTTCAAGTTTCGTTATTTATTAATTGAGCATCATTGGTTTTATAGGTGCGTCGTTGTTAACTTTCAAAAAACCCACGTGTCATTATTTAAAAATTGCGTGCCGGTGTTATTTAATTATATATCACACATTTCAAGTCTACCTCGGTTTTTTATATTGCCGCCTCGTTATTAATTAATAATTAATAAAAAATACACGCGCTTCTTAATTTAAAAATTGTGCGCCGATGTTATTTAATTAGAAATCGTATTTTCCAATCATTTGTGAATTTGGTGGCAGTTCAATTTATATATCGCGGTACATAATTAGTTGGAGAAAACTATATTCATCAATTCTACAAATTTATTTTGAAATTAAGATACGTGTATATTTTTTTATTAATTATTAATTAATAATTAATAACGACGCGACAATATAAAAACCGAGGCAAGATTGAAATGTATGATGCCTAAATAAACAAAAGACGTGTATTTTTTCATTAAAGTTATGTTCGTCATTCCCTTGAACAACATACTTTGGGGTTTTTATCTACAATCGTTCTTTTCTGGTTGTTTTCATGCGTAGTCTTGTATTTAAGCAATAATTGCATACCGTTTTTTTAGTCATATTCTTCGTGTTTCGAATGGATAAACCGATCATGGGTTTGCTTTATAAATTTAGGAGAGATACTATTATTTTTAAGGTTTTCGATAATTTTCGTTTTGATAATTTGGTTCAATCTGTTATTGGTAAATATTCCAATCTTGTATTTGGAAATTTAAGTTTTAAATATTCTATGGGATCTCATGTCAATTGTTGTTTATCGTATGATGAAGATTGTGAAAACATGATTTTGTTGGCGGGATTATTATTAGTTAGTGTTATACCCATCGTTTCTAATGTTATAAGTTTCGGAATGAACAGAGGTGTGTTGCAAGTTGATGAATGTTTTCAGTTAGGCTATCGGAAAAAAGGTTGCACAGACTTTACATCGCGATTCAGCCCAAAAATAGTTACAACGGATCATTTTCTAATCAGGATTCAGTTCATTCTAATCGTGATGGATCGTTTTGTGGTTTCAATGCATATTTGTCTCATCAAAGTAAACAAGTAGATTCTGCAAGTATTGAAAGTGAAGATGACAGTGTCCCATGCTATGACATGTCCTACGCAACCTCGAAATGATCTTTTATCTCCTGATTGGGGATCTATTATTACTGGCAACAGGTAAAACTTTAAAGGGTGAATAGATGAATTTCATAGGGAACTTATAAAATATTTCTTTAAGATTGAATTTGATTATTCTTTTGTGAAGAACACTAATCAAAGAATTATTGTTGAATGTACAAAGAAATTCAGTGATCATTGTAATTGGGTTGTCAAGGCACGTATCTCAGTTGTTGATAATTATCTCAGCGATATAAAATAATTTATTTATTTATTTCTTCTTCTTCTTTGAAGGTTCAAAGAGATTAAAGTTCAGAGATGTAGTATGACATTGCTTAAGGACCAATTGAAAACAATGTAGTTTACTAAGCAACACTTTACTGCACTGAAGAAAACTCCGTTCTTGAATTGAATAAATGTCATTCTCAAACTTGGAGATAAAATTAAGAGAAAACACTATATAGTTGACAAATTTGTCCTCAAAATGATTGTCAGTAGATATGTGAAGGGGAAAAAGTATTTTCAATTTGGGGATAAAATAGTAAAGATGCATCCACAAGACGTCAAACTTATATTTGAAATAAGAGTTGAGATAAAGGAAATCAACTTGGATATTTTCAATTTCAAAAGATTTGATTTCATTCAAAAGTGTTTCCCAGAAAAGATGTCAACAAAGATGAAAGACTTTCGACTGAAAGCGAAACTGATATGTGCAAGGATAAAGTATACAATTACAAGTAGAAAACAACTGGACATCGACTACGTTGCAAGCTTGCTTGACAACTCTGCTTGTTCTTTTAACCTTATTTGTTACAACAAAAACAACATATATACCCTGGGCATATGCAACCCTTTCAGCAGATTTCGATACAGTAACAAAATATAACTGGTCCAAACATATTGTTGACACTTTGTTTGAAAGCTTGGATGCAGCAAAGGAAAACACATTGGAAAGAGTTGCACTGCTACTACCGATAACATTAGATTGATTTGATATTAATTTACAGTTTCTTTAAACAATAATATATGGAATTTGTTTGTGTTATAATAACCTTGTGTGAAATTTATATATAAGAGAAGTAGTATAGGGAATCAGTTATACAACACCTATATATCTCAAGATTTGTGAAATGGGATCTTTCATCTCTAAAAAAGAAATTGAAAGAATCAATTTTTGATTTGATAATGAACCTATCGGTAAGTGTATAAAGAGCAAATTTCCAATTGAGATAAATCAAAGTATGAATAATTATGCATTATAATCCTTTTAAAAAAAAATTGTATAGCAGAAATTCCAATTGTATCTTTCAATAACTAGACTTGAATTCAAAGTAGTTTACCATGTTATAACACTTGATGAAGAACATCTTTTGGAAGCAAAATCAATGGAGATTAACAAAGAAATCAATGAATCAAGTTCAAAACATGATGATGAAATTGAAAGCGAGAAGGATGAAAGTGAATATGAGTATGAAAATGAAAAGGATGAATGAGCAAGTGAGGAAGAGGAAAGGAATGAAGATGCTCGGTCAGAAAATAACATTGACTTTGGATCGATAAACACAGAGGTATTAGATTAGCTTAAAATAGATGTTAATTCAAATCCCCAAAATGAATACTATCATGACAAAGCCCTCAGAAGAGAAGAAATACTCCATGGTTTGCAATATGAATTGGAAAACAGATGGTCAGAAATTCAAAACAATGTCAAAAAGGTTAAATCCCTAACAGCAGAACTCGTTGAAGAGGGAAGGCTTGTCAAACAACTCTAGAGTAAAATTGATGAAATTTCAGAAGCGAAAGAAAGATAAATTCAAAGGCTTGAATCTGAGCTTGAAAACATCCAAACACAATCATCAACAGCTTCGGCACAACAGACGCAAAATGAAACTATAGAGGCCTTAACTCAGCACACATAATTGAAAGATCAATAGTAGCTAGCTAGGATTCAAAGAATCTGTCAATGCAGCTCGTGATGTAGCTTGTGATGCAGCTGCATCCGGAAGTGCATCGACCAGAAAATCAAGTATGTAAACAGTGGAAGACTTTAAACACCTAAAGCAGTAATTAAAAAAATGATTTATCAAACAATCTACAAGTTATGCTTATAGATCCATCCTTATGGCAAAAAAGATTTCACTAAAAAGGATTATGTGTTTAACAAAACAAATTGTGAAATCACCAAAAATACTAAAGCTTTTACAAGACAACAAATCTTGGAGAGGAAAACCCACAAAAAAAAAACACGGTATAGAAAACGTGGGATTAAAAAACAAGCTTCCTAGAAACTAGGAAAGCAAACATCAACAGCAGCGATGTAGCTCGTGGTGAAGCTGCACCGGGGAGCTACATCCAGATTTCCAGCAGCGAAGCTTTCCGCTTTCTATGTATTTCTACGTGTGTTCAATATGTAGCTCTGAGCTTCGTGTATCAGTCTGGACGTGATCTTCATATATATATATATGAGCTAGAGGTAAAATCATACACAAATAAGAATCCAATAACTCCAAGGAAACATAATGTTATGAAATAAAAGATTCGTTTCCTAAATTAGTTTCCTAATATAATTCAAGGATCTTACCAAAGATTTTGTCCAACTTAATTATGGACTCTTGATTGCTTTTGAATGTATTTAAATATGGTAACACCTACCATTGTTTTAGGACCAAGAAAGGTATTCAATATGTAACTTCTTACCATTGCTTTTGGACCAAGAAAGGGCACAACAATAAAATCAATATAAGAAAATAAGACGACCCTATTTTACCCTTACAATAATTCAATATGAGATTACTTTAACACACGGCTGAAATACAATCTCTGAGAAATAAGATGATCAAGGAAATTGAATTTGAAAATCATATGCTCAAGATCAATTCAAAACAAGTTTTGGAACCAAAAGAAATTGATCAGTCTACTAATTTAGTTCAGAAAAGAAAGGACACCAAGAGAAAAAATCATGTTGAAGATTGAAAATACACATGAAAGAAAAATAAACAAGTTAAGATCTATCAAAGGAAGAAGAACAACAATCTTCCATAATTAGAACAACAATAATAGCAACTCTCAATTGTTGAAACATGAATGTTTATAATTACTTAAATTCATTAATTAGATTTTAGAAAATAAAACAGTAAGCAATAAAATAAGAAAGGATTCATAGAACCCTCCTGCTGAATTAAGATCACTCTAATAGATATATCTAATGTGAAATTCAATAGACTGAGTGTAACGACCCAAACCCGAGAGTCCGGTCCGCTATGTGTAGCCCACTAAGCACACAACGCCTTGGGTCATCAGGCCCACCACAAGCCAACCCAAAAGTTCATGGATGATGTTGGTGCCTAGAGGTAGTGTGCGACCACCTTATAAATCGAACACAATTCCCACACCTACCCGATGTGGGATGGGATATTACAATCTCCCCCACTTAAATCCTTAACGTCCTCGTCAAGGCTGAATCGTACCCCGGGCGATGCAGGATTTAAGAGCTAACTTGTACGGGGAACAAGAGGTGGCTCCCACCTTATGTGGTGTAGCACTTTGGCCCGTACAACACTTTGTTCCCACATTTCCGGTCGGGACCCAGTCTGATACCATTTGTAACGACCCGAGCCTGAGAGCTCGGTCCACTACATGTAGCCCACACACTGGCCCATTGAGCACGCAGCTCCTTGGGTCATCAGGCTGACCACAAGCCAACCCAAAAATCCATGGATGATATTGGTGCTCAGAGGTAGTGTGTGACCACCTTATAAATCGAACACAATTCCTACACCTACCCGATGTGGGACAGGGTATTACACTAAGTTAATTAAGTCTTGCATGATTAGAAAAAGCTATTAGTTAGTTGTTAATTAAAATCAAATTGATTAGACTTTAGCAAGTCTAAAGATCTTCCTGCTGAATTTCAGCAGGTAGACCTACAACTAATATTTTACCGTCTTAAGCAAGATAAAATTAACTTAGACTAAGGTAGATAGCTCAAACAAGTCTTATTCATCTATCTTCTGTATCTTAGTCATCAGCAGCCTGCTATCTATTGATCCCTTTAGGCATTGTTTCTCATCACTTTAACTTCACCTACTGATAATGCTCTATTTGATTATCGCGCGCTTTACTGCTCATTCATATATGGGTTTTCAAACAGATTCCTTGTTTTGATAATCGAGCTTTTTGCCTTCACTCTCATGTAACTTAATTCACTTAGCTAAAAACAGCCTTTCGTTAAAAGATAAACTCGCCTGCTGTAGCTAAGTTATCAGCAGATGGAAACTACTGATACTAAGTGTATGTTACTGCTTTAAATGTTATTCTATTTACTTACACTTACTCTCCATTGATTAAAACACTTAAACGATTTCTTATATATATTTTATCAAACAATATTTTAAAGCAATATATATGAAAACCACTTTTGGTCACTTTCACGTGATTAATTCTTGGTCATCTCAATTCAAACATTAAACTGTTTAAAAGAAGACTTTATTAAATTACCATACAATTTATCATTGCATTAAATATCCCACAGTGTATCATATCTTCTAGCTAAACAACCTTTTTATTACTACATAAGAAAGATATCTACTCTCCTTATTTTATACAAAAAGATATCTAACCTCTATCTATAAATTTATGATCTTTTGCTAGGTAATATCTTTCGTATAAAAAAATCTCTTCAAGATCTCTAAGCTTTAAAAGATAGATTTATCATCACTTTTAAAAGATCATTCATACTCTATCAAAACGACTATATTTTAAAGATCTCTATATAAATCATTTTTGAGCAAGTATTGAAAAAGTGAAGAACTGGATTAAAACATTTCCCATATCCCTTCACGCAAATATTTCTTGAAATGTTCCAGTTCTCATGGTGGAAGATATATAGAACAGAAGATAGAAGAGTTGAAGACTTTATTCATCTACCATAGAAGTAAGCATAATTAAATATGTTTATATTAAAAAAGAAAACTCTACATTTTCTACCATTTTGCTTATATTGACATTCACACTTGTTTTGTGGTTAAATTTTGGAGCTCAATAGTGTATTTGGGAGGAGAAATCGAACCAATTGTTCAAATTTATGGAAACTTGGAATTATTACATGATAATATACTAGAAACTTTGTAAGTATTTCTACACTAATAAGATGTCTACTAGTTGTTATATTCTATATGCTTGGAATAAGTTAAATTTCTTGTTCACATCACATACAAGTTTGGTCTATGATTGCAAAGAAACAAGGACACATATGGATTAGTTTTCCATCCACATTGTTGGGTAAATATAATCGTAAATTTTTAATATATAATATTCTCAAATTATTCTTTCAAACTTAATTTCTATTAAAAATTTCAAATGTTCGTTGCAAGACAATCATCTGTGGATATGTACAAACAATTTATAGAAAAGGAAATTGATCAAAAACATGATATTTTAATTTTTCCAATTAACACGACATGACAGGGAGATGTAAACACTGGAGCATGTTTACATTGGACACTTCTTGTTTTCTTCAAAAATGAAATGAAATGGGTTCTTTACACTTTGTTAATAAACAAAGAAGAAGAAACTGATTTTCACTTGGAAATGGCTAAATTATTGGTGAGTAATGTAAAATGTTTAGTTATGAATAATAAATCAATTACTTACATCCTAATTTTCTATTAATATGTTTATTTACAGACATCATATTTGAAAGAAAAAAAATGAGATTGTTCGTTAATAATTTTGAATTCAAAAGATACAAGGGATTAAGCCAACCAAACTTCGTTTACGAAATAGAAACATGTACATCATCACCACAACAAGCCCCTGAAACTATTGATTGTAGAGTAATTGTGTGTTTACTAATTGAGAGGCTTCTACGAGGTAAACCACTACCAAAGAAAGCTTCACATGCCGAATGTCAGAAATATAGAGCAAAAATGGTCGAATGGATAGTTAAAATTGAGCAAAAAAGAATTTATTACTTGAAATAAGACTAATTTGAAATATATATTTGTGTCACTTGAATCTTTTATGTTGATATTTGTTGGTAGAGTTCAATTTTCATACGTGCTGGTAGGGTTGATTCATAAATGCACGTTAGATTTATATATCACAGTACATAATTATTTGGTTTTATTGTTGCGTCGTTGGTTTTATTAATTTATAAAACCCCCGTGTGATTGTTGAAAAATTGTGCACCGGTGTTATTTAATTAGGAATCGTACATTTCAATTATGCCTCGATTTTTTTATATTGGTGTGTCATTATTAATTTATAAAAAACAAATGTGTTTCTTAATTTATAAATTGTGCGCCGATGTTATTCAATTAGACATCGCACATTACAATTCTGCCTTAGTTTTTCATATTGGCGCATCATTAATAATTTATAAAAAATACACATGTTTCTTAATTTATAAATTGTGCGCCGGTGTTATTCAATTAGACATCATATTATCTAATTATTTTAGAATTTGGTGGCAGCTAAATTTGTATATCGCGGTACATAATTTTTTGGAATTAAAAAAAAAATTTATTTATCAATGCTATAAATTTATTTTTTATATCGCGGTATAGTCATTCATGTATATAAAAAGGGAGAAATTTGAGTTTTGTGCATGATAAAACTATATTCCAATTATCAATGATACCTGGGTATTTTTTTTTAAAAATGTGCACCGGTGTTATTTAATTAGGCATCGCACATTTCAATTTTGCCTTGGTTTTTTTTATATTGCCACGTCGTTATTAATTTATAAAAAATACACGCGTTTCTTAATTTATAAATTGTGTGCATGTGTTCTTTAATTAGGCATCGCACATTACAATTCTACCTCAGTTTTTTTATATTGTCGTGTCGTTATTAATTTATAAAAAATACACATGTTTCTTAATTTATAAATTGTGCGCCGGTGTTCTTTAATTAGGCATCGTATCATCCAATTATTTTAGAAATTGGTGGGAGTTAAATTTATATATCGCGGTACATAATTTGTTGGATTAAAAAAACTTTATTTATCAATGCTATAAATTTATTTTTTATATCTCAATATAATCATTCATATATAAAAAAGGGAGAAATTCGAGTTTTGTACATGATAAAACTATATTCCAATTATCAATGACACCTGAGTATTTTTATTTAAAATTGTGTGTCAGTGTTATTTAATTAAGAATCGCCAATTACAATTTTGTCTCGTTTTTATATTACCGCATCGTTATTAATTTATAAAAAATACACGTGTTTCTTAATTTATAAATTATGTGCCGGTGTTCTTTAATAAGGCATCCTATCAATTTCTGTTTTCAATTGCGACACCGAGCATTTTTCTTTACGAGACCTAATTTTGGTGGGACTTTAATTGTAAATTTTGATGCCCAAATTTTTCTTTGCGAGACCTAATTTTGGTGGGACTTCAATTGTCAATTCCGACACCTAACTTTTTCTTTGCGATGCCTAATTTTGTTGGGACTTCTATTGTAAATTCCGACACCCGACCTTTTCTTTTCGAGGCCCAATTAGCGCGCGCGTTTTACGTTGTTTTATTCACGCATTGGTTATTCATTAAGAGTATCATCACCATTTTTATCCCCAAAAGTATTTTTTATCGATTGAAAAAAAAATCATTGACTTTTCCGGTTAAAAGTTCACCACATGGGACCGGTCCGATTATCACCCCTTAAAAAATAGAGAAGTGGAACGGTTACAATTTCACAAAAGGGGACCGGCCCGCAATTATTCCATGTAAATTTGTTCGTCTCCGTCCAACTTCATATGCCATGTTGCTCGACCTTGGTTTTTAGGCATGTGGAGAGCTTTTTCAATTTTGGTTCCATCATCCTTCATTTCTAAAGGAAATAGGCCTCACCATGTTTGGATCCTCACTGCAGCACTGAAATGATGTCACATTAAGTAGAGAGTATTAGATGATAGAACCAATACCGAAGATAAAGGATTTACCGTGACTCAAGGCTGAACAGCTAGTAGACTTGGTGGCCAAGCTTGTGTTCCTTAATTCATGTAATTGATAAAATCAAATATGTTGTGTATATCCTTCCTAGAATAGATATCCAATGTAATGTAACAACGTATGAAAAGGTTGAGTTGAATAATACAATAATTCTTCCTTCAACATGGTATCAGAGCCTTGATCCCATTCAAACCTTTATTTTTTATTTCATTTTCCTTCCCGTCTTACCCTCTTTCTGTTTCTTTCCCATGGTAGCACCCGATTCCCAAGTTTTAATCCCTAACCCCCAGGAACCCACAAAGCCCCGCATAATGGTTGTTTTTCACACAACTCCATTAAACTCACCTCTATCAATTATCTTTCTTGGCAAACACAAACTCAAGCTATTCTCCTTGGCTATGACTTGCATAAATTTGTGGATGGTTCTCCCCCAATCCCACCTGCAACCATCGCTAAAAACAACCAAGAAGAAACCAATCATGAGCACATCACATGGTTTCGTCAGGACAAATTAATTCTTGGTGCTCTCATTGGAACTCTCTCCCCCACGACTATTCCTCTAGTTACCCAAGCCAAGACCTGCCAAGAACTATGGGATGTTCTAGCTAGAACCTTTGCCCGACCTTCCCGCGGGCATATCAAACAACTTAAAGACCATCTCAAACACCTCACCAAAGGCACTCAATTCATATCCGACTATATGCAGCCCATCAAAAACCTCTTGACAATGAAGACCTTATCGAATTAATTCTTGATGGCCTCGGTGATGACTACCAGTCTATCATCGATTCTATTAATGGTTGCGACTCACCCATCTCTTTCGATGAGCTACATGAAAAGCTCATTAACAAGGAACTTGCCATTCGTCCCAAGACCCAACCATCTCCCTTACCTGCCACTGCCAACCCTACCCATACTCGCCCAACCAAGCACAACCCCAACTCCCACACAGCCCGTAGCTAGCCTTTTATTCCCAACACCACCTCAGCTACCCACCACTCCAACCAATCAACCAGACCTCCCCCTCGTCCCTTTCTTGGTAGGTGCCAATGGTGCAACACCCAAAGGCCATGTTCTTGCCCACTACCATCTTTTCAACCAATCTCATCCCAACCACAAACCTCCAAACCGTCCCTCCCAGCCTTGGCAACCCCGTCCCAACACCCCCTGGTAGTTCTCCTTTTCTCTACCCCGTGCTCATGTCACCACTGCCCTCAACCATACCAACCTAAATTGTCTCCTAGATAGTGGTGCATCTTACCATGTCATGTCACAACCCGAATCTGCCCCTTTATAGGACCCAACTCATTCGCAATTTACCTGTAAATATCCTTAAACAAATCTACTGAGCTTGAAAAATAAATAGAAGAACATTAAGCAACCCAACTTATATATACATAAGCCACAAGCCCTATTAAAAGTTTTACAGACGCGGAAGCGTTAAAACCAAAATAGAAGACTACATGTCTTCCTGTACAGCAAAAACCATAAAGTCGTCCCAAAACTTCTAGGAATGCTACCCCAAAAGAGAATACATGCTAGCACCTCGGGGACCATCAAAACCATACGAGTCATCCTCCGACATGACTGCAATCTAAGGAAAACAAATAATAAAGGATGAATCGAAACTCAGTAAGGTATACTATACTTACACATGTTATGCGTGTATGCATCATAAGTAATGCCATGATTCTCAAATCAACAAATAATAGCATATTCATCAATGATATTCGCAAATAACATAGAAGAGCTAAAAGTTAAACAAATGTAGTATACAGGATCGAGATACATCTCCGATCGAATCACTTCCGACCTTGTCACCCCCACTATTGTTGTTGAAACTTGTATGTCTTGATCAATCTCTTGTTCGCTTTATCAAACCAATCAATTATTCACAACCCGGGTAAAAGTCATCACGAGGCTAGGTCCATACAACCCTAGACACGTCGTGATACTTAACATATTATTCAATGGTATTTTCCCCATTTGGCCAAAATGAAGAATTCGGTTTCGGGTCCGAGTAGGGTGCCGTTGCTAACTAGCACTGCTCTCCTCCTCGTGACCTAGTCAGAGGTTCCCCTACTCTCCCCATAATAAATTGTTCAATTGCGTAATTGAAGACTATTCACACGAGCACTTCATGTTCGAAACTTGTGCTCAACAAGGGAATTAACACATAAAGAATTCCAATGAGTTGTAAAGTAAACTTATTGTATTCACCAGCATGTTCCAAATAACTCATATTGTTCTCATACTTGTAAGTTTCAAAGTACAATTTCAGTATGCTCATAATATTCATACGTCAAGTATCCGACCAAGTTACGCATGTAATAACACATGGTTCCTAGCATGGATATTATAATAACTTGGTATTATGAACACACATAAGCAAGTAGCTCCCTTACCCTAAAAGAAGATTATCTCTGCTGAGTAAAATATATTAAAAACCTTCCACGATAGTCCCCGAGTCAAACCCGCAAGGTACCAAAATAATCGATATGAGTTTAATAAATGAAGAAGGAGAGAACGGTGGAGTATTTTGGAAATGTTAAGGATGGTCTAACTCGTAATCTCAACGATGTAAAATCAATTGTTGAGCTGCCTGTATTTATAGTAGCACCAAGAGAAATGGCGATTGGATCATGATATATTATAGATAGCCCAAACTATTATGTAGCTTAGTTGAGTCATAAGCAGGTGCAAGTAACCTAAACATTCCAACATCCTCGGGCTGCCACGAAGGAGACCGATCAATTCCAAATTGTTTCTTATGGTTTGCATGATAAACTTGGAAGGAAAGAATTTATTACAAAGACTAGATGAGTCATACTATAAGCATGAGGTAGAAGTAACAATTCTCCAAGAAAGATATATATCAATTCTTTCAATCCAATCCTATACCAAATTAATCATGGCGGTGGGTCCCACTACAAAATTACTAAGAAAGCTTCTCCACAAACTCATACATGACAAACTTAACATATATATATATATATATATATATATATAGTTTGTTTTATAATAAAAATAATAGATAATCTATTAAACTAGAAAGGTCAACCATTATATTATTTAGTCAAAATGTATTAAACCTTATTAAAATAAAAGTAGATAAGATATTGGAATTACAATAATTATAGTTTGCTCAACAAAATATCACTTAGTCAAAATTTTCAAAAGTGTTACCAAATTGACTTAATTGTAAGATTATATATAGATAAAATATCGGGGTATTACATGTCACCTCCGATCATCAAAATCTAGCCTATCATAATCCTTACGAGGGTTCGGATGATATCGTTATTGGTAATGGTACGAGTCTTCCCATTTCTCATATTGGCTTTGCATCTCTCCCCACTTCCTCTCAGTCTTTTGCACTGTCCAATGTGTTATGTGTCCCAACTATGAAAAAGAATTTAATTTCAATTTCTCAATTTTGTCATACAAATAATGCTTCTGTTGAGTTCTCACCTTATTTTTTATGAAGGATCTACGCATGGGGCAAATTCTTTTTCAGGGTTCAACTAAAGATGGAGTCTATGAGTGGCCGGCAACCACTCCCTTCCCCACATCTCCACTCATTTCCTTCTCAAGTGTCAAAACCGACTCATCTGCTTGGCACCATCGCCTTGGACATCCATCTGCAGTTATTTTTAAGCACATTGTTAGCTCTTTTCACTTAGATTGTTCTAATAATTCTAGCAAAAATGTTCCTTGTAACTCATGCCAATGTAATAAAAGTCACAAGTTACCTTTCACCATTTCTACCATTTCCTCTTCTTCTCCCCTTGAAATTATTTTCCCTGATGTTTGGACATCCCCCTTCATTCCATAGATGGTTACAAACACTATGTTATATTCGTTGACCACTTCACCAAATACACGTGGCCTTATCCTCTTAAGCGAAAATCTGATGTTCATGATGTCTTCTCTCGCTTCAAAGAACTTGTTAACAATCATTT
The DNA here is from genome assembly GCA_013146195.2 of Codonopsis lanceolata. NCBI lineage: Eukaryota > Viridiplantae > Streptophyta > Magnoliopsida > Asterales > Campanulaceae > Codonopsis > Codonopsis lanceolata. The sequence continues at coordinate 122,522,210 of CM028379.1, read as the reverse complement.
TCAACTCAAAATTCTCACTCTTTATTCTGAAAATGGTGGCGAGTATGATGCCCTAAAAATTTTCTAGCTACTATTGGCATTGCTCATCTCACATCTCCTCCTCACACCCCCGAGCACAACAGCTACTCGGAGCGTCGTTATCGTCACATAGTCAAAATCGTGTTATCTCTCTTATCCCATGCCTCTATGCCATTAACTTATTGGTCTCATGCCTTTGCCACTACGGTATATCTCATTAATCGCCTTCCCACCCTCGACCTTAAAGCTCCATTACCCCCTATCATAAACTCTTCGACAAACCACCCAATTATTCCAAACTCGTAGCTTTAGATGCCTATGCTATCCTTGGCTACGGCCGTACTTGCCACACAAACTTGTACCATGATCATCCCCCTGTGTCTTCATGGGCTACTTTCTCACACAAAGTGCCTACCTATGTCTAGACACATCTACCTCACGCATCTACATCTCTTGCCATGTCAAGTTCGTTGAATATGTCTTTCCATTTAGCACTTCTTTCGCTACCACTCAATTTGCCTTACCTATTTCCTCCTCTGAATGGTGTTCCATGGCTTTACCTATTCTTGTTCACCCTTCCCTAACTCCAATTCCTATACCCAACTCGTCTCCATCTCCCAATTCTAAACCCTTGTCATCCCACTACCACTGTTCCCTTGCCCACTTCGTCAGCTCCCTCCCAGCCCGCTACCAATACTCCCTTGTCCACTACTGACCTGCCCAAATCCAATCTCCCTTCCCCTCCACCATTTACTAATCATCCTAACCCACCACGCACCATCACCACCAGATCTAAAAATAACATACACAAGCCCATTACCAAACTTAACCTTACCGCCCAACTAAACCCCAACCCAGCACCAAGTGAGCCCTCTACGGTGACTCAAGCCTTCAAAGATCCTAAATGGCGCCAAGCCCTCTCTACTAAATTTGATGCCTTGGTTACAAATGGCACATGGGAGCTGGTACCTCCAAATCCCAACCAAAATTTAGTTGGGTGGAAATGGGTGTTTCGCACCACATATCTCCCTGATGGATCTATCGATAAAGACAAGGCCCGTCTTGTTGTGAATGGGTTTCATCAGCATCCTGGGATTGATTTTCATGATACTTACAACCCGGTTATTAAGCCTACACTGTTCGGTTGGTGCTCAGTCTTGCGGTGTCTCAAAATTGGTCTCTCTGCCAACTTGATATCAATAATGCCTTCCTTCAAGGCACATTATATGAAGAAGTTTTCATGCAACAACCCCCGGGTTTCAATGACAAAGATTACCCAAGCCATGTCTGCAAACTTCGGAAGGCTATTTACGGACTCAAACAAGCACCCTGCGCTTGGTATAATGAGCTCCGTCACTTTCTTATCACTGTTGGGTTTGTGAATTCTCTAGCTGACACCTCTCTCTTTGTCTACCAAGGTAACAACACCATCATCTACTTCTTAATTTACGTAGATGATTTTATAGTCACGAACAACAACACTGATGAGGTTCATGGATTTATCACTAAACCTTCTCAAAGGTTCTCTCTAAAAGATCTTGGACTTTTAAATTATTTTCTTGGGGTTGAGGTTCACTCCCATGCAACTGGGTTGTTCCTATCTCAAAGGAAATACATTCTTAATCTACTTGGAAGATACAACATGACCACTGCCAAGCCTACCACCACCCCTTAACCATAACACTTATCCTCACTCTCACCTTTGGTTCCCCACTTTCCAACCCGACTAATTATCGAACACTCATCGGTAGTCTCCAATATCTTTCTCTCACCCGACCCGACATTGCCTACCCTGTCAATAACCTATCCCAATTCATGCACCAACCCACAACTGAACACTGGCAAGCTACAAAATGTCTCCTATGTTATCTATGTGGCACTTTGGATCATGGGCTAACTTTGCATCGCAACTAAGACCCGACTCCTCATGCCTTCTCCAATGCCGATTGGGCTGGTGATAAAGACAATTATACTTCCACCTCCGCTTATCTCATCTACCTTGGTTGAAACCTCACCTCATGGAGTTCGAAAAAGTAACGTACGGTTGCCCGTTCTTCGACCGAGGCAGAATATCTTTCGGTCGCAGCCATTGCGACTAAACTTCGGTGGCTTTGTTCCTTACTCACATAATTGAATGTGCACATTCCATCACAGCCCGTCATCTACTACGACAACATTGGTGCCCCTAACCTTTGCGCCTATCCCATCTTTCACTCTCGAATGAAACATGTCGCCCTTCACTACCATTTCATTAGAGAACAGGTTCAAAACAATATGTTACGTGTTGCCCATGTCTCTTCCACAGACCAACTGGCAGACGCTCTCACAAAACCTCTATCTCATCAACGGTTTCAATTTCTTCAATCCAAGATTGGCCTTACCCGCCGGCCGTCCATCTTACGGGGGCATGATAGATCCAATACCGAAGATAAAGGATTTACCGTGACTCAAGGCTGAACAGCTAGTAGACATGGTGGCCAAGCTTGTGTTCCTTAATTCATGTAATTGATAAAATCAAATATGTTGTGTATAACCTTCCTAGAATAGATATCCATTGTATATATATTTATACACTGTAACAACATATGAAAAGGTTGAGTCCGGCCCGATTATCACCCCTTAAAAAATAAAGAAGTGGAACGGTTACAATTTCACAAAAAGGGACCGGCCCGTAATTATTTCGTGTAAATTTGCTCGGCTCCGTCCAACTTCGTATGTCGTGTTGCTGGACCTTGGTTTCTAGGCATGTGGAAAGCTTTTTCAATTTGGTTCCATCATCCTTCATTTCTAAAGCAAATAGGCTTCACCATGTTGGATCCTCACTGCAACACTGAATATGATGTCACATTAAGTAGAGAGTTAGGTTGTCTAACACGGATTGAAGCATTTTTATTTGAGTTTTGGTGTAACTCTCGATATTTGAAATTTTGATGAAATCAATACATTAATGGAATTCATCCAACAGTCGTAATGTTTTAACAATCCACAGATACATATTCTGCTTAATATAGTTTATAGCCAAAAACATATTTCATACGTTCTAAATATGTTGGAGAATGAGGTTTTCAACAATGTCAAAAATTGTACAAAGATAAAATGAAACTTATATTGCTGGAAAAATTGTGTTTAAAGAATGGAATTGTGCAATGTTGTGACACGGATTTCTTCATGGGCCATTTGTGTAATGACAAGGATAATTGTGGAATCGTATTCTTCTCCGTGAGAACATCGAAATCATAGATTTATTTGTCCAATTTGGTGTTTGATAAATAAGTTATGATTGATTAAAGTGTGATTGTTGGAAGTGGGTTTATCCCACATTGAGAAATTAACAAAAGCTTGAGTGGTTTATATATAAGTGTTTTCTGTGGTAAGGGTAAACTTGTATAGAATAGAGGCTCTCTCTCTCGCAAGCTTGCTCAAGGGGTGAAAATCATGGTCTAGTTTAGCCTTCAGGATATCGTACTCATGTGCGAGCGCGGACACGAATGTCAAACCAAATTTGTATGTTCAGACCAACCCACGTTTTGTTAATTATTTTTTTGGTTTTTGTAACTCCAACATTTATAACAGACTTTATGGGCTGCTATTTCCAGCTTTAATGAGAGATATTATTTGCCTATTGATAATGGAATTATTTCATCATCAATATGGTTATTTAATCAGTCTCGTGTCTTCTCCTATAAAAGGAGATTACATCCATGATCGATGTATTTTATACGTCGATTTTATATGCTTCTATGACTTAAATTATGCTATTTCACGAGGCTTTTGGCTACTGATATATGTTTTCGGTAAGTTTTGTAAGTTTCAGGGTTTTTAGTGAAAATATGCGAAACTCCAGGGTTTTATGTGCAAATTTCAAGAAAAGCCAAAGATGAAAAATGAAGAAGAAATGAAGGAAGCCACATCTGGAGACCTTGCGGACGCAAGGTACCTCAGACCTTGCGACCGCATGGTAGGCAGTACGTTTTCGAGGCAAGAAAGCAAAGGCCAAAGGAACTGGAGACCTTGCGGACGCAAGGTACTAAACACCTTGCGACCGCAAGGCGGTCAGAATGCGATATTTTCGTATTTTGACACAGAGATTCGATTGGATTACAACTCCCGAGTATATATTGAAGACGGCTGGAAGCAGTCTTAGGTAGATTTTAGGTAGTTTTTAGATTGTATAACATAGTTAGATTGTGTAATTACAAGTATTGAAGATCAAATCATGTTTCCGTTCATCTCCATGTGTTGTTCATTGTCTATGATGAACTAAATCATCCATAATCTAGGAGGTGGGAGGTAACTTGTATCGAATTTATGTTTTGATTCTTATATATGTTCATTCAATTCTTGTTGATTGTGGTGTTTATCAATCCCTATATTATTTTGCTTTGAACAAATGAATGTAATCGCAAATAATAAAGGCCTAGAGGTGCGGATAACTGCATGACCAATGTGCATATGTCGCATAATCGGCTCACCATCACAATAAATTGGACCTATCGATGCACGAGAGTGATAAGTTAGGACCAGTTCATACATGGTCTAGGTGACAGAAAAATCATAAATCTAGGTGACAGCCTAGATTAAAGTTCTTGTGCTTAGGATATAGAATGGATGAATGTTATGGGATGGAGGTGAACCAATAGTTCAACAGACTATATCTATCTTTAGTGAACGAACCCAAGAAATTGAATGATAATTATTATGGATTGAACATAAAGGAGATACAAGTGAAACCCAGAATCCTAGATTGCCACTCACCATAAGATCTTCATATCTGTTATTACTGCTAATTAGTTAAACATCTAAATATAAATAGTAGTTAGAATAAAATAATTATAAAAACCCCCTTTAGATTAATAATTTGCTATCAATAAATTGCACTGTTCGTGATCACTTGTCTCTATGGGTTCGACCCTTGCTTCCAATACTATTCTATAATAGTCTTGTCCACTTGCAAGGAAAAAGATTAAATAAAACATCGATCAAGTTTTTGGCGCCGTTGCCGGGGACAAGCTAGTTCACGTAGTTAGTTTGTTGGTAGCGTAGTTTTTAATTTAGTCTTTAGTTTAATTTTCAGTTTTTTATAAAAATCAAAAATACCAAAAGATTTTATTTTATTTTTAGTTAGTTGTTTTTAAATTGCTTTAATTTATTTTATGCACGGTCGTCGATCTTTGAATCCCAAATTGGTAGAACTAAATCAAGATATTAATATTATTAGAAGAAATCAAGAAGATCTTGAAAATCTAGCTCCCGAGTTTGATAATCAAGAACAATTGAATCAAGAGGATCCTCTGGTTGATCCCACAATGGAAGAAAATAATAATAATCGAATTCGAAAATCCAGCTTAACCCGCTAACTGAATCAAAGAGAAGAAGAACTCTGCAAGAAGAAATATGGAAGTAGTGGTAAATCAAAGAACTATTAATGACTTTAGTAGACCTTCATTAAATGTTGTGACATCATGTTTAGTCTTGCCAGATGCTGTAAGGAATTTTGAATTAAAAGATCATTATTTTAATGCTATTCCATCTTTTCATGGAATGCCTCATGAAGATCCTGTCAGTTTCTTAAGAGAATATGAATACATGATGAGTACTTTTCCTTTAGGAGGGTTGACTGAAGATCAAATTAAAATGAAATATTTTTCCAGTACATTAAAAGAATTGGCAAAGCGATGGTTTATGAACTTAACACCTAATAGTATTTATACTTGGGCTTAATTATATGATTTGTTTATGAGTAAATTCTATAAGCATGCATCTCTTACTGAATATAGAAAACAAATCATGTCATTCCAAAATGAACCAGGTGAAACATTCCATGAGTCATGGGATAGATTTAAAAATCTGCTCATTATGTGTCCTCATCATAATTTGGCTCAACATGTGTTAGTGCTTCAATTTTATCATGGTCTTTCGCCATGCTTACAAACTATGGTTGATAGTGCAATGGTGGTTCTATTAATAGAATGACACCAGAAGCACTAGAAGAATTATTTGAGATGTTAAGTATTAATTCTCAACAGAAAAGTGCTAGAGGTAAAAATAGAAGCCTATATCAATTACAAGATAAATCAGATACACAAGCTCAATTTGAAAATTGGCAAATTCAAGAAGCATGTGCTTTATGTGGATTATATTCTCATGCTACTAATTTTTGTCCATCAAGTGCTATGTATTCTGAACATGCTAATGCTATGAATATGTACCCTCAAAGGCCAAGGAATGATCCCTATTCAAACACTTATAATCCTGGTTGGAGGAATCATCCTAACTTTTCTTGGGGAGGAAATAAGCCTTTACAACCTCAACAATTCCAACCTCAACCACCTCAACCTCCACAATTTCCAAATCAAAATCAATTGAGAATTGAAGAAGTTCCAAAACAAGATGGAGCAAGTAAAGGTCAAGCAAGATTTGATGAAATATATGCTTGAAGAGATTGAAAATCTAAAGAAGCACATTGCAAATTCTGAAGTTGATAAAAGAGAAGAAGGGAAGTTCCCTAGTCAAACCGAGCAAGCCAAGTCAATCACCGTCTTGCGAAGCGGTAAGGTAATAGGTGAAGAGGTAAGTGATCCTGATCCTTCTTCTAATGTGCCTGTTACAGTAGAAAATTCTGAAAAGGAAATTGAAAAAGAGAGTAATAAAGAGAATAATGAATCAAGTAATCAAGAAGTAGAAGTAGAAGTAGAAGTTCCAAATAAGGAACAAGAAAAAGAGGTTCAAAATAAAGATAAATACAATAGAAGTTGAAAAAGAGTTAGATCAAGAAGAAGAGGAACCTTATGTGGCTCCACCACCTTATGTTCCTCCAATTCCGTTTCCAAGAAGACTTATGAAAAACCGAATGGACAAACAATTTACGGAAATTTATAATATGTTATCCAAAGTGAATGTTAATCTTCCTTTGCTTAATGTTATTAAAAATATTCCAGCTTATGCAAAGTTTTTCAAAGATCTTCACTCTAAGAAACACAAGTTTGAAAACAATGAAAAGATTATTGTTTCTGAAAACGTAAGTTCTGTTTTACAACCCGAACTACCCCATAAATTAAAAGATCCTGGTAGCTTTAACATCCAAGTTTCCTTGGGAAGCTCCAAAAAGATGAAAGCAATGCTAGATTTGGGAGCAAGTATTAATTTGATGCCTTTTGCGGTCTATAAACAGTTAGGGTTAGGAGAACTAAAACCCACTACTATGCAATTACAATTAGTCGATCGCTCGCTTAAATATCCTTTGGGTATAGTGGAAGACATCCTAGTTCAGGTTGATAAACTAATCATTCCAGTTGACTTTGTGGTTCTAGAGATGGAAAGAAAGATTTGCACAAATAATGAAGTACCAATATTGTTAGGTAGACCTTTCATGGCTACTGCCAATACCATGATTAATGTGAAAAATGGTAAACTCACAATGTCAGTCCTAGGTGAAACTGTTGAAATCTCTGTTTTTGATGCTATGAATAGACCTAGTGACATTAATGCATGTTTTTCAATAGATGAAATTGAAAAGTTATCAACTGAAACTTTTGAAGAAGATGAAGATTATGAGAGAGATAGATTTATAGTTTATGATGATAGTCCTATCCCTCCCATAAAAATTGACATTGATGAGATTGAAAGAGAAATAGAAGAGGAAGAAAGACAAGAGAGAGAAAAGTTAGAAGCTAGTAAAAAGAAAGATAAAGAAGAAATAGAGAAAGAATCAGAAAATAGTTCTGATAAAATTGATAAAATAGAAGAAAGTAATGAAATCAAGGAAGATGAAGTAGAGATTCTGAAATCTCTCTTTGAAGAAATTGAGTTAGAGAATGTCGAAGTAGAAAATAAAGAAGAAGATAAAGTAAAGAATGAGGAGGCTAAAATAAAAGAAACAATTAAAGCAGAAAATTCTGAATTTATGTCATCCATTAATTCTCCTAAAGTTGAAGAATTAAAGCCATTACCACCCCATTTAAAATATGCATTTTTAGGGGAAGGTAACACTTTGCCTCGTTATTATAGCAAATTTACTTAACTAAGAGCAAGAAGCTAGTTTATTAAAAGTTTTATGGACACATAGAGAAGCTTTAGGATGGTCCTTAGCTGATTTAAAAGGTATTAGTCCATCTATGTGCATGCATAAAATACATCTAGAAGAAGGTAGTAAACCTTCAAGAGAAAGGCAAAGAAGACTTAACCCACACATGGAAGAAGCCGTAAGAAAAGAAGTTCTTAAGCTCTTAGATGCGGGTATAATTTACCCTATATCAGATAGTAAATGGGTTAGTCCTGTTCAAGTAGTTCCTAAAAAGTCGAATTACGGTGTTAAAAATGAGAAAGATGAATTAGTCCCTACAAGAACAATAATCGGTTATAGAATGTGCATTGATTTGCGAAAACTTAATGCGGCAACCAGGAAAGACCACTTTCCTTTGCCATTTATTGATCAAATCCTTGAAAGACTAGCCGGTCATGAATATTATTGCTTTCTTGACGGTTTTTCTGGTTATAATCAAATCCCTGTTGCACCCGAAGACCAAGAGAAAACAACTTTTACATGCCCCTTTGGTACTTTTGCTTTTAGGAGAATGCCATTTGGATTATGTAATGCACCAGCTACTTTTCAAAGATGCATGATTTCTATATTTTCAGATTTAGTTGAAAGATGTGTTGAAGTTTTCATGGATGATTTTTCGCTTTTGGAAATTCTTTTGATCATTGCTTAGAAAATCTTACATCGCCCCGAAAAGATGTCGTGAAACAAATTTAACTTTAAGTTGGGAGAAAAGTCACTTCATGGTCAAACATGGAATTGTCTTAGGGCATGTTGTTTCAAATAAAGGCATTGAAGTTGATAAAGCTAAAATCGGAAGTTATTTCACAACTACCCCTCCCACTTCGCTTAAAGGTGTTAGAAGTTTTCTAGGGCATGCTGGTTTTTATCGAAGATTTATAAAAGATTTTTCCAAAATCTGTAAGCCTCTATGTAATTTGTTAGCAAAAGATACATAATTTATTTTTGATAAAGAATGTTTAGAAGCTTTTAATTTATTGAAAGAAAAAAACTTCTATCGCCTCTATTTTATCCGGCCGATTGGTCACTTCCTTTTGAAATCATGTGTGATGCATCGATTTTGCAATTGGAGCCGTGTTAGGACAAAGGGTAGATAGAAAGCCTCATGTGATCCACTATGCTAGTAGAACTCTAAATGATGCACAATTGAATTACACAACTACGTAAAAAGAGTTTTTAGCAGAGTATATGCTTTAGAAAAATTTAGATCATATATGTTAGATCAAAGGTGATAATATTTTCTGATCATTCTGCATTAAAATATCTATTAAGTAAAAAGGATGCTAAACCAAGATTAATTAGATGGATGTTATTGTTACAAGAATTTGACATTACAATCAAAGATAAAAAGGGAACCGAGAATGTCGTAGCCGACCATTTGTCTAGATTAAAATTTTCACCCTTGCTTGAACGTCAATTTCTTGATGACCCAGTTCCCATAAATGAAGACTTTCCAGATGAGCAACTTTTAGCAATTAAAGATTCAGACCCTTGGTATGCTGATTTTGTCAATTACTATGTGTCTGATATCATTAATCCTGATTTTGATCATTATGAAAAGAAGAAATTTTTGGTTGAAACGAAAAATTATTTTTGGGAAGCACCTCATTTATACAAAATTTGTTCGATTCTTTAATAAGGAGATGTATTCCTAAAAAGACCAACAAGGTATTATGGAATTCTCGCCATGGATACTCTTGTGGAGGTCATTTTAGTGGAAACAAAACCGCTAGAAAAATTTTGCAATCGGTTTATATTGGCCTCTTGTTTTTAGAGATTGTGAATTGTTTTATAGAACATGTGATAAGTGTCAAAGAACAGTGGAATAGGAAAGAGAAACGAAATGCCCTTGCATATTAATTTGGTTGTTGAAATCTTTGATGTTTGGGGTATTGATTTCATGGGTCCTTTTCCAAAGTGTCAAATAATTGTGAGTATATTTTAGTAGCGCTTGATTACGTATCTAAATGGATTGAAGCAAGAGCAACCAAGACAAATGATGGCAAAAAAGGGTTAAATTTGTAGAAGATTTGTTTGCTAGATATGGAGTACCTAAGGCCATAATAAGTGACCAAGGAACTCATTTTACCAATAAGTTGTTGAATAATGTTCCTTAAGAAACATGGTGTAACTCACAAGTTAGCTACACCTTATCATCCTCAAACATCCGCCAAGTAGAAGTTAAGCAATAGACAAATAAAAGCAGATTAGAAAAGACCGTTAGGCCTAATCGTAAAGATTGAGAATCTAAACTTAAGGATGCTTTATGGGCATACCGAATCGCTTTTAAAACCCCATAGGAATGAGTCCATATAGAATGGTATATGGCAAAGCTTGCCATTTACCGCTTGAAATTGAGCATAAAGCCTATTGGGTTAAAGAATTAAATTTAGATTTAACCTTGGCTGGAGAGGAAAGATTGTTTCAGTTAAATGAATTAGAAGAACATAGGTTGAATTCGTATGAGAATGCTAAAACATATAAAGAAAAGACCAAGAAGTATCATGACATGGGGTTAGCCAACAAGATGTTTTATCCAGGGATGAAAGTTTTACTTTTTAATTCTAGACTTAGGCTATTCCCCGGAAAGTTAAAATCTAAATGGTCTCGTCCCTTTATAATTGTACGAATCTATCCTCATGGAGTCCGTTGATATTCAAAATCCTAAAAATAATGAAATTTTCAAAGTTAATGGACACCGACTCAAGCCATACTAGAGCCGATGTCGCTTGAACGAACAATTGAGTTAATTCGCTTGGCTGACAATGAACCACCCCGGGATTAGGCTTGCAGTTTGGTCGAGCCAAAGACGTTAAACAAAGGCGCTAAGTGGGAGGCAACCCACTATTTTGGATGTTATTGCTTTTATAGTTAGTTTAAATATGCTATTCTCCGTTAAATTTATTTTTTTGGGACATTTAATTTTTAATTAAATATGCCAAAATTCAAGTTTGGGGGAGAAAAACATCTTAGTGTTGTATTTATATGTTACTAATATTTTTAGTTTAGAATTTTTGTTAAGTTTTTGCAATACAGAAAGTTAAGAAACATAACGGAAGTTAACTAAGGGCTAAAGTGCAAAAATGTTGAAAAGAAAGAAAGGAGAAAACAAGTTGGGGACACGCAGGTGGAGACCTTGCGACCGCAAGGTCCTCAATAAATGCAAATATCGTGCATCGCCGACATGGGGAATAGCGGAATCGAAACGGTTTGATCGCCCACCTTGCGGGTGTGGCGCACTTGCGACCGCAAGGTCCCCTTTATATTAAGACAAGTGTCCGAGCCTCATTTCGAAATCACGAACTCTCCTCCTTCAACAAAAAGCAGCCCCCCTCTTCAAGAAATCCGCGAGATCCTTCCAAATTCGCTAATTACAAGATCTTCTCCCTCTTTCACCAAATCTTCATCTTCTACCTCCCTCACATCCATCATTTCACTCCATGGAAGCTTGAAGAAGCTTTGAAGAAAGAGGAAGACAACATCATTGTTGCCGATCAAGCTCAAACTCCTGCATTCAACTCTAAAGCTGCAATAAACAAGTAATCCTAACCCCTCTCTTTAATTTTTACGTCAAAATTCTTGCATGTTAGGGTGTTAGATAATTTTCACGTAGATAAAATTTTGCATGCTTTAGGAATAATTTTAATTTTAAAATCTTAAAAATTTATTTTTGTTAAATATTTAAATTTAATTTTCTCAAACAAAATGTTTAGAAAACGTAGAAATACCGGTGCTTCGTCCTCCCGCCCTGTTCAGGAGGAGGAACAAAATTTTGACCTCACCCGATTTGTGTCCTACGAGGCCTCCGAAAGATATGCGGCCAAACTCTCCAAGTCCTTGGTTCCCGAGAGGGGATTCAAGGCTGAAGAATTTGGCCTCCGTCCAAATTTTACGCCCGTAGGTGGGGGCGTTGATCGACTCTCCAAAGGTCGTGCCTATTGTCCGAGAGTTCTATGCCAATGGAAGCATTGGCATAGATGGGGGTGTTTTAGACACCGTTAATGTTAGGGACGTGGTAGTAGACTTTTCGTCCCAAAGCATTAACGAATATTTCGGCACCTCCAACTTTGCGGTTGGTGCCGATAATTTTAGCACACACCTCCACCCCCTATCCCTGTCGAGGTGGTCAATGCGACCATCGCCCTCCCTGGTGTTGTGTGGACCTACAACCGTAATCCACCTTTCGGTCCACGCACCATGGAGGAGTCCTTCAACACCCAAGCCCGTGTTCAAATTTGTTTGTGGGCGCTCATGCCCTCCGCCACCACCAACATACGGTGACTTGGGAGAGGGCCGTCTTGACCTACACCATTATGTCCGGTGGGTCTGTTGATGTTGGCCGTCTGATCAACGGCCAAATCAAGACCCTTATTAGAGGTGCTACGAATGCGGGGTTCGCGTTCCCGCATTTGATCACCGAGTTGTGTAGGAGGCAGCGTGAGATGGCCTGACACGCGGAGAGGCTTAAGGCCGGTCCGGCCATTACTAGGGCCATTTTGTTTGAGCACCACCGCCGAGAGTGAGGGTTCCTCACGGGAGGAACCCGAAGAGGAGGAGGAGGACCCGCCGTTGGGATCTCCAATAGGCTAGAAGAGGTTGCTCTTGAAGCCCAAATGGCAATCAACAGTTGGCACAAATTCGTGCCGACCAAGAGCGCTATTTGGGTGGTTTAACACGGGGACAAAATGTCTCCACTTATTATGGGTTGCCTCCTGGCACGATCCCCGAGTTACATCCTCATTCGTTATTTCCGCCCGACTCACCTTGAGTCGAGGCCCAAGTTCCATCCTCTTTCGTTAGGTGGACCTGCTATCTCCTTTTGATATTTGTCCTACCCCATCAATCCACTCATATGTTCCTCAATTTTGAGGACAAAATAGAAATTAAGTTTGGGGGGGGGGATTCTAAGCTTAGAGTCCTAGCAGGTCCTAGCCTAAGGAGGAATGGAGTTGGGCTATGTTTTTAGGGTGAAGAAAAATTTCTTTTCTTGATGACCATTTAACTCTTCACCCTATTTTCCTGTTTTTAATTTTTTCTTATTTTCGAAGGTGTTGCCTTGACCAGAATACACTCACATTGGTTGCTCGTGGCTTCCTCTTATAGGAACCCATCATCAATTGAGTCATCGTCATCATCTCCAATTTTCAAAAAAAAAAAAAAATCAAAAAAATAAAAAAAATAAAATATTTCAAAATTTTCATCCTCAAGTTTAGGTGTGGTAATGCTAGTCGTAGTCCATGAGGAATTAATGCAATGAACCGCATAGCTAGTCCGTAGATCCCTCTGGAATTTACTTAATTTTGCGAAACTTTTACTTTTCTCCAAATTCTTCATGCACCCACACCAGTCATAATTATGGATTGATTAGAATAGTTTTATAAAGTTTATAGCACCTACTTCATTACAACAAGATATGCACAAGAATATGATGCATAGCCATTCGAACATAATTGTTGCATTAAATTGTGACTTAGGGTCAATTGCATGATAGTTAGATCCCTTGGATTTTTCTCATTTATATATCTCAAGCACACTTTCGAACCGTGTCTGCATGTTAGTCTCAATTGTCCCTACCATCTGTATTAGCGAATGCTTATGTGAAATCCAGTGATGCTAAACATTCAACCCCCAATTCCCATAGTTGATATGATATTTTGTGTGTCTTACTTGCTTTAAAAACTACATGAGCATTTGGCATTAAGAAATGACTTAGGCCATCTTTGGATCGTTAGAGCCTAAATATTCCCTGACCTATACTAAAAATATCCCTAGTGTCCCCGTTGAGCCTAATGAAAAAGAATGGAGTGTGCTAAGCACACTATTTAAACCCCCATTCGCCATCGTTTCTATTACCCACATTAACTTAACCCTAAAAGCCTATACACTTTTAGCCTACCCTTTGAGAGAGTAGGATGTGGGTGGGGAAATTGATTTTGGAGGACCACTTCTTTTCAGTTAGGCTATTTTTCGGAAGACTTCTTCTTTCCGTCGTCGAAAGAAAAAAGAAAAAAGAAAACTTATGTATCGACGGAAAATAAAACGAAAGAAGAAGAGTGTAACAAAGATTCAAATGAAAGCATATTTTCAAGAGAAAATATGTTAGAAAAATCATGCTGATAAGAATGATGTGATATTTTTAGAAGTATATATTGCCCAAAACAAGTTTGGGGGGGGGGGCGGAAAGAAGAAAACTGAAAAGTAACGAAAAGCACCCCTCCACTTGTAGTCTTTGTAGGTCCTAGCCTAAATAGGGAAAACTTCCTTTTGCTTGGAAGTATGAGGGATAAAGGGTAGTCTTACTCTCTCACTTTGAATTCCAATCCCTTTCCCTCAAATCCCCCAACACCTTGGCCTTACATTACAAGCTAAATAAAGACCTAATGATCTTCTTGCCAATGCTTATGCTGTTTTAACTGTCAAGTGAGTCATATGGAATTGATCAAACACTTCATGTTCATTATTATTCGCCATAAAGCTCACTGTGTTAACATAATCTTAGCTATTACAAGTAATTGGGATAGGAGAGCATTGTATGACATACATAGAAGTGCATGGGATGGATGTATAAGTCTTTGAAATTCTTGGGACCTTTCTTTCTGAACTGACCGGGTTTGGATGGTAGATCTCATAATTCTTAATGCATGATTTTCTATTAAACTTTGATTTTCATATGAATGTGGTGTTTAGCTTAATAAAACTGTTTTAGTTAAGATATTCTTTAAGACTGGTGATCACACACACACACGGAGAAATTAGAAGTAGTAGCAGTTTTAAGAAAATATCAGTTGGTTTTATGCGACTAAGCCTGCATATATGTGGTGAGCATTGAACTGAGACTGCTTTGCATGCCATACACTTATAACTTGAGGTTGAAGCGAAAAAGATTTTTTGTTTTATTTTTATCTGCTTTTGTATTTATCAGTTTTTGTATTTATCTGCTTAGTCGAGTCACTCGAAAGTGTCTCCTTGAGTTTGTGGGTTTATAGAGGAGTGTAAATAGTGTCACCCTCCAAAAAGATTTTTATTTTTGTTATTTTTATGCTTTGTATTTATATGTTTTATTTACTCGTGGACGAGCACAGTTTAAGTTTGGGGGTATTTGATCGATGTATTTTATACGTCGATTTTATATGCTTCTATGACTAAAATTATGCTATTTCACGGGGCTTTTGGTTACTGATATATATGTTTTCAGTGAGTTTTGTAAGTTTCAGGGTTTTTGGTGAAAATATGCAAAATTCCAGGGTTTTATGTGCAAATTCCAAGAAGGGCCAAAGAGGAAAAATGAAGAAGGAACGGAAACTGTCAGATCTGGAGACCTTGCGGACGCAAGGTACCTCAGACCTTGCGACCGCAAGGTAGGCAGTACGGGTGAGAAGCCAAGAAACCAAAGGCCAGACACACTGGAGACCTTGCGGACGCAAGGTACTCAACACCTTGCGACCGCAAGGTGGTCAGAATGCGCTATTCTTGGATTTTCACACAGTGATTCGATTGGATTACAACTCCCGAGTATATATTGAAGTTGGATGCCGAGAGCCAGGAGGGAGGACGGCTGGAAGCAGTCTTAGGTAGATTTTAGATAGTTTTTAGAGTGTATAACTGTGACACCCCGCTCCTTCGTTAGCTCGGTTTGCGTGCTATACTTGCACTTCTTCCTTTGTCGACCGTATGTTTGGTTTGCGAGAGGGTCTAGATATGTATGAGAGGCCACATTAATACCAAAACACTATTAAGAGAAGCCATATAGTTGTTG
Source organism: Codonopsis lanceolata (assembly GCA_013146195.2). Lineage (NCBI taxonomy): Eukaryota > Viridiplantae > Streptophyta > Magnoliopsida > Asterales > Campanulaceae > Codonopsis > Codonopsis lanceolata. The sequence goes on along the minus strand of CM028379.1, from coordinate 122,506,377 downwards.
ACTTGCTAAAGTCACAAGTCGTGACTCGACGATAGTCGGAATGCGACGCGATTGAGAGTTTGCTTGCATTTTGTGTTCGTGACCTCGGTGTGGTCCTAGACCTCTATATGAAGGTTTATTAACATGTTTAGATGTATTATAATTCAAGTTGGAGGTGTTCCTTAAGTCTATCGATGATTTGGAAGCTTTGGAGACAACATTCGTCTCTATCGCGTAGTTCGGGGATCGAGTCGCGTAATCGTCTCTCCTTTGGAGTTCTTATTTCCCTAGTTGTTATTAAACTTTCTAGAAGTATTTTAAGCTTCTTGATTATCCCTTAGACTTGCCTTAAAAGTCTCCTTTCATTGCTCGTTCAATTGCGAGTCCATTCGTCGTTCCGGTTGCACGTTGTTGCACCTCTTTCCGGTTTCGCTCCGAGTTGTTTCGGGGGTTGTTTGTGAGTGTTCTAAGGGAGTTCTAGACCTACTTTGGATGAGGTTTGGACCTTGTTAGGTTTGGTTGAGTGTTTGGGGGTCTTTTAGGTTGAATTTTGAGCCATTTCGGGTCTGTCGGGCTTGCCCTCGCAAGGTGGAATGGCCTTGCCCCCGCAAGGTCAACAGCAGAAAGCACCTAGGAGGTCTGGAGAGCTTGCGGTCGCAGTTATAGGGGACCTTGCGACCGCAAGGTGCCCCGATCCTGTTTTGCCCTGTTCGTGTTTTGACGAGAAATGCCTATCCTACCCTCATCAAACCCCCTCTAAACCCATCCTAACCTCCCATACTTAGCCCTAAACATGTCCTAACATTAGTTGGAAGTTAATTAAGGTTAGATTAGTGATTGATTAATCCTAATCTCTACTAATTGCACCAAGGAATTCCCTATTTTGCCCTCTTGGTTTGTGGAGGTATAAAAGCTCAAACCCTTTACAATTTTCAGAAAATCCTTTCATTTCTTCTCTTCTTCCATACGTATTAGAGAGAGAGAGAGTCCATGGGAGATTTTTGAGCCCTAGCCTTCTTCTCTCTTCGATCCAAGACGATCCAACCACCCGATTGCCTTCAAACTTCGGAATCTTGAAGCCCTCGACGAGTAGAACAAGTTCACCGATCGGATTTGCGTTCTCTTGAGTTTTCACTCAAGCTAGGTAAGTTACTTCCTTTTGATTTTGGTTCATTGGCCCTAAGGAAAACAACTTATATGCTATTTGTGGGCAATGAACACTTGATATGCCTTGTATGCCCATTTTGGGGATTTTTGGAAGTATGAACTTGTTGAGAGCAATTGTAGAATTGCTTCTATGATTGTTGAAGTATATGATTACTCCTCATATTGTGTTTCTAGGATTATGAGCATGCTATAATTCATGTCCATATGTTAATTGGGTTTATTGTGGAAATATGCCTATGATTAGGGCTTTAAATGTGTGAACTCACTAGATATCATGAGTAGGATCATTTAATTGAAATTAAGTGATTTATGAAATGGGTAAAGATTTATGTTGGGTTTTGTTGTAAATTTTAGGGCTTGAGAATCAAGCCCGAATTATTGGATATATTGTTGTTAAATAAAGTAGGTATTAATGTTGAAATTGATGAATTACGTAAATGATGAAACTTAGTATTTAGACTCAATGGAGTCATTATAGGTTCAATAAGATGTTAGTGAGCCTTGGGTTGAAATCCTACGATGTTTGGGCTTGGTTGGTTTTGATGATGAGTACCCGAGCATCTCGAATTGTGTCCCATTTATGACACCCTTGATATAGAGTCTTATTGGGGATTTATTTAGAGCGTGCTCGTAGAGCACGGAGCATTAGAGACCAATCAATGATCTCGTGTATCCTTAAGAAATGATTAATTGAATGAGATTTCTTTTAGGAAATTCAGATGAGCATTTTACATGGAAAACTTGCGGGTCTTGGGACTACGGTGTAGTCTTGTCATTTATGAGAATGGTTTGGAGGATGTCGATTATGTACGACGGTTAGGACTATGGTTGAGTCCGGTATGCCTTTATGTATAGACTAAAATGCTAAGTCTTGATTTATAATTGTTCTTAGACTAAATAATAGTCTTTGGTTGAATCCCGAGTAGAGGGCTATGGTGGACCTCATGTTCTGATTTCTTGAGCTTATATGCTACTTTTGATTGGGTGATAACTTGAGGATTATGAGTACCTCAATATGTGGATCTTTGACTAAACTTATAAGTTAGTTGGAATTGTTAAGTATGTGCAAATATGTGCATTATTAAATTGGTGTGTAGAGCTTTATGTCCTACTTGATTTGATAAGTCCGCTATGGTCGGTCTTGATTCTTGTTTGAGCATGCGAGTAAATATCTACTTGTGCATTGCATAAAAGTCCAGCTGGCATTATTTGGATTGGTTTTATAGGTCAGGGTAGGACGATACATCGCCTATACGAATCGTAAGATCCGTATTCGCTATGGATCGCCGTACCTGGGACTTCACACACCCCTCCATTGTTGGCCGCAATGGGGAAGTAGCCCCCTTGCCGTAACAATACGTGCGACATTGGCTGCTAGCTAAATCGAGTGGTTCTCGATAAAGTCGATGACATCACAGAGCATCGATGTTGCACGATAAAGTATAACATTGTGTATTGCAGGAGCAATACAACGACACTATTTGGGTAATTTATCTATCCCTTATGTGGCTTACTATAAGCACTTATATGAAAGATAACGTGCTATGTGGTTTATGAAGTTTATGTTACTTGGTGACTTAATACAAGTTTATTATTGGTATGCTATTAAGATGCCATGATTTTATGCATGCTTGTGCATTATACCATGCCACGCCATGCTATGCCATACATTGCATTTAGTAACTTACTGGGTCATTATGACTCATTTCGTGTGTTTGTTTTCCTTAGTTTTTGCAGTAAGCTCGTTAGTGCGCGTTGCAGCTTCGGGCGCTTGTTGGATAGCAGGTGGTCTTCCAGGCTTTAAGCTTGGAGATTTTATTATTATTGTAATTATTATCTTGTGAGACACGGATGTGAAGTTATGTAAACTTTACTTGGGTAGTTATGTTAGTATTTTATTGTCGTTTATTTTGGGAGCCGACTTGTTGGGTCGAGCTGTTGTATTTAATTAGAAGTTATTCCATTGTCTTTCCGAACAAGTTTAGCTCGCATGTTCTAGTATTATGTTATGGTTATTTCTGTCTCCGGCAATTTTAGTCGAGAGACATTGGATTAGTTGTTAGTGTTTAATCTCTTATTCCTTTAGTTGATTTATTCCTCCGGCATGTTATAGCCGTAGAGTTGTTGTTTATCAGGTTGGGTTCTTGTTGCTTCGCCGGCCTTAGGTTGCCGATGGTTTGTTGTCCGTCGCAATGTTGCGCCACGCGAGTCGAGATTTGTCGAGATAGTCGTCTCTCGGCCTTGTATTCCTTAGTTTATAATTATAGGCTTTGGTCCCACTTATGATTCGCCATGAGATTTTAGTTTTTGGTTATTCGGTTTTGCCGTTATGGCTTTACATTCCTGTTTAGAGTTCGTTGGTTCAACTCTTGACTCGCACCACTACGCTTAGCGGGTGCTTGTCCGTCTTTTAGCTTGTCTTGACGGAACGACCTTGGGATTTCGCATTGGAGTCCGGGTCGGGTCGTTACAATAACATAGTTAGATTGTGTAATCACAAGTATTGAAGATCAAATCATGTATCCGATCATCTCCATGTGCTGTTCATTGTCTATGATGAACTAAATCATCCATAATCTAGGAGGTGGGAGGTAACTTGTATCGAATTTATGTCTTGATTCTTATATATATTCATTCAATTCTTGTTGATTGTGGTGTTTATCAATCCCTATATTATTTTGCTTTGAACAAATGAATGTAATTGCAAATAATAAAGGCCTAGAGGTGCAGATAACTGCATGACCAATGTGCATATGTCATGCACTGGCTCACCATCACAATAAATTGGACCTATCGATGCACGAGAGTGATAAGTTAGGGCCAGGTTCATACATGATCTAGGTGACAGATAGATCATAAATCTAGGTGATAGCTAGATTAAAGTTCTTGTGTTTAGGATATAGAATGGATGAATGTTGGGGGATGGAGGAACCAATAGTTCAAGACTATATCTATCTTTAGTGAACGAACCCAAGAAATTGAATGATAATTATTATGAATTGAACATAAAGGAGATACAAGTGAAACCCAAAATCCTAGATTGCCACCCACCATAAGATCTTCATATCTGTTATTACTGCTAATTAGTTAAACATCTAAATAAAAATAGTAGTTTAGAATAGAAATAAATATAAAAAAAAACCCCTTTAGATTAATAATTTGTTATCAATAAATTGCACTGTTCGTGATCACTTGTCTCTGTGGGTTCGACCCTTGCTTCCAATACTATTCTATAATAGTCTTGTCCACTTGCAAGGAAAAAGATTAATTAAAACATGGATCAGTGGGACACATGATAATATAACATCGCATTCCCTGGGTGGACCCTCACAGAATACGATGGTGTGACACATGATAATAAAACATCGTATTCCCAGGGCAAACCCTCGCAGAACACGATGGTGGGACACATGATAATAAATAGAGCTGTCAAAATGGGTTGGTGGGTTGGGTTAGTCCGCAGGTCAAGAAAACCCACCATATAACGGTGTGGGACGAGTCAACCCATCTAGGTGACGGGTCAATAAAACACCAACCCAACATGAGTTGTGGGTCTGATGGGTCAACCCACCAATTTTTCATGCATAAAGACTATTTCTTTTATTTTCAATTTTCCATTGTTCTTCCACTTCCCTACACTACGTTATGACTCAAAATCAAGTAACCAACTACACAACCACTCATCAATATCAAAACAATATCAAAACTAAAAGAAATCAAACCAACAATATCAAAACATAGAGAAACCAAGCATGAATCTAGAGTAAAATCCAAAGCAAACATGAATATACTACAAAAATATCAAAACAAAAAGAAATCAAATCAACAATATCAAAACATAAATAAATCAATCTTGAATCCAAAGCAAACATGAATTTATTACAAAAATATCAAAACTAAAAGTAATCAAACCAAGAATGAGAGTAGATAAGAGTAAAATCTAGAGAAAATCAGAAAATCCAAGGGAAAGAGGAACTTACCGAAAAATGAGACAATCGGCGCCGGGAGAGAGGTTGAGAGTCATAGAAAGAGTAAGAAAAAATTTGTGAGAGTCTGAGAGAGAGAAAGGGAGCAGGAAAGAGGTTGAGAGACAGATAATCAAAGTTTTAGAGAGCAAGAGAATGAGTGCGACTGCAAATTAGGTCTCCGGCTCTTAGCCGTTGCCGGAGAAGACAAGCGCCATTAATCGTCGAAGAATCGTCGCCATCATCAAAGGTAATTGGTTTGAGATTTAGGAAAGGTAAATGACCATTTTTTTTAAATTTTAGGTAATTAGGTATTCTCTAAACATGTCAGCCCGTTAAAAACCCGCACTAACCCACTTCAACCCGTAACCCACGCGGGTCCAACCCATATGACCCGTATTTTTATGGGTTGCCAATTTCCCAACCCAACCCACTATTTTAGGTAACGGTTTGGGTTGACCCAACGGGTCTCGACCCATTTTGATGGCTCTAATAATAAATGCATTCCCACAAACCAGAGGTTCACACCCCTTGTGGGGAGGACTCACAATACAAATCAAATAGCATGACATAAAATGCATTTGACAGATAAAGTAAAATGCAGATACTCTTTCCCCCTTTTTTTTTTTGCTTGCAAGTTGGCATTCTACCGAGGACATCTTTGATTCGTTGGATGTTGGATGGATGACTGTTAACTTTGTATACAATAGTTACTTCCGTTAAGTCTCTGTTAAAGCTTTAGGGACCAATTTGCAATTTGGGCAAACTTGGGGCTTTTTTGCTGAAATTGACTTTGGAGGGGAGGAAAGAGAAATTTTCCCTCCCCTTTATCACTTACGGGGAAACAAGTTGAAACAACAACCCATTTCCTCCATTCTCTTCCATTGTTAATGCCGAAGGAATTTTCTTCCATTTCTTCACCATTTTTCCTATTTCTTCACTCAAATCAATTGTTTGACTTACCAAAGGTTTCCTCTTCAAGATCTAGGAAAGGAAAAGCTCATGTAGGCTCAGAATCGGGCCAAAGACGCCGAGAAATTCCTCCATTGAATCAAAATGTTGTCAGATATTGGTACTCTGACAATGATTGGGGCAATATACACCGAGATCAACATACTCACGTTGCTAATCTTCCCGATCCGGCTCTAAGTCTTAAAATTTCTCAAACCCACTTGGTTTAATTTTTTGAATTCCTTGGGTTATTTGATTTTTTTGGTAATCTTGGAGTATATATATATATATATATATATATATATATATATATATATATATATATATATATATATATATATATATATATATCTGTTGTTTCAATTTTGGTGTTTACGCACAAATGATTTATACTATGATAATGCATTTAAAGCATATGAAAAATATGACATTGATGCTACTTAATTTTGCGATGCATGTTTATGCAATTGACACTATTTGATTTTGTGATGCATGTTTATGCAACGACACTATTTGACTCTATGATGCATGTTTATGCAACTGACACTATTTTTCAGATGTATGCACATGTTGATTTAGACAAAACAAAACATGTCATGCGGATAGATTCACAAAGATAGAATGCTATACTATATATATTCCTAGGAGATATATATATATATATATATATATATATATATATATATATATATATATATATATATATATATATATATATATATATATATATATACATACATACATAATTTATACATGTAGAACAAATGTTTCAATGTGTCAGGATGGAACTTGAGTCCTTTCATGAAAAGACCATGACGGCGAAGAAGGATGGTGAGGAAGTTGTGGCAACTTGGTGTGGCCCTGTACTTGAGAGTTAAGTCTGCAACGACTTTTGTTATTTCTTCAGGGAGAGAGTGGACAAGGATCAGATCTGGAGGTCCAGGGTTGGACGAGGAAGAAGGGTCTTGGATCAGATCTAGTGGTTCAGGGTTGGAGGAGGATGACGAGGCTTTACTAATGTTAGGGAACACCATTGGGATGATGTTGTTGTTGGTTCCTTTGGAAATTTTGCATACCTTTTTATAATCAGTTGGCCTTCAGAGAAAATCTGCAAGGACGTTTGTTGTTCCTTTAATATGCTTGACAGTGAATTTCCACTGGGAAAACCAGTAATCATAGAAAAAACATGACTTTCTTTCACTTTCTTTCTTCTTTTTTTTTGAAATATTTTCATGATATTTTGATAAATGCCCATACTAAATAATTATATGAACAAAAGAATATATATATATATATATATATATATATATATATATATATATATATATTTTTTTTTTTTTTTTTTTTTTTTTCTTTCGAAAATGTATAACGAGTATGGACATGATATAATATGACATAATTAATGTAATGACATGATATATGGCATGTATGATAAAATGATATGCAAGAAATGAATTAAACTACTTTATGTGTTTTTGTTGTTTTTTTTCTTTTCCAGATGATGTTTTTTTTTCTTATCAGGTACGAAAAACCATTACTCGAGTCCGGACTAGTTCGGAGAAACTGGCCACCATATATGATTCCTTGTCGACGCAGGCGAGGATCTTGATAGAGCAGATTGGCTTGGCAACATTTCTGCGAGCTGCTGGCCATTTTTGCAATTATCTGTCCGTTCACGAGATCTTGAGGGAGTATTGGTGGGACACCACCCATACTTTCCATTTTAGCTGGGGAAAAGCTACTATGACTCCCTGTGATTTTGCCGCGATCACGGGTATTCCTACCGGTATTGGTAGGAATTTGACACCAAATTTCAACCTCCGTCATCAACATGAGGTGGTTGAAGATTTGTTGGGTCTTGTGCCCGATTATAAAAGCTCGGACGAGACCCGCATTCGCAGTGTGAAGGGGTGGCTTGAACATAATGCTGGGCTCGTTGACAATGATGATTACGAGGCTATTACTCGTGTGACCCGAGCATTCCTGTTTTTCTTTCTGGGGATGACCATTTTTGCAAATTCGTCCACCACTTTGCGGGTATCTATTAAGGATGTCTCGGGACTTGTATGCAGTGTCGAGTTCGAGTTTGATCGGGGCAAGCGGACTTAGCGAGCCGTCGAGGCTCTATTCTTCGATGGACCATTCCAGTCGCAATGAATCTCCCAACCTCAATGATTTTTCTCTGGCCTAGGAGGTAACTCTTTTGATTTATCATTTCTTCTTCTGGATACTAGCTAGAATATATGCATCATTTATTGATTATTTTTATGTCTCTTTCTCTTTGCAGGTCTGGGCCTATTCAGTCTTCGGTTTCGCTCCTTGTCCACTTAAGACACAAATTCATACACCGCCCTTGCAGAATATCTGAATGTTAATCGGATGGAGGATGACCGGGATACCTCTAGGCTGCCCATAGAGATGGTACGAGAGAGGATTACCAGCTCTCATATAGATATGGTGAGTCTTACTCCTTGGAGGGGCTTGACTGAATTTTATCTGACTTCGTTAGAGATGAGCCGCCGTCGCACCTTGATGGTGTCCATTATGCATGACTCTTTGTATATGGGTGAACAGGTAAAAAGGCAACATTATCTTTTTCCCATGGGCCCAGCGACACCACTAGCGCCACCAACATGATCGTTTCAAATTTTATGGCTAACCGGTACCAGTGCCTGGCGAGGTATATTGTCCATCCTGAGGCTTTTCCTGTCATGCCATATCTTTGAGTTTCGGGGCGGTGCTTCACTACTGTCCCGAGGCACTAGGCGTGCATCGGCGCTATGGATAGGCCTAGGCCTTCACTTTTTGTTCATGATACTCAGGCTGATTACTTTGTGCCTGCTGGTGATTTTTCCACCGTTCAATACTCTCGTGGGGGAAGAAATGTTGAGGAAGCTCTGCTTGATGTCGATATCCCGAAGCCATATCAGATTCCTTAGAGGGCCCGCGCGGTATCCATTTTCTTTTCATTTTTGCTTCTCTCAGACTTGCCATTTTTTTTCAGACTAATATCTCTTTCTTTCTCAGGTGGATGTCTCATCCTATCGCAAAGTGGTGAAAGGCTTTTTCGGCCTTGCCAAACTGTATCAAAGGGCGATAGATAAATTTTCGTACTGGGGCAATGATACCGTGAGCCGAGCCAGGTGCCAAGATGATAATGATGATGAAGCCGGCGGATCGGGTCATACCAGGGCAAGAGGACGAGAGTATAAGGTTGGCGGTACCGGTCCTCGAGTCATGGGTAGAGGCTTGGAGAGGAGTAGATCAACACAAGCCTAGTAGCTTTTTCATTGTATTTTATTCACTAATTGTAATTACTTGTATTATAATATTTTATTTTAATGCAATGTATTTTATTCTACGATGCATAATTATTTAATTTATTATTCTAGCGATGCATAAATAAAAGAAAATGTACCATTTACCTATTATAAAGACACACTGTACTTAGGAGTGATGATTTGTGGATTTGTGGGATAAACTTCCGGATATTATTGGGTTGCCGATGCTCTGTGGGGAAAGAACTGGCAGTCGCCTCCTTTTGTGCTTGATATGTTTTTCGTTGGAGGCTCGTGAATGCTACGCCTAGCCTCGTAGATTCTACGTGTAATATACCCAAATTTTGAGTAAAAAAAAAAATATTAGTGATATTATTGATATTGTAAATTGTTTTGGGTTAACTTTAATATATTTGGGCTTATTACATTTTGTATGGTCAGATCAAATTGGACCTGTAATAGATTGACCCATTATAAATTATAAAAAATACAAAGGCTGCCATAATTGGAAATAAAAAAAAATGAGAAAAGGTAGAGACGTATAACCACGAAGGAGAAACGCCGGGAGAAGAAACGGCGAAGACGAATCGGCGGGTATAAGAATCGTCTTTCCTTGGACATAAGAAGGGGAAGCAATGAAAGAAATCACTTTCCAAGCTAGGCATAGAGAGAAAGAGAGAGAGAGCCGAAAATCGTGAGAGAAGTTACCAAGAAGACGACTGGGGGAAGGACGGCAGAAGAGGAAGGAGAGCTCGCCGGTTGTGACGCAAAACGGAATCAAGGTAAGCAACGCTCCTTCCGAAATTACAGTACATCATTTCGCTATTTTTGTTCGGTTGATAATTTGAACTCCATGTATGAGTTTCATGGAGTAGAGTGGGAATGGCAGAGAATGAGTTTATATATATATGTGTGTGTGTGTGTTCGGGTGTTTGAAAACAAAATCAAAGTTGAAAAGTATAGAAGAAGGATAAACATTAAATCTTAAAGATTATTATTCTTGAATTCGGGAATTTGGAGATCGAATGTGTAACTGAGTTTTTGTAAGAAAAATCAGTAAATCGGTTTTGGTAGCTAATTTATTGAAATGAATTTTTGTTGGGAGAAACAGAAACCGATTCACGAATGGCATGGATCAAATAGGTTATATATACAAAAAAAAAAAAAAAGGGGGGAACAAAGAATCAAAGGCATGTCGGCAGGAAGAAAAAAAAAACAGAGAGAAGAAATTGAGAGAAGATGAAGCCACAGTAAGAGATTAGTACGCTGGAAGAGAAAAAATAAAAAAAAAAAAAGAAGAAGAGGAAACAAACCTGGAAGGAAAGAAGTGGAGTATTGGATGAAGGATGGAAATAATATTAAATTATATATGTACATCCTTTCATGATTTTTAAAGTCAAAGTTATTTTTTTCCACACAAAAAAAGAAAAAGGAAAAACAAGAAAACAAACCCATTTCGGTACCGTGGCTGTGAGTGATGAATCTGTTCTAGCTTTGGAAGTTGTACTATCAAGTTTATAATATTAGAAATTACCTCCAAATCACAAAGGTTAGAAATAGACCCTATAATTATATTAACTTTGTATTTTGGAATTGTTAGTTGTGTATTAAATTTTAAAGGTTACTAGAGGGTTCCTAAATTCAGAATTTTATTTTGTATTATGATATTTTAGATTTGGCTTAGCGCGGGTAGCGGTGCTTTGTACTCGAGCTAGTTTTAAATCGCATCGCTAAGGTAAGGGATTATACGTCATTTAGGTTATGTTGAATGCTAAATTCCAAAATGTTAGGCTTCCGCTATTTTTCCTTGGCATTACCTTTCTTTGAAAACGTGTGCCGACCTTGGGTTGGTTTTTGAATTTGAAATCCCGTCGTAACCGTTCTTTCGTTATTCTTAATTTTGATATTACCCTATGAATCTCATAATTGTTTGAATTCGATGTGTGACATTTTATTCGGTCATCACTAGTATTTGATTTTGTTGGATTTGAAATTATTATATTTTTGAAATACTCGTTATGATCACTAAGAAAATTTGAATGACCATTTGGCTGTTAATTAGGCGACATTACACCATAGGAACTATGGTGGGGTAATCGGATATACCATTTTGATTTTGACCCCTTTGGGGTACTTTGATATTGGGGTTCCTTGGAACCACTTTTGTTGGTCTAAAATGACCGCTTATGTGATCATAACATCTTCCTAATTATTTGATATTGATTAGATTGATTCTTGTGAAATTGTTAATCATTCTTCATGTATTTAATCTTGTGGATATCTAGAAAATAACTCCTTTGACATATCCATAAATTCTTTATTTGATTGCAAGATTTCGTTTGACTTTTCTTCGGTCAACTCCTCCTTAGAAGCAGGAGGGGTTGTATATGAACTTTCTTGGGCTTTTGTTCGCTCACCCTTTTTCCTAAATCCTTTTCTTTCGGGACATAAGTAAAAACGAGGGGAACATGAACAATTCGGTTCGGTTCGGTCCAATTGAAGATTTAGAATTTTGTTATTTTATGAATTCATATTAGAATTGTTAATTGGATATTTTTGGGAGATTTATTTTAGACCTATGTTTTATTGTAAGTAAATTTTATTAAGGGATTTGTGTTAGAATATTTGATGTTAAAGTGGAAGGCACATTTTTACGTTTGGGTTGTAATATGATTTTTGAGGTTTTGTTGGCGTGGCCATAATGTGGGCCCTATAGTTGGGCCCAAATTTTGGAGTCGTTCTGATTGGTATCGAGCTTAGATTTCGAATCAGGATGGTTTTAAGATTGAGCATATTAGAATTAGAATTGATAGTACTATTAGGATTATACTTTTGTTATTGGTTACCCTCAGCATTAAGTTGATAATTGTAGCATTAAGTTCATGAGTATTAGGTATAAAGCCTTACTATTGAATTACTTCCTTGAGATTTATGTTTTGGTTATTTATGAGATAGACAAGATTGATAAAAAAAAAACAAAAAAAAACAACTTTAAGGAAGGCAGGTAAGGCCATATTCCTTTAATGTGTGAAACGAATGATGAGGTTTATGTTTTGAGCTTTGAGACATGATATTAGGATATCATTAATTTGTTTATATGTGTCTCTTATCATCGGATTATTGTTTGATCTCTTTGGGTATCGTTGTATCTATCTCAATAAGAATATAAGCATTCTATTTTTGGTTCTCGCAATTGATTGACAAATGTTGTCTTGGGTTATAAGAAATAGGTGGAAATAAACTTTTGTCATGAACTTTTGTTGCGCTTTTGGAATTCGATAAATTTAGCATATTTTAGTGTAATTTATGAGCATAATTTAGTTTTATGGTGGATATGCTCATTTAATTAATTTGTTAATTATTGGCTTCTATGGCGGTCTTTGGATGCCATACTAGAGAATGTTGAGGATGAGACATCAATAGACAAATTTAATATAGAATTGGAGAGCTCGAGTAAGCTACTCTCGGATATGATTGAATTTTAAAGTTCAAGAGATATAGTCATATTATTTGAAGGAAATTATTTTATTACGTGTCACTTTTGAATTATGTATTGGTTTGATGCGCAAAGGTATATATATTCGAGGTTAAGAATTGTTAGAGAATCATTGTCCTACTATGTTATGATATTTGTAGAGGAAATGCACATTTCCTATTAACGAGTGTTAGATGATAAGTTTGTTTCCTTATTAAGTATTGTAACATTTTGTTACACAGGTATGCTCAGGTGACCATGCTACTTGTCTTTTTGACAATTATACTTTTATTGATCGATTGCATACTCAATCACCTCATAACTAAGATGTTGGTTTTCTTACATACGTTGATTGATGGGTCTATTTTAGTTACTTAGTATTTGGATCTTGGCCTTTGATTTTAAGAGTAGAGATGCCTATCGATTCGGTTCATTTAGACCTTATGGATTTTGGCGTAACTTATTTTTGGGTATGATCCTTGGTTATTTACTTTTAGAACAAAGTAAGGACACTTGAGTTTTTAGCGGTGACTTTTCGAAGACCCTAGCTACATTTAAGGATTTAATTTAATGAATTAGGTCTTTAAAGAGTTTCTTGATCGGTGTGTGATCGAGTTGATTGGCGATAGTTTTGGAGAGAACATGAGCAACATTTAAGGATAGTATTATTGGTCTTCCTGAAAATATTGAGGAGATAACTGGTTATGTGGGGGTTCTTGATTTTGATAGTGTTGTAAGACTACCACCCAAGGTTAACCTTAGAGATTTAGAATAACTTGTTTTTTT